>JACEII010000029.1:3884410-3913607 GCA_014332785.1 Antheraea mylitta | reverse complement strand
AAACACTAACACAAATTTGTTGTATAGATTCTTCGTGAACAAAAACATCCAACAGAGCAAGACGATGTCGATTTGTTGGTACACGGTGAACAGTATATAAACTAAGATATGCGGCATCGGCGATTCTATACGGTAGATAAAATATTCACATATTGAATAAACTACTCTTGAGAGTGTCAACTGAATCATTATTTTCTGATCCAGTTTCCTTGTTTTCGGAAGAAAAATCAAAACCAACGTTTGTAGAATGAAACACAATAAAGACACAGATATAGCTAATAACCATGATATTCTGTGATAATCCATAACTTCGCCTGCGTTGGTTGGAGCCTTGTCGGGACCTTCGACACGTATGATATACGATTTGAAACTAAGTAATAATTTTAGTTAATGATTTCCTTTTACATCATTAGTTTCCTGTACTTGTTGCTTGCTCATTGACATTTAATAAGAGTAATTAGGTATAATTCAATCATCGTTATGGTATAAGAGTTATCTATATTAGAGTAGGACTAAAAAAACTTTTAATCTTTTTTTAGCTACCATGAAATTATCGTCCAAGATGACGAAAAATATTGTGGTAAAGTTTGAGCTCTTTATATTAATTATCAGAAGTGTCACGTCGTGATTTTCGATTTCCCATTTAAATTACACAGGTTTTTTTTGTTTTTTTTATTCGAATTTTGATGTATCTCAACGAGTTATTGTATTGTAAAAGTAAAAACATAATTTTGAAGGAAATTGAACAGCCTACAAAAAAGGTCTGATATAATTTTTCGCTAAGTCAACTCGGTTAAAAGTTATTCGAGTTCACTCAATTTTTTTTGGAAAAGGGAACGATTTTTCATTTGAGCAGGTGATTTTTTTCTATTTCGAGTTTTGTGTAGACTTTTCAACTTAGAATGCAAACTTCGCAATTTTTTGACACCGTTTTGTCTTCCACAAGTAGATATTCCCGCAGAAAGCCATTGTTTTTTAACTTTGATCACTGTGTTCATTGCACTTTGACTAATTGTCTCTTTCAATAAAATATGTTGATGGAAAAACACTGGAATAACCCCTTTAACGATATAAGCAAAAAGGAAAATAGAACAAAAAATTCCCGTGTAATTTAAATGGGAAATCGAAAATCACGATGTGACATCTCTGAAAATTAATATTAAGAGCTCAAACTTTACCCAAAATTTTTTTTGGCCCATCCTGACCTATATAGTTATTTTGTAAGTTATCTTAGCATCGATGAAATCGAAAATGGAATATAAATGATGGATAATTTACTGAAGTTATCAAGAGTTGAATAACCATTTATCAATTATTAATTTTAATACACATTTATTAATTTTACTCTAACAGAAACCAATATTTGTGAAATATTAAAACATAAATCAAGCTAAATTAATTGTAACAAACCTTGGTTTTTAATAAAATCTAATAAAGTATTTGAGAATAACAAAAACTGATTACTACTGGTGATAAAAATAAGGGATCAAAAGAGGAACTCGTCCAATCTCGCATCTGACTTAAGCACATTCTTCTCCAGAGTGAAAGGACCATCTGAGGAAAGAAACGGTAGTTATCATGATGTGTAATGAGCTTAGTCATCAACGCTGAATCGCATGTAATATTCATATGAGTCAGTGGCTTATACCTAAATGGTTAGATATACAATACAGCTTATTAATAGACTCAAACCACTCTTCAACAAACTCTTGTATTTGGTTGAAAGGTGGACTGCACTTATGGATACTGTGTACAGCTACTAACGGTTTCAACAGTTTTATAGGACGGGATCAATATAAATGACAACGTCTACGAATCCGATTCTAAAGTCGAATTGAATGTGGAAGATAAACTTGAAAACTTGAAAATCGCCTTTAATTCGTCATTGTTGACCAAAGTCTTCGGACGACCGCGAGGTTTATTTTTCAGGTCGAAAATTCCAGAACGGAAGCGAGTAAATCAATAACAGGTGGTGTGTTGGTTTGTAGTATTAGCACCGTAATCATCGTTGATGTTGCGTACCGCTTGCGCCGCGTTGCTGCCAGGACAGTACTCATATTCCATAATTACTCGAATTTTTAACGTATCCATGATGACAGAAAAGATTGAAATATGATTAAAATGTAACATTAATCAATAAACAAATGACTACTTTTGGAAAAATAATTCCATGTTTTTAAAATAAAATTAATTTGAAATTAAAATTCTTAGCCAAACAAAAATGATTTTGAATTGAAATGGCCAGTACTGCAAAACGGCAATTTCATAGGTGAAGACCTATTATTAATGACAATCTATTGTTTTTTAGTGTCGACAAAGGATAATGTGGAAGCGTAAGTGAATTGCTGAAGGAAGACGGGATTAAGGGTGGGCGGAAGGGTTTGCTTGTGCGTTTGGAAATCTAAATATATAAAGCGCGTTAACACCTCTAAATGCATATTGACGGAAGAAAGCGGAATTGTCGTAACTTGAAAAAAACTTTTTAACAAAAAATGAAACCGCCGAAAAAACTGAAAAGCAAAAAATAACAAACCTTTTACTTTATTCATCTTAATAACTAAGTTCTTAAACTAATGTAAGTATACCTAAGTAATTTTAAGTCGGCGCCAATCAAGCAAATTAATTAATTACGTAAAGCGTGATGCGCGGCGGCGGCGCAGCGTGACACACCCCTTGCATGCCGAACGCTTACGAAGCAACCCGAACGGGCACACACGTTACCGCTGGAGATCTCACATTGTGTTTTTAATTTGATTTGGTTATTTTTGTGAATTTAAGTAATCTAATGATCTTTGTTCATTGGTTGTTTGGCGCCGACTCAAAATTTCTTAGGTATACTTACATTAGTTTAAGAACTTAGTTATTAAGATGAATAAAGTAAAAGGTTTGTTATTTTTTGCTTTTCAGTTTTTTCGGCGGTTTCATTTTTTGTTAAAAAGTTTTTATTTTATAATTTTTTGTGGCTATGATCTTACTAATTACTACAAGCTTAATTTATTTGTAATACACAACTCAGAAGCTGAATTATAAATCATGCCCGGTTTTCTTACCCTTGGGGTTTCTTTTTTCATGTTTACATGTATATGGGATCAACTTCTGGGTATACTCTTTCAAATCAAAAGATAATAATTTAATTCGGACTATTCTGTCAAAAGGTATGCGCGATCATAGACATAATCAGTGCGTGAATAATCAATCATTGTCGATTTTCATACTCTTAGGGTTGAATTTTTTTCCCAAATTTAAATGGGACCAACTTCGGAGTATACCCTTTCCAATAAAAAAAGAATGATTAAAATCGGACTATACTGTAAGTGTAATACACAACTCAGAAGCTGAATTATAAATCATACCCCGTTTTCCTACCCTTGGGGTTGATTTTTTCATGTTTACATGTATATGGGACCAACTTCTGGGTATACTCTTTCATATCAAAGGATAATAATTCAACTCGGACTATTCTGTCTAGAGATATGCGCGGTCATAGACATAATCAGTGCGTGAATAATCAATCATTCTTGATTTTCATACCCTTAGGGTTGAAATTTTTTTCCCAAATTTAAATGGGACCAACTTTTGAGTATACCCTTTCGAATAAAAAAAGAATTATTAAAATCGGACTATACTGTAAAAAGTTATGCGTGATCATACATAAAAAAAAAAATATATACGCGACGAATTGAGAACCTCCTCCGTTTTTTTCGTCGGTTAAAAACCCAACTTAATACCAGAGCTAAAAAATAAATATTTGAAAAATTCATAACTCAAATTATTTTTACAGAGATAGAAAGTGAAAACTCGTATTTATTTACCTAATAAATATAACAAGCAATTTTAAGTCTCAGCGACACACAAAGAAATAAGTATCTATTTTATTTTTTCTATGTGACCAAAATACAAGTAACGATATTTCCGCTTTCTCCAATCAATATAGTTTACAAAATATAGAGTCAAATAACAAAAGATTATGACTGAAATCCTTCTAATGGTATCCACATATTTATCTCGTTATAGACCGTCAGCAAACGTAAAAATTTATCAGTCAGTTGCAAGAAAACTGTAATTATGTTCTCATTTCTTAATGTTCCATTAAAATTAATTTTGCAAGCGAGTGTTGCTGTTCTATTCAAATAAAACGCATTATGTTTCGAGGTGACAGTTCAGTGTTCATCACGTGATTAATATCATGTCGCGTTGTTTAAATACTTTCAATACCGAGATACAAAGTCTTCCACTAAATTCAAGTCAATTACATTGTAAAAAAGCACATACTTTTTTTAAATTAAATAAGTCATATCGTATATGTAAGAGGCATAAAACCCAATTGTAGATTTTTTTTAATACTTATAGATTGCATGGGATCACAATCTAATCTGACCTCAAATGATGATATGGTCTAAGATTGTTAATTAGTTATAGTTATTTTTATTTGACACGCTAAATGCGAAGTGCTAATTTTATTTCGCGCGCGTTAAATGTTGTTATAATTATAACGATCCAGAAAATCGTAAATTTCGTTTCAAAAGTATCACGTAAAAAAAACAAAAAATTAAACCACCGAAAAAACTGAAAAGCAAAAAATAAGAAACCTTTTACCTTATTAATCTCAATAACTAAGTTCTTAAAGTAATGTAAGTATACCTAAAAAGATTTTAAGTCAGCGCCAAACAAGCAAATTAATTAAGTACGTAAAGTATATATATAATAAGTTAATGTTAGCGAGACTACAACCCGAACGGGCACCCACGTTTCCGCTGGAGATTTTACATTGCATTTTAATTTTGACTTGGTTATATGTTTGTATTAAAATTAATTTAGTTCATTGATTATTTGGCGCCGACGCAAAAGTTAGTGGCTTGAACGATGGAATATCATTCCGATGTCTGGAGATTCGAAACCTGATATGTATCAACGCATTTTTCGGAAGTCATGTACGTTTACTAATTTACATTGGTAACACTATCAACTGACGGTGAAGGAAAACATCATGAGGAAACCTTAACCTGAGAAATGTTCTTGCAGATCCATCGTATGTGAGAATACATAAAACTTGAATTCTCATAGTTTGAAATCCCCAATACGTCGTGGACTTCTTAACCTCTTCCATCCCTTCCTTCGGGAAGAGTTTTATGGCCCTACTCTTTTACAAGCTGATGATCATGATAATTGTTTTTTTTTTTAATTTATCTCCTAATAAATATTTCCTTCTAATATTATTTTTATTAGTTTTTTCTGTTTTAGCTTTCTCATTTAATTAAGTTATTTGCTGTAGAATATATTAAATAAGTCGTAAATACGTATAATTAAGATTGCGCTTATATAGAACCTTTAAAAATGCATGTACTATTTATTCTAGTGTAAATCTTGCTGGTGTTTCAAAATAAATACATATGAAATATATATTGTGGTATGTAACAGTGTATATACTTAAGTTAAAAATGTCTTACCGACACTAAACCATTTGTTCCTGGGATAGCCTGTCTCCTCGCGTGATGATACGATTGCTTCTCTAATAGCAAAAGCAACGGAAATAGCCAAACAAATCGGCGGTTCGGCAACAGCTGATGGTGAAAAACTTGAATTATAAATATTGTCATCCTTTAAAACAGTGCAATTATGAATACACTATGTGTGGACAATGGATTCTACTGTGAGAATGAACGTTCGAGAAGAGATGGAAAACGAAATATCGAATATCTGAGTTTGAATGATTACTAGCTTTAGTCTGCAGCGTTAGTGTAGATTTGACCTACTGTTAAGGAAAAGTACTTTTTTTTCATGAAAGTCATGTTCTTTTCTGTACTTCTGATATGCAAAATTTAATGTGATCGTTTAAGTAATTAAGGCGTGAAACCTTAAAAGATTAACAAACAAACTCTCGGTTTGAAATTATCCGAAAAAATGCTTTATAAAATGGGCAATAAGGCCTTAAATTTTAATGAAAAATTCGGTAATTTTTGGAATAAAGACATAAATTCACTTGAACTTTGAATACTGTTCACAAATAAAACAAGAAGAATTTATAAAAATCATAAAAATTGGTAATCGTTCATATGCTATGTCATAAATATGCTTTTGTGTTTAACAAAAATATTAATAGGTTAGATTGCTTGAGTAATTAATGAGAGTTTGTTCTATTTTATGGTATACTCTTAATCTTTACGATTGTCTACTTTTTGAATACTGATAATGCTGTATTAATAAATGACTTCAAGTCCTTTTACGCAACATAATTAAAACATAATATGATTAATTCTATTATAGATAGGGCGCCATAAAAACCCCTAAAATAAATAACCCTTATAACGCTTTTAGCGCTTAAAAAAGATAGGGGTAGGGCTTGTTGGAAGACATCCTGGTTAGCTATCGGCTTCAAATAAAAAAAAAACTGTCGCCAAACACCTTTTGGTATGTCCTGGCAGATGTACTTAAGAGCCAGGCACTTTCTGACCTTAGCATATTTATCATATTAAACTACATCGTAATTTTCAAAATGAAAATAAAAAATACTTTATTCAATTTAGACCCTAAGAAGCGCTTATGTACGTCGTAGCTACCATCGGTTCGGAAAACAACGCAGTCATTGAGAAGAACCAACAAGAAACCCGATCTGGTTTATGTTTTCGTGATACATATCTTTACGAACATAGATAGTTACATTCGTTTTTGATGGATGCACAGAGAAGACCGTCACTTCCAAGCGATACCATCGTCACATATTGATCGACTCTATAATAACCTTTAGAGATTCAAGCCCGTTAGATATGGTGCTTGAACTCACTATCCGGCAAATCGGTAATATGGTTTGGGACTTTATTATAAAATCTAACACTATTACCTAAAAAACAATTATATACTTAGTCGGCTCGAAACATAGAATGGCCAGTTATATTTCATAACATGGTTTGGCCCCCTTACCTCTAGCTCCTAAAGTGCCCAACGGGTTGAATGAATTTCTTCGCAGTTGAATTCTAAAGTCGATTGGTATATCTTTGGCGAGCGGAACGTGGTAGAACCACGTCCGATCTGTTAGCAATTCACCAGTGTTCTCGTCAAATTTCATCTCCTCTTCCACCCAGTATCCAACGCCCATCATGAAAGCACCTTCAATCTTAAAACGATAAGATTATTGCTCAAACAATAGGATACGGTACAAGAACGAAGCATCGATAGATTATTTTCGGATGCAGGAATGAATCTCAACTTTTGGTAAAGGTAAACATATTAAATATACTGTTAGTACTCGCATTACCAATATCAGCTTCAAATTCTGCTGTAAATGTGTAAATACTGTTAGTTACATTTGAACCATCATCGTTTCTAATATTATTCTTTTATAACTTTCAAGAACATCAGTTAAAATCAACTAAAACTATGACAGGTTTTGAGTAAAAGTAATGATTTATTCTAAGTTTTACTACCTAGGTTAGTAAATACTAAAAACAAATATTCTCCTTCATAGAAACAGATGAATTCAAAACAAATTAGGCACACTGTAGGGTACCAATTTATGTCTGTTGAGACTGTTGGACTCACAGCGTTTTAATCAATTCTAAAATCATGTTATACCTGATTTTTTAAACCAGTAAATAGAAGCCAGGCCAGGATTAGATAAATTTGTCATTTAATTTTAAGATTCATAACACTTGTTCCATTAGCGGAAAATGGTGTAGTTTTATTATTATCGTATTTATTTACATATATTATTATGTCATTGTTTGGAATACGTGATCGCATTATTTCAGTGTAAATTTTAATCGTAACGTGGCAGTGGTTACTCATTAATGTAATTCATAGGAAAATCCAATTTTAGTATGAGTGTTTTAAGAAACATGAAACTTATTAAACATTACGCATTGAACCATAAAAATTTAAATACATTAAAAAAAAAACAAATTCTTCTAAAGTCTACCCTTACAGACTCTAAATTCATTAGGAAAAGATTTTTGTTAATGTTATTGGTATTTTTTTTTATATTATGCAAATATTATTTTCACATAACATGTTAGTGTGAGCTTTAATTCGAGATAGTTTCTTAAAGCAATGCTAAAAATTATAAATTTTACCTGACCAATATCTAATTCTGGATTAATACTTGTTCCGACATCTTCAACAATATCTACTCTGAGTATTTCATGTTCTCCGGTTAATATATCTAATTCGACTTCAGCCACAGCTGCTCCAGCACACCGATAAGGAACTTGGTCATTTGACGTCACATGATAACTTGACTGCAAGTTGATACCTCTAATAAAGGCAGTTTTGACCAAAAGCTCCCACGTTGGGTTATTTAATGTCTCCCTGACAGTATCCAAACGGTCCAAGATAATTTGACAGCATTTGATAGCAGCGAAGCAAGCTGCCTGAGTAGTTCTGCTACCGCCGGTGGTAAAATTGTTAGGGTTCGTGGCAACGGTAGGAGCTTTACACTTAACTTTATCCGTGGAAATATTGAGAGTGTACGCTACTGTCTGAATCACTTTAGTGTTAATACCTTGACCTATTTCTATACCACCGTGGATAACAACTACTGTTCCATCACCGTGATAAACTGATAGAAGTACATGGTAATCTATAAGAGATGATGCCGGCCAGTTCATTATAGACATTCGCAATCCACGCTTCTTCCACCGATTTTCTGCATTGAATTTTTCAGTTTCTTCTTTTCTTTTGTAATAATCGCTATCTCTTAATAATGTTTGTATGACATCAGCGACTTCTACATAAGTTCTATCAAGGTTATTTAGACGGACCTGTACAGGATCTCTGTTTATTTCATAAGATATCTGCTCCATTATGTTTTCAGTCATGCAAATTGTTTCGAGCCCTCCTGAAATGTAACATTCTGTTTTAATGGGTTAGTAAACTAGATCGTTGAGCAATACAGAAAAGTGATAATCTTGGTCTTTTGCAGTGTAAATTCCATATACTCTTGTATATTCTAAGTTGTACCCCACAACTTAGCAAATCAAAGTGTGAAAATATATATGGTAATATGGCAAATATGGGTTTCTTTATTTAATGACTTATAAAAATTTGAACACATATTTCAAGAATGCCCCAGAGTTAATTTGAAAAGACTAGGGCATATAATACTTTGTAACAATCTTCGTATATGTCCTTTCTATCTTTTGGGCGTGATGAAGAAGGAATCTACCATCAAATCATTTGATGGTATTGTAAAGCATGTAGTCATTAGTAATTAGTCTTTAGGTATTTAACGGACTCTTAAAATTAACATGAGTCCCTTACTTGCACTTAAATCATAGCTGACTAACCTTTGTGCCTTAATAATAGCATGCTCATGGAAATCTGACCTTATTAAATTGAGGGCATCTCTTTATCCCAGTATATTCTTAATTTTGAATAAATTCATACGAAAACAATAAAATTGGAAATTGTTACTTAATAACCACTAAGGTTACAACACCCATGAGAAATATTCATGTTGAACCTATAATGCGAAATCTATTCTAACAACTCAAAATGATCCTAACAGATTTACAGTAGTAATTTATACGACATTTTATTTATCTGTTGTATTGTAGATTCATAATATGAAATTCAATAAACGCCTTTCGAACAACTTTGAACAGTCTTTCTCGGGTAAAGTTATTTAAAAAAAACTTTAGTCTTATTCCACTTACCAGGCGATCTAGCGTAGAGATTAGGAGCGTTATCAGTGAGAACATTGAAAATCTTGTATTGCCATCTTCGATTATCGTAGCAGTTTTTGATGCCGCTCAGTATGAAAATATAAATTGGGTTAGCCATGGTGTAGCCATAGTCTTCATATAAGTGGTATTCTAAGTATTGAATCTCACCAGAATCATCCACTCCAACCTAAAAAAAAATGTGAATTTTCTGACTGATATTATATAAACAAAATGATGGAGGTCTGTGGTTGTATGTGCATCACATAAGAGTTATTGGTTAGATTTCGAATATATTTCTTCAGTTTTACATTCTAGATACTTTTTTAACTTTATTTTTGACAATCAATTTTTCAGATTATTACTGCCATTGTCGCGTAGTCAATAATATTACAAGCGTCGTACGATTATTTCAATATTAAGCGTCGTGTGAATCAATATTCTAAAAATATGGTGGATCCCTTGTTACCTTCCAAGGAGTTTTTGCGGCATCTCAGAATTTCATGCTCCATGGTATTATTCTCTATTCACTTCACTTGTGCACAATAAACTATAAATATTGCGTAAAACGTCACAAAATTTACAAAATGTAGAGTCATATAACACAAGATTAGGAATAAAATATGAAATCAACTATATGACAGACTAAAATCCAGCCAAAAAATGATTTTAGATACTTGGTCCTTATCTAAAAAAATATATATACAATATTTAAATATCCGTATTTAAAAATAACTTCATTGAATAATGTTATAATAATCAGTTATAATGTTTGAATCCATTTCGAATTTTGTAAGTACTACACTTTCAGCGTTGTATGAAATAAAGAAGTTGTGTGGTGTCCATGTCGAAGAGAGAAGGACTAAATGAAGACAATGTTCACAATGACATTTTGTAAGTAAAATATTTTGCTATAAGTTGCTTTCACTTGTTTTTATATATTTTCCTTTGCACATAAAGTGTATTGTTATGTATTGTTAACCTAGTAATAACGCAGACCAAGCCGCGAGAATCAGCTACTAAATAAATAATAGGGTAACCTCAAAGTCTCTTGTACATGGTAGGCGTCTACCAATGATTCGCATGTTGGCTTGAATGCTCATCACAAAACGACAAGGTCTATTCATGAGATATGTAACAAGAGCAGCAGCGCATGCTACTTGGGTTGCACCAGTAATTTTGGCTCCGTAACCTCCGCCACATCGCGGAACTGTCAAATCAATCCTGTAAAGATGCAACCATATTTTGGTTTCCGCAGCTTAATAAACTTTCAGGTTTAAGGAGTTTGAATATAATACCAAAAATAAAAATATTGTACTTCTCTTAGTACGCACATCTCTTTAAACATATTTTACAAATGAAATTAATAAACGTTAAAGATTCATCTAAAATTAAGAGTTTCATAAGACGAAAATACCTATTTTGTTCGATGTTGAGGACATCAGCTATTCCAGCATGAACGCTATCAGTCCATTGCGTTGCTGAATACACATCAATGCCATCATCACTTGGTCTGGTTACACACGACTGACATTCCATAGTAAAATGGTATTGCCAATATATATTATCTGAACCTTTGATCACTCTTTGCACGTTTAGACCCCTATCTTTAGCAGGAAAAACAATAAAGAGTGATGCACGGTTAGGATCTCTAGTTTTTACATCATTTATTGTCAGTATCGGCTTCTCTTTATTTTTGTTGTATTTAACTCTGACGAGTAAAGCGGCACGATTAGCAAGCTTTTCTGTTTCAGCAACAATAAGGCCAATAGTTTGGTCGTAGCATTTAATGGTTTTTTCTGCGAACAACTCTTGGGGTACTCCTTGGCCGGGAACCTTTTGGGATAAAAAAGAGTTTTTGCCTGGTATATCTTTTGCGGAAAAAAATGCTAAGACGCCGGGTATTTTCTGCAACAATAAAATAAAATTACATTTTTTATAAACTGAAAATAGTGAGAATTTACTATTGGTTTAGCATTTCAAAAAATAATATTTTGCATATACATACTCTTATTAACGGTGTATGTCTCAACTTCCACGATACTGGTTTACATATTATATAAAGTGATATCGACTTTTTTAACTAACAATGTCTACTTAAATTATACCTCAAAATGTACAAGTTTACAAACAATGGAATGAATTTATGTAAATAACTTAATAGAAGATACCATTATAGAGTCTATTGACATGGGTATATCAAATTATTTAGACCAAAGGGTGAATCTAATTCAATTATGAGTTGCCTTCACAATATTATAGGGGTTTAATGAAGTATTATAGTACGTACATAAAAAGAAAATATTAAAAAATCTTACCAAAGCAGGTGTTGGATCGATGTCAACAATTTCTCCAATGCAAATATCAGAAGTAACGAAAGCACAAAACACTTCATTTGGTTGTGTTGGTAGATCGTTTACATATTTAGCTTCACCGGCGCATTGAATTAGAGCTTCCACTTTCGGCGAAGGTTCATTTAGAGGCCAGATTAATGGATTCGTATCATACACCTCGGAGCCTTTAGACAGTGGTCTCGTTTTCCTAAAGTCTCGTGCACCCGAATGGTAGCGTGGATTTAGACGTTCATTTGGTATGAGTACTAGTAGAGCCTGAAGAAAATTTACAATCCATGTATTCCTGTTTTTTTAATATTGTTATTTTATCATCCCAAACTTCTCAGATGGTTTTACTGTACTATTTATATGGCAAAATGTAATTTAAAGCTAATTTATATAAAAAATGTCTGCACTTAGATATGATTAATTACTAATCTTCGTCGCAAAATTGTAACATAATAAATACCTTCGATTAAAATTAATAGTGTATGTACGAAAAGGATTAATATAATAACATTACTGGTTAGCCTACTTGAAATAAGAAATACAGTAAAACAAGATAAATTTCATACTTTGTAAAAAAGTCCCAATGCAGTTTTTTTTCTGTACTCAGGTGACATAACTCCGGGTAACTCTTCGGCTATTAATTCGCTGTGTAAAACGTTTAAAGCCTGTTGAAGTATGTTGTTTGTAAAGATTTTCTTGTTTTTAACAAATTGTTCTGTTTTCTTTGCGTGAACAAAATGAGCAGACAGGCCACCCATGACGATTCGTGCTGACTGGACTATTTCACATTGAATGTCAAAGTGGTAAAGGAAAGCTGCATTGATATGAGCAAATGCATTTTGAGCACGTGGCATTATCTGCAATTATTATAAAAAGACCTGAATACGAATAGTTAATGTTTTTTTTTACGTCATAGGAGGCAAACCAGCAACACCAGGGGAGTCGCAAGTGCGTTGCCAGCTTGTATTTGGGGGCAGGGGTGGGGTGTATGATGTGTGTGTAGGGTTGATAAAGGACCCGGCACTCTCACTGACCGAACAATGCAGGATGTTACTTCACGTCACGTCGGTTTTCTGTGAAAAGGTGGTACTATCCTGGGTGAGCCAACCCATTCATGCTGAAACCAGTAATAGCTTCAGTGTTACTCTACCACCTACAAAAAAGATTAAACTAATTCCTTAATCTTCACTAAGAAGTTTTAACCAATGTAAGTAATATATTAGTAATGATAAGAGAATAACAAAATTTATATTGTGCATGTTTGTTAAAACTGATTAACTCAATAGTTTCATCGTCTTCTTACTCTTGTGCCACACAAGTAGTGTCAGCAAAATACTTATGTTTTTCGTTTCCACTTTTCACTATCAGATGTCTCCTCAATATGCATACCTTTTATATTCTCATCACTTGTCACACAATCTATTCATACATTTTTCCGTCTTGTTCGGTCTACAATTTTTCTAGTTACATGAGTTTCATCCCTCTACAAGACATGCCTATCCTATCCTATCCATCGACTATCTTATTATTCTTCAACAGATGTAGTACCATAGCACTGATAATGGTGCCATTTATTAAACTTTTTATGATATACTGATTCTTAACCTTATCCATTTTAAATACACCATACAACCTTATTAACATTCTCATCTATAATAAGTAGATTTACTTTCATCCGTTTCTTTCGTAGCTCAGTACTAAGATCAATACAGCATGAACGATCTTACAATAGTTTTATACATCTTCCCTTTGAGTTTCAAATAAAAAAATTGAGAATCGCAAGAAACTCCAATATAACTCCATAATTCGCTATTTCATCCTTTCACTATTTTTTTCCTCACGTCTTTGTTTATGCTACCATTGTTTTGGTCGAATGGTAGTTTAGACCATCCTAATGGTCGAATGATACTTATAATTAATATTCGGAAAATAATAAGAAAGGTAAAATATACAACGTCACAAAGCCCTTATAACGCCAATACAGGCATAATTTCAGCTGAGAGTTAATTACTTTTTTTGGATACTAGCATAAAGTTATAAGTTCTGTAGTATTATAATTTTATATACAACAGCAAATCTTTGTATAATAATAAGTAGTTAGTAATGATGTTCAAGACAGTAATGCTTATTTTTAAAACAAATTTAGCAAGCTAGGTAACTTTTGTTATTAAGCCTCTGATTTAGGAATTTACTTTACTTACTGGGTTATGGATTCAGAGACGTTTTTGTATAAACAAAAGGTTTTGTCCAACAAGCAACATGTAATGTTATAAATTTTACAAATTTGGTATACTTACCTTGAACGAAACAAATTTGTAGCTTTGTGACAGAGGTGGCAATTTAACTTGAGTGATTACTCGTCCCACCATATCTAGTGAAAGGAACTCTTCAGGAGTAACTTCTGTAGTTTGATTTTTTTTAACTGAAATAATAAAATATGATCCTAAATCACTTCAGAAAGTAATTCAGTTAACAGTGAATAACCCGTCTGCATATCGTCAAATATGTTCATCTCAATATTTCTATTGCGATTCGTACTGAAACTATATTGAAATTGAGTTAGCTGACTGACATCATACTCTGTAACTCGGGACTATATTACAAGTAAAAGTAGAATAAGCTTATCTTATTAGGTGAGAGGCTATGGAAGAAAATAAATAATACATAGACTATAATAAAAACATTAAAACACATATATTACCTATAGTTAAAGTAGCGCCTATTGTCTCAAACAACAAAAATACGTCTGACGAGAATGTAGGTTGACGGTGTTTCACCATGAGATTTCCGCCAATTGTTCCTATCTGAAAGTTACATTAGAATTGTGTACTCTATTATCATAATATAAAATTTACTAATTTATAGTTAAAATAGTATATTTTTTTAGGCGGTAGAACCACGCCGAAGCTACTATTGGTTTCAGCATGAATGGGTCGGCTCGCCCGGGGTAGTATCACCCTACTCACAGAAACACCGACGTGAAGTAACAGTGCTTGCATTGTTGCGTTACGTTCGGTCAGTGTGAGCGCCGGAGGCCTACCTCCCCTCCCTTTTCCCCTTCTCCCCTTTCCTACTTTCCCTAACGCAGATTGGCAACGTACTTTCCACTCCTCTGGTGTTGCAAGTCTATATTGACAGCGGTAATCACTTAACATCGAGTGACCCACCTGTTCGTTTGCCTCTTATGATATAAAAAGAATGCATTAGCTCAATTTTATAGCAATCCTCATGTATTATGTTTATTCCTCATTCTCAAATAGATTTATAATAGATCTAACGCAACTTCATTAAGCCTGGATTGGATGGATTATCTTATTCATTTTTGCCATAATACACAAATGTTATATACAAAACAATTATGATTCAATGACGGTAAGTTCGGGCGTTACATTATATACCTCGATGAACTTGATATTCTGATTGCAATCTGAACTCAGGAAACTATATCTCTCCAGTTGGAGATCTATTAGAAAGTACCCTAGAACCAATATAAAGTTATTTTGGACTTAATTTAAAATCAGATTTGACTAAAACTTTTAGCCTTGAAAGTATAAAATAGGTAGCAAATAAATAAAAATATACAGAAAAGCAAATTAGAAATAAACATAACTCGTACAGTGTTACATGAGAAAGAATAAACGTTTTATAACATTATTGGGTCGGATGTTATAAATTTGTTATTAAAATAATTGAACTTACATTTCGAACAGGTATGTTAGCAACCAAATCCAAATGCTCGTAAAATTTCTGCAAATACCAAAAGTCTTCGTGTTTCCCGGGAATCTTCTTAAAGATTTCCATTAAGTCAGACAGCGTCGTACCGGCTCCTATCACGAGGTTCTGGTCTATGAAATATTCTTTTAGCTGCTTTACCGGACGTATATCTATAAGTACTCTAGGAAAAACTAATATAGGCGCTGCTCCTGAAGCAAAAAAATGTCGTTTATTTAGTAACTATAATTGGAAAACCATTAGGTTTTGTGATAACGGTCTTAGAGTTTTCGTTGCTGGGAGTCAACATTTGTGTATAGATAGATCGTTACATAAAAATATTTAAAAAGAGTACTATAAAATTACATTATCAGACAATGCCTTTATTTATTATAAGCACGATTTAAATCTACTGTAGTATCTAATATTACGAGTATATACGCATGTATACATAAAAACTATGTATACGCATAGTATATAAATATAAATATATATATATATATATATATATATATATATATATATATTGAAGATTAATAAGAATACTCATACATATGTACATACATACATGTTTTAATAATCATTTCATTTTTATCTTTTTCATTATTGTAACATAGTCTAGTAATGTTTTTATAATAATGTGAACCTAGATAAGGTCTCTTTCTTCTGTTAGAGGATTTCCTTGTTACCCAATAAATAAAAAAAGTATATACGCATTTTGAAAATGCTTTATGATACATTTTCGTAATTTTTGTACGCTCACCTCTTCCAGTATTTCCATTAACTAGCATATACGATTCATCACCTTCCGAATCCAAAACATCAAATATATCAGAAATGTTATAAACCCTGTACCAGACGTGTCCATCTTTCAAATGGATCTTTTTTATTTTCGAGTCAATGTCACTTTCTTCGACAAAACACCAATTTCCTTCACAGTGGTCCTTCTTTTTACACTCTTTCTTACAGGTTTTTTTAAACGAGTCCAAGTCTTCAATGTCACGGAGGTGAGGATTCGGCTTAGGTGCATCTTTTGCGAAGCTTTTAAAGGCGTCTAAAATGGGTCTCATACCAGTACATCGGCATGTGTTGCTTGCAAATGAATTCTCTATCTCCTGTTGTGTCATATCATAATGATTTGATTCCAACAATCTGTAAAAAATATGTAACCTCAAAACTTCATATAGTGACTTTGATTACATACGAACGATACGAAAGTTCAGGAAGTCGTTATTCCCTGATTTTCTTTGTACATTTAAGTCTATTTTAGTTTTATGGCACGTCAGCTTCTTGATAGCCGGTCAGAGCCGGTAAGTTTGTGCATTCTTTGTACCATGGAAATTGCTGATTCGCTGCTTTGAAAACCTGCCGCGACTTGGGACTGGGAACTTAGCACTCTTAGTCATCGATAGTGGTGTATAACGATGGCGTAATACTTTGAACACCTACCTCATCGTTGGACTGCAACTCTTAGTCAGCAATTGTGGTGTGTAGCGTTGGTGTAACACGCTTAAAAATATTACTTATAGCAAAATTATTCACGAAACTTGGTGTGTATTGAATCATATTTGAATATCATCCGCAGGAACGGATTCATCATCTTATGTACATGTATGGGTATTAAACGTTATTCAGATCCAAAATTATTTTAAAAATCTTGCAACTCGGTACTTTCGTTTGTTGCTTCACTGAGCATAATGTACTTAGATAGAGTAGTTTAGGTATCTGAGCTGTAGTTCAATAGACTAAGAGTTAAATTAAATTTTTGTTGTAACAGTTTTAATTAAAAGTACGACAAGATATATAATCTACTGTCACTACTTCTACCTACTGTATATCACTATATGTATAAAGTATAAGTGTAATCAAATCTATCCAGCGATCCCATTCGAAATTTATTTGTTCAACAATTGTATATTTCGACTCAAAATATTTCGATTATCCAAAAAAAATATAATTTGAATATAAAAACTTACGAGTACATGCTCATCACAAAACCGGGGCTGCAATATCCGCACTGAGATCCATTGTACTCAGCCAAAGTTCTCTGCACGGGATTGTAGCCTTTTACTCTGTCGCCGATGCCTTCTATTGTAGTCACCTCCCAATCTTGACACGATGTTATTGACACTAAGCACTAGAAGAAAATGGATTTTATTGTAAACTATTGAGTGTTATACGTCGAAGCATTTTTTATGCTCATCTGCCTAAGTAACACTCTAGGTTGAAAACTAATTTATGTCTCCGACAGTTGTAATGAAAAGGCATTTCTACTACTACATTGTGCTACCCTGTATGACGTTATTGCTTATTATGATGAGAATTTGTGACCGTCCCAAAAATGTACCCAATGTAAAGCAATAAAATATTTTTTGTTAAATCTAAGAGGTGTTTGTTGTAGACACCAACATCTATATTAAATACTAATGCATATGATTAACCTTTGAACAATAAAATAAGTAACCACAAAAGTACTGTCAGAGGGTTGCCGTGTCGTAATTTTTAATAGTTCATAAATTTAAACCCTTTGACCATGATCCTACTAATAATGGCGATGTGGCTTCAGATGGTAGTACGTTTAGCTTAGGAGACTAGATTTCAAATGCAACAGCCGGAATATTAAAATTGAATTTTGAAAATATTAATTCATTCATTTGGTCATAAATTTCGTTGATTTCATTTTAACAAACATCGTAAATCATTCTCCATTCATCGACAAACAAACGGACATACATTGAAATTCATATAATGAAACGTACAACGGAAATGACGTTATAGCAATAAACCTAATGTTATGATTAAGGGATATCTATTACTCATGTAAGTAATTATACTTGGTAATAAAAGTATACTAGTTTATCGTAAGTGAAAATATATTCAAGGATTAGGATATATAAACGCTTCATTAAGTTTTAATACTGGCTATGCTTATGTTAATTTATACTAATATTATAAAGAGGTAAAGTTTGCGATGTTGAGTTTGTGACGTTGTGGGAACTAATCTCAAGAACTACTGATTCGATTTGAAAAATTATCTCAGTCTTGTATAGTTATCATCACACTATGACCAGTAGGAGCGGAGCACCAATTAAAAATATTTCAAAACCGGGATTTTTTTCTTGAGTTTCCGCTGTGTGTAAGCGTTGGCCTAAAGTAACTATTATGCGAACGAAGTCGCGGTTCGGGGCTAGTGTTAAAATATTCTTGCATTCCTATAGAAGATTGTGTTATGTGAATTTGTGTCCCATTGTAGATATTTACAAAGAACAGTAAAAATGAAATACCTTGGTTTATTATTACACATTTGACTCCACGAACGGCGCAGTGTTTTAAGGACTATCGTGGGGCTGATTCTGAATCTCAAAACGAATAATTATTCGTGCGATTCAAAAATAAAAGTCTGTTTTTGTTGATTTTGTATCTCTTAATTGTACATTTATAAAATTTCTTGTGAAATAGTATTTGATTTGTAATATGTAAGTATATATATATGTATATACATATATAGATGACTTCGTGTTTTATTCCAACAATAATAAATTACATAGAATTTATTTATGATAACACAATGATTGCAAGAACGACATCAAAATAACTGGGAGTGAGTGTTATATAAGCTTCTCATTTATGCGAAGGAAAAACATTTTTTACGGCCATTTTAACGACTATAGACTATGAAAAGTGTCACAAAGCATTTATTTATGTTCTGGCAAATTTATTAGAAAGCAATTTCTCTTTTATATACTTTATTAGTATCTTGATTACATCGTCATCTACCATCTTGTAGGTGGTAGAGCCACGCTGAAGCTATTAGCTATACTGGTTTCAGCATGAATGGGTCGGCTCGTCTGGAGTAGTATCACCCTCTCACATAAAATCGACGTGAAGTATCAGTGCTTGCATTGTTGCGTTTTTTTGTTTGTTTTTTTTTTTTTTTTTTTGTTTTAGTCTGCAGACTCTTGGTCCGCACCTTTTTTGCTTAGACGTAAAAATCGTATCCGTGAGCATATATATGTATATATATATATATTATTATTAGTAATTTATTAAATATTCACTGTTTAATTATAATTAACTTTTTTTAATGGTTTAATGATGTTATTGTTTTTATAGCGCTTGCATTTCCATTCTTTATGGCCATTTTTAGGTTGTAATCCACAATATCCCGTGCCGAAGCGTCCACAGCCCGACGAATGAACCTACTTATCGCGTCGTCAGTAACGTCGGTACAGTAGACACAGGTGTCAGTGTGTCTAGATATTTGCATTGCATTTGCATTGTTGCGTTTCGTTCGGTCTGTGAGAGCGCCAGAGGTCCACCTCTCCTCACCTTCCATCTCTCCTCTTCCTTTCCTTCCCCTCATCCCTAACACAAGCAGGCAACGCATTTGCGACTCCCCTAGTGTTGCGTCTACGTACGGCGATTATCATTTAACATCAGGTGATCCACCGGTTCGTTTGCATCCTATGATACTAGTAATTACTTATTGTATTATATGGGAATACTTTGTTCATGAATTCGCCTTTCGGTGAGATAAAAAAATTACAAGAATTCTAAGGAAATGAAATCAGTCAGATCAATTCACCGACAGGTGTGTACCGAGTTGTCGTAGTACCAATAGTCGGAGAAATCTTCAGCAGATGTACCGTTTAGCAAATTACCGTTGTTAGTTTACCTTCTGTGACATATATATATATATATATACATATACATATATAATTAGTACCTGGGCGACCGACCCTAGGTCGGTTCTTAAAAAACATTTTTAAATAAAAAAATAAACTGTTAGGTTTGCCTTATAAAATCATTTTTTTTTTTTTACAAAAAACAGATATATCTCTTCTGCTGTCACTCGGATTCGAATTCGGCTTACACGGATTTTTGAAGCAACCGATTTCCATCTTGGCTATTTTGTTTACAGCATCGACGAAATTTACCTTTATATTCTTGCTATATTTTTTATTTACCTGAAAACTCCGTTAAAAAAAGTTTTGTATGAATAAAATCTAGCTAGATCGATTTATCGTTCCCAAAACTAACTAGATACTAAATTTCACAGAAATAGATGACGCCGTTTCGGAGATCCTGAATATATACAAATATAAAAATATACAAGAATTTCTCGTTTAAAGGTATTAGATATATGAATACTGTAAACTATAATTTAAGTACTTACAGAATTGACGGAGAAGATATTCTTATGTCCGTTTTCAAATTGAGTTATAGTTACAACACACGATCCGCAACCGCCTTCTTTACACATATATTTGGTGCCTCGAAGGTTTAGATCGTTTCGTATATAATCATTTAGGGAAGTGTCCGAGTCAACTTCGGACCCAACTGTAAAAATTGTTATTAAAATTATACATTAATAGAATTTGTTCATATATTAACGAATGTTCGTATATATATCTGAGACTGATAAATCCAAACACCGTTTTTTTTTTTTTATTGTAGCACGACAAAGTAACTGCACTATGCCTGATGGTAAGCACAGTGCAATCCAAAAATAATAGCGACCACCGATTGACACACTATCCATCGCCGGTCGCCACTATCATGCCGGCCTGCAAAAAGCTGGATATGCACAGGCTGATCCCGAAACGCGATCCGCAGAAGCGAATCACTATTACGGGCTTATACATGGTGGTTGCGACCCAGTCGGGCTGTAAAACCCTACCACCCCGCTTTCGCCATTGCCTCGTACGTTATTCAGCAGGGTGCAACACGTGCAGGTGAGGTTGGCTTGGGTGTCTCTAGTCTTATGATGTTATTTGACACCCCTTACACCCCAAAGATCGTTATGAAAGTCGACATAAGACGCTAAAATCACGTCAAGTGTACACTTTATTTTTGTATCACAAAATTAAGGTTCGTTTTATTGAAATTATACTTCTTTTGGCGCGTTAGGGAAAAATGATGAGAGATACGTAGTATCCTCTATGTAGTCTATAACTTTTATATAACTTTAAGTAAAAGTATAACTTTTAAAGCGTGTAAGTAAGTAACACACAATTTTATTTTTATCGACTAATCACTATCAATAATTAATCCGTAAACCAGATTTTTATACTGAATCAATAATTTCCTTTGTAATACAAATATCAAGTAGTTTTAATAAAAAAATTGATTCGAGTCAACCGTTAGAAATTAGCTAATGAAACTATTAGGATTTATTGTTAAATGTGTATATTTTGTACTAATATAAAAATAAACCATAATAATTTATTTATTTTCATATAATTGATTTGTTTTTAAGTGAAGAAATGGAAATCTCGAAAACTTCTTGGACAAAAACATAAAAAAATATCCTGACATCAAGACAAATCAACTTCATAATAATTATTTTCTTGAAGTATCCTAATTTATCACATTCTCATTTTCCTTATTTTTAATCTTCAATTTTTTTATTATCCCACCTATTCTAAATGGCTAGGTCTAAACTGTTAGCATACTAAAGCCAAAGTTAAAGAAGTGTACTAGTTAGAACGAATCGCTAGGATTCTAAGTGAGTTTAAGAAATGTCTACTATCATGGAATATTTATATCATGGATTGAATTAATATACTTTATTTCAATGAAAACTCCAACTTTTTCCTGGAATTTAAACCTACATCGATTGATGCGTAACAATCAGACATCACCGCTTGTATGTTTTGAATTGAAAAAAAAATATTCTCTTATATTTCAAATTACTATCATAGCTCAAAACATAACATTGAAAATCATTGAGTTTGTAATTAGAAAATATTGGGGCCATTAATCAGAACATAAATTATATAAATATAATAAAACTTTAACAAGGCCAAATATGTACATTAAATATTTTTGGAAAATTATAATCGGGGTATACTTTGTTATTGATATAGAAGCCAAAAATAATCCTTTTACAGTTTTTGTTTGTATCTCTGCCTGTTTATCTGTCACTGTGAACACGTATTACTCTGAAAGTACTAAACAAATATTGACGAAATTTGACGCAGTGATAACTAATATTACAAGGTTACATCTAGGATACTTTTTGTGCCAGGGATAACCCAGGACAACAAAAGAAAGTAAAAAAATTGTAGTTAATGAACTTTTGGTAAATTTTCTTTGCGCTATGTATAGCAGACTTTTTTTTTCGAAATGACTACGCTATTGAACTAGCATGGCCTTAATAGCTTCACCGGACTACTAAGGCGAGCGCTTACGGCACTCAGACGATATTATTTGAGCAACTGGCTCAAGGGTGCACGGCACACCTCGGCTTGGGCTGTTGCCTGATACATGCAATTCGCGATCTGTCTGAGCTGACCTAAGCTAACTATTCATACATATATGGGGTATTGGAGCATATATGTGTACCAAGCATACATACCTCAACAACTCCTTTATATATTTCGTGTCGGATAATTTTCCAAACTATTTCAGTTCAATAAGGGAAAGAAACAAAACTCTTCTACTTTCATGCGTAAGCGTGTATGCGTGTATGCGTGCATGTGTGTGGGGGTGATATGTGTAATTTTCTTGCAGTGTTGTAAGATTTTGTGTCACTGTATCGCGCGAGCAGCGTACTTAAGGGCTCCCTACCGAGGGATTGATCCTAGGCTTGAACCGCTGTCGTGGGAGGCCTAATCGGGTATGTATAAGACAGATTAGCTAAAAATTTAAGCTATATTTCATTTCCTTATGCTTCGATTTTACATTACCGCCAATATATGTAGGTTAGTTTTTATCTAATTCAACCCGGTAGATGATGCTGTGAACAGGTTCTAGCCTTATTTTAAAAGATTACTCACATACCAACTGGGTATATATTTGAGTGAGTCTCTTGATAGTTTGGATTCAGAACTGGAAACAGTAGGTGTGGCTGCAATCGGGTTTTAGGCTTATTAAAAATTTTCGCGTTTAAAATACAATATAGGCTAAAAGTACCTTTTATAATAGGTGTCGACTAGCTTTATTATCAATAAAAAAAAATGTTTTTTCTACCATCGATGCCACCGATGAGAAAAAGCCTTTACTTGAATAATTCTCTATACGTCGTAATTCACAATTCTTACGTCTACAACTTATAAATAAAATACAGTTTTTACCATAAAGATATAAAAATAAATATTGGTAAGATTATCTATATATTAAATTGCGAAAAAAAAAAACTTTATATTCCATATAATAGTCGAATTTCGACCACTAGACGACGAGTAGTAAATTGAAATAGATATGAGATTTTTCGCAAAATTGCACACCTACAAAAGTGTAAAACCCAGAAAATTAATATTTCTTTTTGTATTAAAATTATTATTTACTTACCAGAACACTTTTTCCCATTAACTTTAAATGTTATTCTATCCATTTCAGCGTCACGTTAGCGTTGAGGTTTCTAAATCAATGAATTCATTTGTTATTACCAAACCGTAAATAAGCAAAGAAAATCGTTGCTGAGTGTTAAAGTTACTAAACTATATTATTTGTACTTTTGAATTTAAGGCTCAGAAGAGAGTTTCCCGTGTTATTGGATATGAGAATTACGGGTGGTGATAATTTCAATTACCATAAACTAAGTTTTACACCTTCATTAGAGGCACGTTTAACTGTCGCATTCCGGAAGTAATAAGTGTATAATCATTACATATTACAAAACAAAGTTTTCCACCACGTCTGTTTGCGATATACTCAAAAACCATTGAGTCGATTTTCATGCGGTTTTCATTAATAGATAGAGTGATACACGAGGAAGGTTTAGGAATTTAATTTATATTTTTTTTATAAATTCGTTATAATATAATAATAATTGTTGGAAGTGTCGGAAAAAGTGAAGCCAGCTGGAAGATTTCATCGAAAACGCTTCTTAATCCCGTGAGATTAGACAAAACGATTGAGATAATAAAAGTCGTGGACGAAGTCGCGGGTAAAATTTAGTAGTACGAAGAAGCGACGACAGTTCAGAGGTGTACTAACGCCGTGCACTAACTACTGAAGTCTACGATATATTTAACTCTAGTGTGAAGTTCCGACTTTGTAAATTGACTACTTGTGCTCGCAGCTTCGTCCGCGTGGGACTTTTTGTATATATTTATTAATGAGTATTTTTCTCTTCTTGCTTCACCGGATTACTAAGGCGAGCGCTTAAGGCACTCAGCCGATTTTATTATGGCAACCAGCTCAAGGGTGTACGGCACACCTCGGCTTGGCTGTTGCCTGTTGCATGCAAAATCACGACCTATTCATATGTGTATTAGTTGTTGAAACGTATATGTGTACCAAGCATACACGCCTCAACAACTCCTCCATATATTTATTATCGGAAAATTGCATTTCATGTGCAAGCGTGTAGGCGTGCACGTGTGTGAGGGTGATCGTGTAGTGTTATAGCAGTGATGTATATTTGTGTGTCACCGTATCGCGCAAGCAACGCACTCAAGGGCTCCCTACCGAGGGATCGAACCTAGGCTTGAGCCGCTGCCGTGGGAGGCCTAATCGGGTGTGCGGGAGCAAAATTAACCCCCAGATCACGGCGGCGTGATTTGTGGTTTTTTTTTTATTAATTGTGTGGAGTGGCCTAATGCCACCCCTCGTCTGCACACCTCAACCGCGGGTAGGCCGAGCTCGGGTTCGTCGCTGGTTCTATGAGTTTTCCTTATATTTACTGAGTTAATTTTATTCCTTGTATTTGCTCTACCTTGTATTTTGTTCTACGTTATTTCTTTCCTTTATTTAATTTGTCTATATCTGAAGTGCCTACTTGTCTTCTATACCTTGTATTGCTGTAGTCAACTAATCTTTCATAGAAGTCCTAAGCATATACCATTCGTTTCTTTATCTCTTTCTTATTTTCAAATTCTAGCTCTTTTATTTATTTGATGTTTTTATTTTCGGGATATTCGATCGAAGTTCCTGGCGTAGTTTGGTTTTTCTATCTACTGGTTCCTTCGCTTATTGTTGTTGCTTAAGGTGTTTATGCATAGAGAGTTGGGTGGCAGTTTACTTTGAGTCATGTATCATTCTATCAAACAATTTAATTTCCAGAGTCCATCTTAATCCTTTTTCCACTTGTTGTCCATTTTATTTTAACAAATAAAGTTGGTCCAGCTTGGTAGGTGCGATGCTACTGGTGACGCCAGTTGTTCGGCTCAATTTGTCTTGTGATCGTATGGACCATGGCCCAACCCCACCATCCCATACTCCTCTCGTGCATCTCCATACCCAATATTTTGTTTGGCTGATAATTTTTTCCATATTTATCAGTTGTCTCAAAATTTGAGCAGTTAAGCTTTAATTTAAGTTTAGCAATAAGCCACATTCCGCCTCGCTATCTGATCCCATTTTAATCTTGTGGGACAGTGTTTTGCGAAGGCGTTATGCCCCTTATCTCCTTCTTTCCTGAGATCGCAGTTCCTGCAGCAAGGGACCTTTCCCTCTTTTAGTTCGGGGCAATCTTGTCTAAGGTGCTCCTCGCCGCAGTGACTGAACCGGTCTCAGGCTTCCTTGCACCACCTCTTTCCGTGGCCAAATTCCAGGCACCGCGTACCTGGGTGAGGGGTGTCTGGTCCATCACCGTGACCCTTTGGAGGTCCAGATATATCTTTTTTGCCTCTCTGAGCCTACCCCACACAGTGGGCGATACCTGGATGACCACATGGTTAACATGAGGGTTCCGAGCCCTTTTCCTGTATTTTATAACAGCCCTGAACTCCGATTCTGCAACATCCCGAAATATATTCCTATTTTGTTTCTTCAAGAGAGCCAGGATTTCTTCGTTTTTATGCACCGATAAGACATCATAGAGCACTACCAGCGGATCTTTATTTTGCGCTTTCTCTACTTGTAACGAGGGAGTTGTCTCCAGTATTTTCTTCGTAATCTTCTTCACCTCTTCCTCCTCTACACACCCTATGATGACCTTCTGATCGTTTATTTTCTGTACCCGATCTGTTTTCAACCCCGTCTTCCCTGCATCCACTGCCTTTCTAACCTTCTCTATAACTTCCCCACTAGTGTCCATATCATTCTTCGAGGAGACTATGATGGAGTACATTGGCTTTGGTATTTGGGCCAAGTTGGTATGCTCCTTTTGTTGTGTTTTAGGCTGTTGGTCTGCCTTTCCGCCAATTAGTGTTTTCTCCCGTTTATTTGTCTCCTCTACTTTTCCTTTCAACTCTTCTATTGCTTCGACTATTTTTTTTGTATTATTCCTATTCTATATCCCAATTTTCACTATCTCTTCTTTCATTTCCTTCCTTATACTTTCTACAGCTCTCTCTATCATTTTTTCAATGTCTTCCGTATTAATCTCTTTGTTACCCGGCTCTTTTAGGATTCCTGTCAATTTTTCTGTATATTCCTTTTCTTTCCTCTTTAATTCCTCCAGAAGTTCCACCTCTCTTGATGTTCTTTCCGTTTCCTGTGTTGTTAGTCTATCATTTAATTCCGTTATAATTTCATATAGCTGTCCTATACTTTTTAAGACACTTTCTTTAATAGAGGTTTTTAGGTTCCCTGATTGCTTGAGTGACGCTTTGGCCTCTTGATATACTTTGATCGCGTGACTCCTCGTTGATTTAGGGCTAGTGTCTCTGGAACTTCTTATTTCTCCTGTTGACTTCCTATTTTTCCGGTCTTCTTTATTTGCTGTGGACTTTCTACGGTCCACAGGGCTTCCCGCGGCCTTTACAGTGTTGTTAATCATGATGTGTACTAATATTAAGTTAAAACGTAAATTTGTAAAAGTTGTATAAAATTGTATAAATAGATTTGTAAAATCTGTAAAATTTGTATATTTAGCCTAACTTACACCTATGTTGCTATATTCTGTCAAATATATGTCTATTCCTAGTGTCTTATTATAATAATCCTACTTCCTATCTAAAATTAGTCAAGGAAATAGTCAAAATATATTCCGCTTATAATCTACTTAAACTAAATCGCTGCACCGAGACTTCTCAAACTTCTCAAATAACCCTTTCCGGTTATTAGTCTCCTACACTTATTTATTACTACTGACTAGGTCTTCACTAAACATCCCTTAAAAAAACGAAAATACCTTTCTCCAGTATCAGAATCCACCTACCCCAGAGAGAAAAATGGGTGTGGCGGGCGGGCGAAAAAAGGGATTTTTTGTTGGATTTTCGCAGTTTTTCCTACGGTTTCACCCTCAGGACGTCAAAGACTATCCCTGAGTGTGAAAAAGTCCGGAAAATTGTGAAAATTTGGACGGAATTTTAATGTTTCAAATTTTAATAAACTTTTGAATTTTACAGATCCCGGAGTATTCCCTGGACGGTGTCGGTGAGTGCGGCGTGTCAGGGGTGGTACTCCCACTCCACTACAACGGAATCTGGATGAAAAACTTGGTAAGTTTGCGGAAAATTTTGAATTTTATGTTTTTAATAAAAATTTTATGTTTCAGATCGCGGGGGCGTCTCTCGGCTTTTCCGACGGGTGCGGCGAGCGAGGGGTCACGCTCCGGATCTGATGCTGTCCAAAAAATGTGAAAATTGTATAAAACCTTATGAAAAATAAGGTATTTCTATAGAAAATTTCGAAGAAAATCCAGTTTTCCGAGTTTTCACCTATGTTACGTGTTTAATTTATGTATCCTATCTATATATAATATTGTAGCCCGTGTCGAGACGAACACACTGATATACGACACTTGTGCGTAGGTTGGATATTTATATAGATATTTGTAAAATTGGGCAGCGATGTGATCTGTGGTTACGCGGGCGTGGGCGTGAGCACGCTCTGTTTCGAGGGACAGGCTGGTACTGATCGTTCGCTGACGTGATTAAATCAGAAGGGTCGGTAAAAATGCATCGCGGACGTCTTTTATAACGCGCAGCGTTAGGTACGGGTTCATAGTTTGCGGCGGATACCACTAATGGATTGGGATGATTCGCGGCTTTTTCAAAATAACTAATCGTAAGTGATTTTACGTACGCCCAGATAGAAGGGATCTCTAGGTCTCTATGGAGATCGACGCTCCGAATGTACCACGGAGCACCGGTCACTAACTTTATTGTCTCAAATCGTCTGTTATTACTTCTATGAGCGATAAAAAATATTTGATTTCACGATATACTTGCTACGGTGTAGGTACGTTGGTTTGTTGCGATTTTTGTAATATTTTGAAGCTATGTTATGTTAGGCTTACGAGGGCTACCGTGTCAAGTACGGGCACGGCTAAAGACGCAAGTACTCAAAAAGAAACTCCGCTTTGCTACTTGGAACATAGGTTCTCTTACTGGCCGCCACCGAGAACTGGCAGACGTACTAACAAGACGCCGGGTGCATGTCGCATTCCTACAAGAGACGCGATGGAAAGGGAATAAATCACGAGACATCGGTCAGGGTTACAAACTGATCTACTCCGGTTCTCCTTCCGGGAAGAATGGCGTAGCGGTGGTACTGTCTGAAGACTTTCAGAAAGGCCTCCTTGAAGTTGACAGAAGAAGCGACCGACTTATTCGGGTCAAAGTACTGAGTGAAGGTTTAATCACTCATTTAGTC
>JACEII010000029.1:3844748-3869410 GCA_014332785.1 Antheraea mylitta | reverse complement strand
GTCGCCACTGTTGTGTATGAGGTCACACGAGTAAAACAACAGCTAGTCGAAAACGCACTGACGTTTATTTTGTGAACTAGCAGTGAGCGCAGTCACTGTACGTATACATAGATACCAATACATACATAACAATACCTCAACAACTCCTGTATATATTTCGTGTCGGATAATTTTCCAAACTATTTCAGTTCGATAAGGGAAATAAACAAAACCCTTCTACTTTCATGCGTAAGCGTGTATGAGTGCATGTGCGTGGGGGTGATATGTGTAATGTTGTTGCAGTGATGTAAGATTTTATGTCACTGTATCGCGCGAGCAGCCTACTCAAGGGCTCCCTACCGAGGGATCGAACCTAGGCTTGAACCGCTGCCGTGGGAGGCCTAATCGGGTATGTATAGGACAGATTAGCTAAAAATTTAAGCTATATTTCATCTCCTTATGCTTCGATTTTACATTACCGCCAATATATATAGGTTAGTTTTTATCTAATTCAACTCGGTAGGTGATGCTGTGAGCAGGTTCTAGGCTTATTTTAAAAGATTACTCACATACCAACTGGGTATATGTTTGAGTGTGTCCCTTGATAGTTTGGATTCAGAATTTGAAACAGTAGGTGTGGCTGCAATCAGGTTTTAGGCTTATTAAAAATTTTCGCGTTTAAAATACAATATAGGCTAAAAGTATCTTTTCCCCTCTCTTAGTCAACATTTTTTTTTATTTAATAGGTATCGACTAGCTTTAATGTTATCAATAAAAAAATTGTTTTTTCTACCACCAATGCCACCGATGAGAAAAAACCTTTACTTGAATAATTCTCTATATGTCGTATTTCACAATTCTTACGTCTACAACTTATAAATAAAATACAGTTTTTACCATAAAAATATAAAAATCAATACTGATAATATTATCTATATATTAAATTGCGAAAAAAAAAACTTTATATTCCGTATAATAGTCGAATTTCGACCACTAGACGACGAGTAGTAAATTGAAATAGATATGAGATTTTTCGCAAAATTGCACACCTACAAAAGTGTAAAACCCAGAAAATTAATATTTCTTTTTGTATTAAAATTATTATTTACTTACCAGAACACTTTTTCCCATTAACTTTAAATGTTATTCTATCCATTTCAGCGTCACGTTAGCGCTGAGGTTTCTAAATCAATGAATTCATTTGTTATTACCAAACCGTAAATAAGCAAAGAAAATCGTTGCTGAGTGTTAAAGTTACTAAACTATATTATTTGTACTTTTGAATTTAAGGCTCAGAAGAGAGTTTGCCGTGTTATTGGATATGAGAATTACGGGTGATGATAATTTCAATTACCATAAACTAAGTTTTACACCTTCCTTAGAGGCACGTTTAACTGTCGCATTCCGGAAGTAATAAGTGTATAATCATTACGTATTACAATACAAAGTCTTCCCGCGCGTCTATTCGCGAAAAACTCAAAAACTATTGAATGGGTTTTCATGCGGAAGCTATTGTTGGATTCAGTATGAATGGGTCGGCTCGTCGGGGGTAGTACCTCCCTCTCACAGAAAATCGAAGTGAAATAACAGTGCTTGCATTGTTGCGTTTCATTTCGTCAGTGAGAGCGCTGGAAGCCCACCTCTCTTCTTTCCACCCAAAACACAGGCTAGCAATGCACTTGCGTCTCCCCTGGTATTGCAAGTGTCTATGGCCGGTGGTGATCACTTAGCATCAGGTGACACATCTGTTCGTTTGCCTCCTATGACATAAAAAAAAATCAAGCAGGGTGATAGGTATCTTTACCCGACTGTGTACCTAAACCCATTTGGCTTGCCACATTTCGGGATTTGTTGGGATCTGCAGGACAGCATAACAGTGACAACTGCCTATGGATTGTAAGTCTTTAAGTGGACATCATTGCTTTTGTATCGCGATGTTATTACTATCACATACAGTGCAATCACTCAATTCAAAACAGATTGACCAATACAAAAATGGGACGCATGAAAGCAAGACTCTGTGGCGAACTTTTTTATACTATCCATTATCTCTAATCAAATTTACGACCTCAAGAAATTGTACTTTGATAATTGTTCACGTTCATTTTACAGCGTGTGGCCATACAGGACATGACATACAGGAGCCACCAAACACAGACAAGATCAAGGACAGAACAAACGGAAAAGTTTGGCACATGAGGATTAAATGCATATTACGAAACGGTGCACGTATTTTTTATTTATCTCAAGCCGACATATGTAGCCTTAAAATACCTAAACAATGATATTTTTTCCTGGTTCAATTTAAAATGGTCATAATATTATTAATTGATAGTCGCAGCCTCAGAAGGCGCAAACAATGATATTTTTCCCAGTTTAATCTAAAATAGTCATAATATCATTAAATATTAATCATAATTACACAAACCTTTAAGAGACCCCTTGTAAGGCAATAGACTACTCGAAGGAAAGTATGGGCATGATCACAACGTCAGCCCATGATATATTGGCGATTTTATATTCTCATAAATCCATAGTTCTATATATTTCCCACTTACGACGGTATTACAAGAATATGTCTCAAGGTCAGGATTCATCATTATTTCTTTCTTCACTGTTACTTAATGGTATTACTAAGTTTAGTTAATAAATATACGCGAAACCTGACAAACATGCTAACATTAAGACAAGCCTCCCGACTACCAGTACTTTAAATAACGATATATATTTTGTTTTTAATTCAGATATACTATTTTACTACAAGGTATATGAATAAAAATTTTACGAGCGCACGCATGGTTTAATTAATCTCTTGAATTAACATTGATTGAATCATAGTTTCCTCCGAAACTAGTTCACAGGACTTGGGCCTAACTTTTTAATTCAAGCTTCTGATGAAAGAATATAATAAAACTACTTTAGTGTAAGTTCACTTTATCTCTAAGATGAACAATACATTTTTTTACGTGAAAGATTATGTTTTTGACTGTATCCCTGAAAACGTGTATGCAAATGCAAATGTGATGAATTTTAAAGTACAAACAAACGTATACTCACATTTATGAAATTAGTTATGATATAATCATTTAGATATCAGATACTAAAATACGTCGATTCTCGTAATTTCCGAATAATTCAATAAGCCTTTCCATCAAGGAAAATATTGTAATGAAACCAAAGCGTATTATTGAAACCATTTGTAAGCAGAATATCTTTGCCAAATATATATAATCGATTCGGCAATTGTACTGGAAACTAACCAAGTCAGACCTTCGTTTCAATATATTATCCTAAGTTATAAGAAAAAGTGTTAATTCGACTTGTTAGAAATTACTTTATGTTGTTATAAATCAATTTCAGGACTGACCATTGAACACTCATTTAGATCTCACTTCTTTTCTCGTTGAAGTTAACAACCAAGGCATATATCATAATATTGAACTTGGCTCTCATATCACATTGTATGTTTTAATGGTATCATTATTTACTCAACAATAGCAGCAATAATTTAGGAGATTAGACAACGGCAGCGATGAACTTGAAGATTAGTTGCTAAAAACATGAGTTTAAAAAAATGTATAGCTTTTTAATAATTATTGGGGCTGATGTTACTTTCGTCCGCAGGAAGTGTACCTCTTATTCCCCAGCACGTGCTCCCCGCGTGATGTTAAAGAATAATAAAGTTGGCCACTTCACTGTTCCACATAAATTGAACATTGCAGTCACAAATAAAGTAATCAATCAATCAACTACAATAAAAGACGGATACAATATTGAACCATATGACTAAATAAATAAAATATATTATAGCTTAATATTATTTGATTACGATCCCTACTCATACGCATAAGTCACCCTTAACTCTTTGCATTCTTTGTTTTCCATTCTAATACATTCCTAACTACACCTTTCCTTAAAAATATCGTGTTAAGTATTCTTTAACTTTCTTTATTTCCTTTTATCTGTATACTATATACTATAGGTCGATTACTTCGTTTAACCTTATGGAGTAAATTAGAAACCCTGATCAGAAAGGGTTTTCAACGTATCCAATAATTGAAATATTTCAGTAGCGCGAGTGTTGTAACCGTATTGTAGTCACAACTAGCATAAGTTACACGAATAGATTATCGTACAAAGCTAGAAATCTCTTTTCTGCAGACTTTTAGTCGGCACCTATTTTCTGCTTTCGTTTATCTTACCATGTTGAAATGTGAGCAACTATTATAATAATTTAACTATTATACATCTTATTTTGAATTGTCTTTATGGCGGCTATATTGTCATTGTCTATAACCGTTTTTAAACTATAATCCACAATGTTCCGCGCCGGAGCATCCACGGCTGGATGGATGAACCTACTAATTGCGTCGTCAGTCACGTCAGTATAGTAGACACAGGTTTTGGTATGTTTGGATATTGCTAGTAATATTATAAATGCGTATGTGAGTTTGCTTCTTACGCTTTCTACTGAACTACTGAACCGATCATCATGTATATTTTTGCGTAACAGAAAAAGGTACTTTTTACCCAAAAGAAAGGTAGTATTCCCTAAAAAATAAAACTCTATTATTGCGAGCGAAGCTGCAAGAAAAACCTAGTCGAGTAATATTTTAATACATATAATAGGATATAATATTAATTTAATAAGTAGATACTTAAAAATCTGTAATTATTTAACTATATATGTGCATTTACTTAAACATTGTGTACAAGGAATTATTAATTATGAAGATGTAGGATGTAACTCATTAACACGTATCCGCAATGTAATAAGCGTTTCACAATTATTAATGATCGAACAACTAGAGTGTCCCTATTGTCTATATTACTAATTTTTACTCGCGATTTCGTTTACATTAATATAAATTTGATATATCCTCCGATCTAGCTAGATTTTAGTCATAGAAAACTTTTTTAACTGAGATTTCGGGCGAAGAAAAAATATAGCTACTACAATATGAAAATAAATTTTGTCGCTGCTGTCAAAACAAAAAACAAATTGTTTCGAAAATCCGTGTAACTACACTTGAAATCCGAGTGTATATATTTTTTATTTGTAAAAAATGATGATTTTGTAAGGCAAACCTAATAATTTATTTTAATTATATGAATAATTTCATTATTATAATCATAAGAGAGATATGTTTTTTAATATTTTTTTATGTCAAAAAATGCTAATTTTGTAAGGCAAACCTAACTAACAGTTTATTTTAATTTTAAATTATTTTTAAAGAACCGAGCTAGGCTCGTTCGCCCATGTACTATAGAAATCTGCAACGTATAGGGTTAGCGGTAATAAAAATCAGTCAGAGGTACTTTCAAATACTACATATAACGATAATAACTGACTTTATTAGTCAATTAATTGAATTCAATCAATTACACAACTAGGCCGTTATTAAAAATATTAATATTGCGTGAATATTGAGTATTACATATCCGCTTCCGGCAATTTCTCTTTCTATCATATATACCTATTTCTTTCACACTTGAGGGCGAGGGTGTTACTATTGTAATAGCAACACGTTTTAAAGGTGGTAGAGCCACACTGATCCAAAAACTGGTTTCAGCAGGATTAAGTCGGCTAGTCCAGGGTATTATCTTCCTCTCACAGAAAGCCGACGTGATGCAACAGTGCTTTCATTGTTGCATTTCGTTCGATCAGTGAGAGCGCCGGAGGCCTACCTGCCTCTCTCCCTTTCCCACACTTTTCCTTTCCCCTCTCTTCTTTCCCACCAACACAGGCTGGCAACACACTTATGACTCCTCTGGTGTTGCTGGTATCTATAGACGGTGGTGATCACTTAACATCAGGTGACCCACCTGTTCATTTGCCTTCTATGATATAAAAAAAGAAAAATTGCTTCAAAATAGGTCACTGTTGGTAGTTTTTGGCGGGATCTTACTGTGTCATGTAGTGAATGTTATATTTTATTCAGAACCTTGGGTTATTTCACTTTATATTTACATTTCATTTGTTAAAAATAACATTTAAAAAGAACACACATACAGTGAGATCAACCTCTGGCCTGTGGAAAACTCCTTAAAGCCATTTTAACCCCATTTTTAGGGTTTAAGCTTTATACAAACGAACGTAGACTTTATGATGCTCTAGTCAACAAACTATTGGCAGCATCATAAAAAAAAAGTATTTATTATAAAGCCTAAAAATCCCGAACAGTAAAAAATTATGTAACGTAAAATTATAATTTAAAAAATTGGCTAATTAATTTAAAACATGGTCCGCTATTTTGAGCTGTGGGCTTGAAAAAAAATCAACCTAGGGGTTAACTATGCGATTCGATCGAGTTTCTTGCCGGTTCTTCTCAATGGCTGGGTTGTTTTCCAAACCGGTGATAGTTTTTACGTTCAAAAGCGCCTTATTAGTGCTTAAACTGAATAAAGTATTTTTGACCTGATTTGATGCGTTCAATTGCTATTTTTAACTAGCATGCTAATTGTGTAATAATTTTATTAAGCACGCAAAAACTATTGCTATTTATGTGATTTATTATATTATACTTAACCTTTAAACGCAATAGCAATAAAATATAACGTTAAATCATTGCTATAGGAAAATAGCATTTCGCAATAGTCGTAAGAACTTACGAACCGAGTTATCTATACTTATCATAAAAATGTAAATCTAACGGCCTATCCTATCCTATATCGTTTAGAGGAATTTTTCCGACACAAAATACATATAGGAGTTGTTGAGGCACGCGTGCTTGGTACACATGCATGTTTCATTAACTCATATACCTAGATAGCTTAGCTTAAGTTAGCTCAGATAGGTCGCGATTTTTGCACAAAACAGGCGACAGGCCAAGCCGAGGTGCGCCATGCACCCTTGAGTTAGTCGCCCAAACATTCCAAATCGGTTGAGTGCCTTTAGCGCTCGTCTCAGTAGTTCGGTGAAGCTGTAAAGACCTTTCCATAAAATCTAACGTTTCTGTATATTAGATTGCTGTGAAAAAACATATTGCATGGTAGAACCACGCTGAAGCTATCACTGCTTTCAGCATGAATGGGTCGGCTCGTCCGGGGTAATACCACCCTCCCACAGAAAACCGACGTGAAGTAACAGTGCTTGCATTTTTGCGTTTTGTTCCGTCAATGAGAGCGTCGGAGCTTCCTTCTCTTCTCCCTTCCCCCAAACGTAGGCTGGCATCGCGCTTGCGTCTCCCCTGGTGTTGCAAGTGTCTATGCACGGCGGTTGTTTAGGCTAAAATGGTGGGAGACGTTACAATTCACAAACAATCCGTCAAGTGCCCTATTTCCTCCCCCCCGGCGTGGCAGTTAATTTCGCAAGTTCACGGCCACCGCGCGCATCTCCGCGACGGAATATTATAATTGTGCATTATAACGTTATCGAATACTGTGAATACTAGAAACCAAAGTTGCAATCGGAAGTGTCACTAATTGAGAAGGAGGCCTCCTACGACCGTGAGAACCAGCCCAAAGGTGAGTCCTATTTATTTTCATATCCTTACCCGGCCGTTGTGCATTTGAGCGATCAACCAGAAACCACCCCGCTTAAATAAAATAAATCTTTTATATCCCCATTACAACCAGCGTCAACAGCGGTGATCACTTAACATTAGGTGAGCCACCTGTTCCTTTGCCTCCTATGTCATAAAAAAAACATACGACGTTTATATTTAAATAATGTTTACTTATTTATTTATCACTTTATCAGCACATCAACGATACTCTGAGAAAATCAATTTACTAATATTATAAAGCTGACGGGTTTGTTTGAACGCGCTAATCTCAGGAACTACGGGAACTTTTTTTTTATTTTAGCACGAAAAAATGACTGCACTATGCCTGATGATAAGCACAGTGCAATCCAAAAATAATAGCGAACACCGATTGACACACTATCCATCGCCGGTCGCCACTATCATGCCGACTTGCAAAATGCTGGATATGCACAGGCTGATCCCGAAACGCGACCCGCAGAGGCGAATCACTATTACGGGCTTTTTCGCCATATACATGGTGGTTGCGACCTAGTCAGGCTGTAAAACCCTACCACCCCGCTTTCGCCATTGCCTCGTTCGTTATTCAGCAGGGTGCACCACGTGCAGGTGAGGTTGGCTTGGGTGTCTTAAGTCTTATGATGTTATTTGATACCCCTTACACCCCAAAGAACTACTAAAATTCATTCAGTGTTAGATAGGTCATTTATCGAAGGAGGCTATAGGCTATATATCATCACGCTAAGATCAATAGGAGCGAAGCACCAATAAAAAATATTTCAAAATCGTGGATTTTTTCTTTTGAGCACTTCCGCAGCGTGTTAGTGTTATTTCAAAGTACCTGCCTATTTTATGCGGACGAAGTCACAGGTAGTGTCTAATTAATCATAATTAACTATTCATCCAATTTCTTTTGAATTCACATATTTTTTTTTTTATTAATTTATTGTTTTATTTTATTTACAGGTATCTACATCGCATTTTTCTGCGTTATCAAGTATTATAACTCAAACACGTTCACATGAAAATCCCACAGCGTATCGACTTAAAACTGAAATTAATCACAATTGATTAATATCATGTGGTTTTGCCACAATTATACACTAGATATGTGGAACATAATAACTGAAATAGAAAACTAACACAATTTAAATTAATCTAAGTTTAAGATAATGTAAATTTAATATTCGATTTATTATGTATTAATAGAACCCTTTCTGATTCATAAAAGAGAAAGAAATTAGACAGTAAGTCGTTTGCCATTACCTACCACCGATTTTTTTTAATATCATAGGAGGCAAACGAACATGTGGGTCACCTGATTTTAAGTGATCACCACCATTCATAGTCACTAGCTACATTAGAGGAGTCGTAATTGCGTTGCCAGCCTGTTTTTGGGTGGAAGAGGAGGTGAGGGGTTTGGGGGGAGAGAGAGAGAGGAGGTGATCTTCTGGCGTTCTCACTGACAGAATGAAACGCAACAATGCCAGCAGTGTTACTTCACGTCGGTTTTCTGTGAGAGGGTGATACTACCCCGGGCAAGCCGACCCATTCATGCTGATGCCAGTAATAGCTTCAGTGTGACTCTTCAGTCCGGTGAAGTTGTTAAGGGTTTGAAAGGCCAATTGTGTAGTTAGTTCGAGAAAAAAAAAACAATCAAATTCGTAAAATTTGAATAATAACAAATAATGTAACGAAAAATTACAATCTTTATGTAAAATTTTAATTAATAATTAAATTAAGTAATCATTTCTAAACACATTTTTTTAAATAAAAACTTATAGTCGACAATTTTGAGCTTTTCGTCTTAATTAAAAAGTCGAGGGGTTAAGTTTATATATGTACATTGTTAAAATTAATATTCACATACGACGCAATTTGAGACGAGAACAAGACTCTGACACACAACTGGAATGCAATTAGCTAGAAATAACAAGCAACTTTATTAACATCTAATGGTTTAATTATAAATATTCGTAACATACAAAAAGTATATCTTTATATATAAATTTCTTCTTTACGTGTGTATGTCACTGAACTGCTCCTAAACGATTGGACCGTTTCTTATGAAATTTTGTGTGTGTGCTGCAGTGAATCCGAGAATGGTTTAAAATGGACCCAATAGGTGGCGCTGCGATTTAATTTTAATAATTCTTTTTTTATCAAGGCAGGACAATGTCCGCCTGGGATGCTGGTAAATATATAATCTATACTAATATTATAAAGAGGTAAAGTTTGTGAGTTTGTGACGTGACGTTGTAGGTGGTAATCTCAGGAACTACAGGTCCGATTTGAATAATTCTTTCAGTGTTATATAGCTCATTCATCGAGAATGGTTATAGGCTATATATCATCACGGTAAGACAAATAGGAGCGGACCACGGATGAAAAATGTTTCAAAATCGGGACGTTTTTGCTATTGGAACGCGAACGAAGTCGCAGGCAGAGGTTAGTAAAATATATTTCTCTATTATAATACCGAATAGTTTAATTAAACAGCATTGTTTCTTTCTTCCATCTTTCGGCAATAACTTCTGATAACCAACAGGAAGCAAATGTTTATAACTGAAATAATTACAAGATTATAAATATCATATTTTAAACGTCAAAGCATGTCAGGTTGGTTTGATATCTGGTACTCTTTCGTCTGAAATCTTATTAGATAACATATTTTGGGGTGTAAGGGGTGTTGAAAAACATGACACTTGAGACACCCAAGTCAACCTCACCTGCACGTGGTGCACCCTGCTGAATAACGAACGAGGCAATAGCGAAAGCGGGGTGGTAGGGTTTTACAGCCCGACTGGGTCGCAACCACCATGTATATGGCGAAAAAGCCCGTCATAGTGACTCGCTTCTGCGCGTTTCGGGATCAGCCTGTGCATATCCAGTACCGGGTGATTTTCGTCATTACGGCCGGTATGACAGCGGCGATCAGCGATGGATAATTTGTCTCTCGGCGGTTGCCGATATTTTTGGATTGTACTATGCTTAACATTAGGCATAGAGCAGTCACTAAGTCGTGCTTCAATAAAAAAAAATATCGACGGAAGAAGCAGAGTAATTGTTGTAACTTCAAAAACCCAACATTACACCAGAGCCAAAAAACTATTCCAAAACTTCAATTTTTTTTATGTCTAGTGCTTAATCTAGGCAAAAAACCAAGGTCATATCGATGAAAAAATGAGTACTAGGAAAGAGACGCCCAGGCCATTTGAAGCGGTATTTATTTATACAAGAATATGGTAAAAAGTAATTTAGCCCAAAATGCAAGTTACGATATTTCCGCTTTCTCCCGTCGATATATATCCTGTTTTAATGAAATAGTGAAATAGTAGGTGGTAGAGCCCCGCTGAAGCTATTTTTGGTTTCAGCATGAATGGGTCGGCTCCTCCGGTGTAGTACCACCCCTCTCACAGATAACCGACGTGAAATAACAGTGCTTGCATTGTTGTGTTTCGTTCGGTCAGTGAGAGAGCCGGAGGCCCACGTCCCTTCCTCTTTCCTTCTTTCCCTTTCCTTCCCCTCCCCTTTTACCCATATACAGGCTGGCAACGCACTTGCGACGTCCCTGATGTCGCTAGTGTCTATGGACGGTGGTGATCACTTAACATCACGTGACCCACCAGTTCGTTTGCCTCCTTTGTAATAATAAAAAAAAATGAAGGTATTGCTTAATATTACCAAAATAGTGCCAAGCCAATAAGATAAAATCCTGTCGAAAATCTGTCAGACATTTTTTTTTTCGATTTGTTTTTTCGATTATTTTTTTTCGAAATGACTACGCTATTGACCCAGTAAAGTCTTAACAACTTCACCGGACTACACTGTCAGATATCTACCATATACAAGTCTCTACTTGGAGTTTTTGGCGGGATTTCAGTCTGTCATGTAGTGGATTTTATATTTTATTCATAATCTTGTGTTACTTGACTCTATATTGTGTAAAGTTGGTGGTGTTTTATGTAATATGGTTAGATTATTGTGCATAAGTGAAGTGAATGGAAAATAATACCGCGGAGCATGAAATTCTGAGGTGCCACAAAAACTCCCTGGAGGGTCCTAACAAGAGATCCACCATCTTGTTAGAATATTGATTGACACGATGCTTGATATTGTAATGATCGTACGACGCTTGTAATATTATTGATTACTCGACAATGGCAGTAATAATCTGAAAGATTGATTGCCAAAAATAAAGTAAAAAAAAAGTCTCTACTTAATATTATAAAGAGGTTAATTTGTGAGCTTGTAACGTTGTCAGTTTGTAACGATGTAGGGGGTAATCTCAGGAACTACTGGTCCTATTTGAAAAATTCTTTCAATGTTATATAGCTCATTTATCGAGCATGATTATAGGCTATTATCATCACACTCAGACTAATAGAAGCGGAGCACCAACGAAAAACGTTTAAAAATCGGGGTTTTTTTCTCTTGAGAGCTTCCGCTGCGTGTTAGTGTTAGGCCAAAGTAACTATTCCACGCGAACGAAGTCGCAGGCAGAGGCTAGTTTGATGTAAAATACTTTTCATCCATTAACCAGTTCGGTGAAAGTCGTTCTATACAGGGATCCTGTACTATTCTAGGTTATGCGACATTCTATTTTACTTAGGCGTTCAATTCACCGGTTAAACAATGTAGGTAATGGATTGTTTTTTTTTCACTTACCACAACGAACAAAGTATTAATTACCTACGTCACGCTCATCAGTCTAACAAATAATTTTCTGTAATATGCACGCAACGACAAACTGATCTTGTAGGATCCATTGTTTTAATTTTTACGTGATATGCTTATTTTGCGTGATGTACTTGTGCCAAAGGATTTGATACCCTATGACAATAATAAAGGCTATTATAAAGTATCTAATTAATTTAAATAACGTGTCTGTAGTTTTTAAATTTTGTAGGTTTTGTAAAAAAAAAAAGAATTGTTTTAGATGTCTTGGTATAAAATTTCAATTACTTTTGGAAATGTCTGTATGTATGTCATAAGCGGTGACGCAGTTAGCAGTGAGCTAAAGTACTACACTCACGATAAAACATAAAACATATCCTGGAGTAACATATAGTTTTTATTTCATTAAAATTGGTTAACTCTATCAAAAGTTATTGTAATATTAATGACGACGCGACCAAGTACGAGAGAAAAGGAGATAAGGACATTATACATTCAGATTGTTTTTATTTTTTTTTTTAGATTAGGTTCCATGCAGATGGAGCTGCGGGCATTGCTAGTGGTTAGATAAAAAAAACTGGCTTCTAAGCCAAATTTCCAACAAGAACAATTACCTCTTCTAACAACATTTAGTTGCAGAATGTTAACTCATATGTAGCCAAGTGTCAATAGAGAGTGCACCACTTACCAACTGGTATATTGTCTTCTATCAGTTGGGTAACAACTATATGAAGTACAAAAATATTGATAATAGAACACAATATTACCAATACTAAAAAAAATATATTGAATTTTATATATGTATTCACGTAACTGCGTTTATTCTGAAAAAAGAAGGAATAAAAAGATTAAAAGTTGTGTAACATATTTTAAGAACTATATATTTCAATTACATTCCGTATTCTCGGGATAGAAGATCATATTAGTTATAGAATAAATATTGAAATTTAATTAAATTGAATTTTAAAGTGGATCTTGTACGTGTGTATACTTATTTAGTAAAGGAAGGATTTTCTAAATAATAGCTGATAATATATCATTGATGTTGACTCATTTTTATGTCATAAGGCAAATGAACAGGTAGGTCACCTGATGTTAAGTGATCACCACCGTCCATAGAAACCAGCAACACCGGAGGAGTCGCAAGTGCGTTACCAGCCTGTGTTAGTGGGAAAGGGGAAGAAGGGATATTTATTTATCATATCAAAGCAAAAATTATTTTAAATGTAATTCAGCTTATACGGTTAGCAAGACTATTTATATAGATTATTATTATTTAATTAACTATTATTAATACCTAACCCTCGTTATTATTATTAATTAAAGGGTCGAATTTTTAATTAAGATCTTTATGGCGACTAATCATAATTTTTAATAATTTTCAATTTATATTCCACTATGTCCTGCGCCGGAATGCCCCCTGTCCCATGGATTAAACGTACAAATTGCATCATCAGTCACGTAGTCATAATAGACACAGGTATTGGTATCTCTGATTATTACCATTACAGCGTGTAAAATGCTATAATGGATCTGCATCCTTCTACCTTTTGTTTGCAGGATCATTACCACTTTGAACCGATTTGCCTTATTTAAAGTAGTAACAGTATCAACTAACGGCAAAGATAAACGATATGAAGATACCTGAATCTGAGTAAATCAAATATCACCTTATGTGGGAAAACATAAAACTTTAAATTTCTTGGAGCTGGAAATCATCAATAAGTTGTTGGAGATCGCGATGACTATACCCATACCTTCCGTCGGAAAGAGGCCTGTAGTCCTGCAATCGATATCTTACAGGCTGATGTAATAATACACCCAAATTACACTCAGAAATTCCTTTCCTACATTTATCCTTATATTTGAAGTTTAATAAATATAATACAGAAAATAAAAGGAATTTACCTGGAATAAGCCAAGCAGTAGTAGTATAGTAAATATCAGTTGTAGAAGATGAGTTATCGATAACACAACCAGAATAAAAAGTGCAATCATTGCTTGAGTCTTAAACTTCGTCATTGTCAGAAGCTTCACCGATGGAACAAATGATACTAGTGATGATATATAGGAACCGGAGTACACCATTCCAAGTAACTGAAAAATTATTTACACGTTAACAAAGATAGTTCCTTAAGACAATTTTTTAAGGCTCGAGTAACATCTTAAGAATTGAGACACCCAAGCCAACCTCACCTGCACGTGGTGCACCCTGCTGAATAACGAACGAGGCAATGGCGAAAGCGGGGTGGTAGGGTTTTACAGCCCGACTGGGTCGCTACCACCATGCATATGGCGAAAAAGCCCGTCATAGTGACTCGCTTTTGCGCGTCGCGTTTCGGGATCAGCCTGTGCATATCCAGTACCGGGTGACTTTCGTCATTATGGCCGGCATGACAGCGGCGACCGGCGATGGATAATCTGTCTCTCGGTGGTTGCCGATGTTTTTGTATTGTACTATGCTTAACATCAGGCATAGTGCAGTCAATTTGTCGTGCTTCGAAAAAAAAAGGCTAACAGGAGACAAACAACACACATCTTAAACCATTGGTCACAGAAGTATGAGAATTTGCATATACGTTCCTTATATGAGGGAAATAAACAGAAAAGAAATGTTAAAAAAAAGAAACATTATTTAACGGAATCAGATACAGAGAGTTCAAAGGAATTATTGCTGAGATGTTGATATAATCAAATCAGGCATATAATTAAGATCCATCTTGGAGAATTGTATCAAATTATAAATTAATTTTTCAAATATATATACTCCTAACTGCAATGTAATGTAGTTGTTTTTGTTTAGTTGAATTTTACGTTTATCCATAATCGTTATCAGTCTGTAAGAGACCCACTGCAGGACCATAGGCCTCTTCCCCAAAGGAAGATATTGGCATAATCACCGCACGAATTTTATTGTGGACGCCCCTATGAGAGGCCCTTGTCGTATTACCTCTGATATGATGGTCAGAAACTTTGTTTATGTTTGTATTCTTTTCATCTATATTTTTACTGAAAGACATTTTCTTTATTATACTTTTATCAATTTTGATTGTTCTATTTTATTTTACTATTCATTTTTCTATAATGAAATCTTCTTGGTCGTGTTCTTCCAGATCTATTTTATATTGTCTTGACTTATTATCATTATTTAATATTATTTCTCCACGACATATGTATTTACAACTTCGAACTCTGAGTAATCCACAATTTTATGTATTTTCACATATAATATAGTAATACCAGAACATTTGTCAGGTTCAGGTTTCCAAACGATGTTTTCCTCCATAGTCAGTCGATAGTGTTTCCAATTTAAATTAGTAAATGTACGCGAATTCTGAAAAATTCGTAGGTACATACCAGGGTTCGAACCTAGGGACAGCACGATTTAGGTCAAATTTTTGAAGTTAAACTTCTTTAGGGGGTTTGAGGAGTATTCTTTGGCAAGAGATAAATTAATGCTTTCGCGTTATGGTTATAGTAAGTCACATAGCACCCCCACGCACGTGCACGCATACACGCCTACACATGAAAGTGGAAGGGTTTTGTTTCTTTCCCTTATCGAACTGAAATAGTTTGGAAAATTATGAGATACTATATATATATATAGGAGTTTTTGAGGTATGTATGCTTGGTACACATGTATGCTCCAACAACTAATATATGTATGAATAGTTAGCTTAGGTCAGCTCAGATAGGTCGCGAATTGCACGTGTCGGGCAGCAGCCCAGGCCGAGGTGTGCCGTGCACCCTTGAGCTAGTTGCCCAAATAAAATCGGCTGAGTGCCGCAAGCGCTCGTCTTAGTAGCCCGGTGAAACTGTTAAGACCTTGCTGGGTCAATAGCGTAGTCATTCGAAAAAAAAAAAAGTTATAGTAAGTAGATTAGGACTGACAAGCGCTGATGTGCAGGAATAATGCAAATTGTCTGGAAAGCTATATTTCTGGCAAATAACCCACTGTAAATTATTATCAGAAAAGTTATTCATCATGTTTATAGTAGTGACACGCTATAATGGCTATTATGAGGTTCATAAAGTTTATCGAATGTACAAATGTAGGTCACATAATTAATATAATACACAAATTCCTAAATTATATATACGAATATCTATATGCTATATATCCATCGAATTACTAGTATATCCACTTATCCACGCGAATGTGCCTTTTATTGGTTTTTCCTAAGAAAAAAATAGAACCGTTTAAGAATAATTATTAGTGTACTTCTATACAAAATAACTCGGCATTTATATTTTTGAAAATTATATACTTACTCCTATATACGTCTATATAAACATGGATAATTGCTGCCCAGCGTAACTACCATCTCCGCAAAATTAGCGTCAATGCTTAATGCGAAACAAAGCAGCATTTTTTTTGTGATATATGTAGATAGATCTATATAATATAATATTTTTTATAAACAGTTTTAAGCTTTCATAATAAATAAGCCTCTCCGATTGTATACGTCTTGCGGTACGGTTGCGTTTTATATAGCTCCCTAACCTAACTAACAAATCTATATTATAATGTGTCAAAACTGCAATTATAGCGTGTCGCTATTATAGTTGAAATATTTTATATAACAGAGCGAGGTTACTATCAGTAGCCTCCGACTCATTTCAAAACCATAAAATTACGACATTTATATGAGAATAATTTACAAATGGAGGAATAGTGGTGCAACTATTAGCAGGTTTGTTGTAACGTTTTATATTGAGAAATGGGTGCTTACTCTGGCGAAACTGTTTGAAGACAACCAATGGTGGATTTCATGTTACTTTAAAAAATGTAATTATTAATTTAAATTTAATACCTTCATTTAATTGCAATACTATATGAAAAAAAAACCGTATTAAATAAATCATATATTTGAAAATATGTATTTACCAAATTTACGCAGCCAATGATAAGGCATCTTGTACGCAATTCGATGCAGCAACAGCAACTCTCAAAATCGAACCCCATATTGTTCCTGTGAAAGAAGAGTCTTATATAACTCCATAATTTGGAGTTTTTAGCGAGATTTCAGTCTGTCATGAGAATTTTAAATTTTATCAATAATCTTGTGTTACTCTACTCTATATTGTGTAAATTTGGTGGTGTTTTACGTAACATAGTTAGTTTATTGTGCATAAGTGAAGTGAATGTAAAATAATACCACGGAACATAAAATTTGAGGTGCAATAAAAACTCTCTGCAAGCTTCTAACAAGGGATTCACCATCTTGTTAGAATATTGAAATAATAACTAGACGCTTATAATATTATTGTACTACTAGCTGACCCGTGCAACTTCGTTTGCACCAAATTGGTTATCACGCGAAAAAATTGTTTCTTTTTTTTATCGTAGCACGGCAAAATGCCTGCACTATGCCTGATGGTAAGACAGTACAATACAAAAACAATAGCGACCACCGAGTGACACACTATCCATCGCTGGTCGCCACTATCATGCCGGCCTACAAAAAGCTGGATATGCACAGGCTGATCCCGAAACGCGACGCGCAGAAGCGAATCACTATTACGGATTTTTTCGTCATGTACATGGTGGTTGTGACCCAGTCAGGCTGTAAAGCCCTACCACCCCGCAAATAAAACTGATACCCGATTGCAGCCACAACTATCGTTTCCAATTGTGAATCCAAACTATCCACGGATTCACTTAAACATATACCCAGATTACATGTATTAATTTTTTAAATAAACCTAGTACCCATTCGTAGCGTCATCTACCAGGATCAATTAAAATAAAAACTAACCTACATAAAACTGAATAAACATCTCTACCACTTACTTTATCATAACTATCTTCGACTTGTATTAAAACCTTTTTATACTCCATTGTATTAAAGAAAAATATATGAACACCGTATCGAAGCGTCAAACATCCCGCCTAAAACGTCAAATGTCACTTGCTTGAAACTATTGTCTAAGAGTTATAAACTGTTTCAAAAACGTATTTGAAATATATTTCCAATATATTTTTATAAATAATCTCTGTACCACTCACAACATAGTACCTATCACCTTCAAACCAAGCCAGTTTTATACATCAGGTTCAATCCCTCGGTAAGGATCCCTTGAGTGCGTTGCTTGCGCGATACGGTGACACACAAATATACATCACTGCTACAACACTACACGATCACCCCCACACACGTGAAACACATGAAACACTGAATGATGATGAATGAAACATGTTACACATGAAAGTGGAAGGGTTTACTTTTTTCCTTATCGAACTAAAAAACTCTCAATTTTCCGATAATAAATATTTGCAGGAGTTGTTAAGGCGTGTATGCTTGGTATACATATACGTTTCAACAACTCATACATATATGAATAGTTAGCTAGATTAGTTAAGATATGTCGCGATTTTGCATGCAACAGGCAACAGCCAAGCCGAGGTGTGCCGTGTACCCTTGAACTGGTTGCCTAAATAAAATCGGCTGAGTGCCTTAAGCGCTCGTCTTAGTAGTCCGGTAACTTATATACGTATATAAGTTATTGAAACATGCATGTGTACCAAGCATGCGTGCCTCAACAACTTCTATATGTATTTTGTGTAGGAAAAAATCCTCTAAACTATGTAGGATAGGATAACGAAAAATAAGGGTAGAACTCTTGTGTCACTGTATTGCGTGAGCAGCGTACTCAAGGGCTCCACACCCAGGGAACAGATCTAGGCTTGAGCCGTTGCCGAGAAGGGCCTAATTTGGTGTACGGGAGCGAAATTTAGTCCGAGACCACGGCGGCGTGATCTGCGGTTATGCGGGCGTGAGTGAGAACACGCTCTGTTTGAAGAGACAGGCTGGTACTGATCGTTCGCTGACGTGATTGAATCAGGAGGGTCGGTAAAAATGTGTCGCGGTCGTCTTCTATACTGCGCAGCGTTGGGTACGGGTTCATCGTTCGCGGCGGATACCACTAACGGGCTGGGATGATTCGCGGCTTTTTCGAAATAACTACCTGTAAGTGATTTTATATACGCTCAGACAGAAAGCATCTCCAGGTCCTGTGGAGATCCTTATTCCGGACGTACCATGGGGCACCGGTGATTTTACGTAGGGCTCAGTTCTGGAGAACCTGCAACTTTTGAATACGATTTTGCGCATGTGCAAAGACCGAACAACTGTACGTCATAATCGGACGGATGCAAGTTTTGTATAAAGTGAGTTTGTCTGGGGGATATTTTACTCTTATGACAAAGCAAATGATAGAAACGACCTAAGACCATACGGCTTTGTTTCGCACTCTTTCTGTGTGTGAATCGAAATTTAAGTGTTTATCTAAAGTAACACCAAGATATTTCACCTCGCCGGCCCAAGGTATTTCGGCTTTGTATAGCCTGATGGTCGACGACGCATATATTTGAGATGGCGTCAATCCCAAGTCATACGTTTACGTTTATCGTTGTATATGGTGGTCAATAATGTTTAATAAAATGAAATTGGTTCTTTGCTATGAAAAAAAAAATTGATTTGAAATTTATTATTGGAACGAAGTTCCTTACGGTAGGCTTGGAGGAGATAGGGATTTTGCTGCGCGACCGAACTGAAAAAAATGTGATAGTAAAACTGTAACGAAAAGTACATGTAATAAAACAGTTAAATGAGACGTGCGCAGGCGCGACAGTCGTATACATAAGCGAGTAGTGTATAATATCTTTCTCTTTCTCCTTTTTTGTAATTATTTCTATTTCTATGTAATTTTATGTTGTCAAACAAAAATAAAGAGACATATTTTGTTATTTTAATTGATAATTTGAATTACGATTACATAAAATTGAGCACGATTTTTTTTTCCAAATAGTGTCCATTCTACATTAGCCGAAAGAACTTCGTTCCTACCTGGTGTCCCACGACACCACATTCTTTTTTTTATTTATAAAATATATCAGCGGGTATATATATGATTGTTTATAAAAATGTGTCTGAATGTTTAATTGCGTTTAAAAGTTACTGAAAAAAATGTTCCTAAACTTATTATTGATTAATCATAAATCAAAATGCCTATTAAAAATACAACGTTAACCCGCTACCAAGTGTCCTAAATTCTGTCTATTGATATATTGATAATTTCTGTAGGTGGTAGAGCCACGCTGAAGCTATTACTGGTTTCAGCATGAATGGGTCGGCTCGTTCGGGCTAATACTGCCAGAATACTTACAGAAAACCGACGTCAAATAACACTGCTTGCATTGTAATGTTTCGTTCGGTCAGTGAGAGTGCCGGAGGTTCCCTTACACTTCCCCATATACAGGTTGGAAACGCACTTACAAATCCCCTGGTGTTGCTAGTGTCTATAGACGGTGGTGGTCACTAAACATCACGTGACCCACCTGTTCGTTTGCCTCTTATGATATAAAAAAAATATATTGATGTATTAAAGAACCAGGTATTCTAAAATTCTTGTTCTTTTAACGTTGCCGGCTCTTGTACTAAGGTGTCGCAAAAAAGTCTAGTTACGTTAACTGCAAATTTTTGTTTTTCGTTATTCTGGAGAACTCATTGCGTTTTATGGGACAAAGAGTATCCTGGATGTAGTCTTCTAATATTAGTTATCACCGTGTCAAATTTCGTTAAAATTGGTTCAGTACTTTCAGAGTAATTCGGGTTTATATTCTAGACTTTAATCCTTTATCCTGGAGAACCCTTTGCGTTTTATGAGACAAAAAGTATATTTGATGTAATCTCGTAATATTAGTTATCACTATGTCAAGTTTCATCAAGATTGGTTCAGTACTTTCAGAGTGATGCGTGTGCATAGGGACAGACAGACAGACAGACAGACAGACAAAAATTGTAAAAAGATTATTTTTGGCTTCTATATCGATAACATAGTCTACCCTGATTAAAATTTTCAAAAAATGTTTAATGTACAGATTTCGACTTGTTACAGTTTTATTATAGTATAGATAGATAGATTACGTGCATTGAAAGAAAATACTGACACTGGCAAGTGCTTTTGCGGAGCCAAAACAAGAAAAAGAAGAAGAACTCCATAATGATTATAGAAACTTATAAATATATTATACACTACATACTATAAAACAGAGTCCTCCGCCACGTCAATTTGTCTGTCTGTCGGTCTGTTCGCGACAAACTCAAAAACTATTGAACAGTTTTCACGCGTCTTTAACTAGTAGACAAAGTGATTCATAAGGTAGGTGAGGTATATGATTTGTCAATGTTACTTTTCATTATCAGGGCGGAACAACGTCCACCGGGCTCGCTAGTGTACATAAAGTTCTGGTATGTATGTCCGGAATTGTGTTCCTTCTGACCAGCTTGAATTATTATGAAGTCATATTCTTGATTTCTAGGTATAGTAGGATTATATGTGGCGTTGTTGTCGAGGTCTAAATTATTTTATGATACCCATTTTTAAAAAATATATATTTTTTTTTATATCATATAGGTGGCCAACAGAAGTGTCACCTGATGTTAAGTGATCACCACCGTCTATACACACTAGCAACACCAGAGGAGTTGCTAGTACGTTGCCAGCCTTTGTTTTGGGAGAATGGGAGAAAGAGGATGAGAAGAGTTGGAAGAGGGGAGAGGAGGAGAGATGGGCCTCCGATGCTCTCATTGACCGAACGAAATGCAACTATATAAGCAATGTTACTTCACGTCGGTTTTCTGTGATAGGGTGGTACTACCCCGAGCGAGCCGATCCATTCGTCCTGAAACCAAAATAGTTTTAGCGTGGCTCTACCTATAAGTTTCAGCGTCGCTCTATCACCTATTTTAATTATGGTAACTGCTAATCAAAACATGCTTACACAGTAAACAAAAACAGATAAATCAAACACAAAGCGCGGCGTGCGAGATCGAGCGACGAAGTGTCAAAGTCGCGCGCGCGTCACCATATATGTTAGTCCTTCCTGCTTAGTCATGGAGCCACCATTACAATCAATCTTGTCACGAACCCCTTACCAAAGAATAGCGAACCCCTTTTTTTAGAGGTCAACGTAGACGTTGGGTGGACGTGGGGATGTTCGCCTCCTACGTTCGTCCTTAAGCCGGACCGAGGGAAAATGGGTCGGGGGCCCCGTCTCTCCATTGCATTGGGTCAGCGTCTGGTCTACGCTAGTACTCTACTAGTCAGTCTATGCGAGCCAGGCTGTCTCTCTTTAGCGGAAATCCCAGGATCCTTCTTTCTGGGCTGGCGGCCGGGGCTACATGCGTAATGCTTCGTCACCCTTTGTCCCCCATCATGGCGGTTGTGGGCACCCGTGGGGTTTTAGTCCGTGCGAGTCGGACATCATCTACTCTCTCCCCCGGGAGGGTGGTGTATCCATAAGAGATTTCCCCATGTAAAAAAAAAAAACAAAAATGGCGAACTCTTAGGAGTTCGCGTACCCCGCTTTAAGAAACCCTGTTATAAAATATTATAAGATAAACCCTATTCGTCGACGCTCTGAATGGATCATTATTATGTAATTTATACATTGTACCAGATGTTTGTTAATTTTGACGACGGTAACAGGAAAACTCTATGAATAAATGTTACTTGGAACACCAAAGTATTTAACATATTAATGAAATATATCTTTAACATAGGTCATCCTTTGTAAGTCGTTGCATCATTTTCAAGTTTTGCAATAGATATACGAAGTCTGGCGGAGAAATGGTTCAAGTCACGAAATCTGCATTCAATTCACATGTAATTTCATCTATGTAACTTTTTCTATACAAAATAACAAAAAATAAACGAGTAAATTTAAAAAAAAACCTACAAGTACTTACAATTACAAATGTAAAAACTCTATACTATTCGAAGCAGTAGAGTTGTAAGAGGAATTATTTTTCTGGTACAGTTCGTTGACTATTATAAACCTTGTTGAACTAATATTTCGATAGATAAAAATATTTCAAAGGTTATCGTAAAAAGGATAAACGAGACATTATGCAGACACAACACTGTAGATAAAAAAATAATATAAAAACGCACGATTGCATTTTTTTAAATTTATATTAGGCAATTAATCTTTCAGATTATTACTGCCATTGTCACGTAGTCAATAATATTACAAGCGTCGTGCGATCATTTTAATATTAAGCATCGTGTGAGTCAATATTCTAACAAGATGGTGGATCCCTTGTAAGAACCTTCCAGGGAGTTTTGTGGCATCTCAGAATTCCATGCTCCGTGGTATTATTTTCCATTCACTTCACTTATGCACAATAAACTGTATTACGTAAAACACCACCAAATTTACAAAATATAGAGTCAAATAACACAAGATTATGAATAAAATATAAAATCCACTACATGGCAGACTAAAATCCCGCCGAAAACTCAATTGCTTTTTATATAGTATCCTTTGTACTCCACACTGGCTCGAAAATGCTCACGTCTTAATGTCACAGTCGTCCACACTCGCCCGCGGCTCTCAAGACAATCACGTTTGCTTACCAACACGGCAGTACACGAGACAGCATATAAACTACAATTTTAATAGAAAAACCCGACATAGTGACTTACAGCGATCGTTATTTGCAGCATTAAAAAAATGAAAATTACTCCCATTGTATAAGAAACCGGTAATTTACCTAAATTAAACATAGATCCATTCCCATTATACGGTCAGCGAATGCCGACGGAAAAGTTCGGAGGCCGGTGTGGCAAAAAAATTAAGGTAGTCACAAGGTCTTCCGATGGAAATAAAACTATAGTGTAAATGACAATATTTAAATTGAAGATTTTATTTATTGAAATTATTATCATTCGTGTGATTTTTATATCTATTGGCACTCTGAGTAATTATTATTAGTAATTATAAGAGAAAGGGGGGCACATAGGACCATTTAGGGATTTTAAATTAAATAATAAAGTAAATTTAAGGGAAAACTGGTCAAATTTGGCAAATATATACACTTTGGACCACCTTGGAATATAACTGAATTTTAACCGACTTTGAAAAAGGAGGAGGTTACATGTTCGGTTGTATGTTTTTTTATGTATGTTAATCAATGTCTCCGTTAATTGTGAACCGATTTTAATGATTTTTTTTTTGTTTGATTCGGCTATACTCCAAGGTGGTCCCAAATATTTTGAATAAAATATTCAACCCCTAAGGGAGTGAAATATCGTTTATTTGATTTTCACCCAGTTCGTGTCCACGTATTTTCTTGTACTTGAAACCGATTTCAACAATTTTATTTGAGTTACCGATGACTGGGGATGATGTTCTTCAAATTAAAAAAAAATCCAAGCATAAGGGCTGAAAATAAAGGGATGAATAAAGCTTATATGGATAAATTAACTTCCTATAAGCTAATTTTATCGAAAACTTGGCGCAACCCGTTGTTGTGATAAGAATGTCACTTAATCAATCCTGATTTGATCATGAAAATGGAGAAATTGGAATGGAACTCCTCAGCGGCTTACATCGGCTATCTTGTGTTTAGGTACATATGACTCGTTTTAACGAGGACTTACACGTGGTGGTTGGCCCCTTAAAAATAAATTTAATAGCTGCTCTCCAGATAATGAGATGTGTTTCTGGCC
>JACEII010000029.1:3801610-3844738 GCA_014332785.1 Antheraea mylitta | reverse complement strand
ACTTTATGGACGTCATTCTGACAAAAGAACAATAAAATTTAAATAAGAAAAAAAAGAAAATAAAAATAAAAAACATCTCATTATCTGGAGAGCAGCTATTAAATTTATTTATAAGGGGCCAACCACATGGGGTAATGACTGTTGAGGCAATTCCCGTCAAGCGGACATTAGGAAAGATGAGGTTCTGAATTTCGTTCACAATCAACCTAATTTGACCAGTTGGGTCTAATACAGTGTAAAGTCATGTTTGTTTATATGGTTATAAACTCGACAACCACAATTCTTAAAACCACTAAACCTTCCTAATTTTATAATCAATTAAAACCATATAAAATATATTTATATACACTAAAAAAGAAAAAATATAAAAATTTTACAAAAGAAAAATTAAACCGACTTCGATATCAAAAACTTATAAATCACTGAAAAGTGAAAAATAAATATACCATTAGAATATCCAAATTAAATAAATTATATGAATATTTGCGCTACCTAGAGATATTTTGGGGTGTAAGGGGTGTCAAATAACATCAAAAGACTTGAGACACCCAAGCCAACCTCACCTGCACTTGGTGCACCCTGCTAAATAACGAACGAGGCAATGGCGAAAGCGGGGTGGTAGGGTTTTACAGCCTGACTGGGTCGCAACCACCATGTATATGGCGAAAAAGCCCGTAATAGTGATTCGTTTCTGCAGGTCGCGTTTCGGGATCAGCCTGTGCATATCCAGCTTTTTGCAGGCCGGCATGATAGTTGCGATCGGCGATGGCCAGTGTGTCAATCGGTAGTCGCTATTATTTTTGAATTGCACTGTGCTTACCATCAGGCATAGTGCAGTCATTTTGCCGTGTTACAAAAGAAAAAAATACATCGGAAATCGGTGCGATCGTTCTTTGTGGCATTAAAAAAAATGGTAATTACTCCCATAATATAAAAAAAAAACGGATATGCCGGAATGCCGACAGAAAAGTTAGGGGGCGGGTGTGGCAAAAAAATTCGAGGCAGACATAAGGACTTCCGATTGAGGAAGACTTAAAACAATGGTAAAAATGAGCTGTCTTTTGAATTTTCATATAAATTATAGTGAGAATGACAACATTTAAATAGCGGAATTTTTTATTGAAATTATTAACATTAGTGAGATTTTCATATCTATTTTTTCATATATATGCATATATTGTAATAATTATACACATTTATATAAAGTCTATTAATTAACCAAACGGTTGATGAGCTGCAAAATCAAAATTAAGCAAGCCGCGCAAGCATAATATAATCGGTCACGGTTACTAACATGTCATGACGCGAAGTTATAAATTTATCTCCTGCCAAAAATACCGTTGAACGCACCTAAATTTATTTATTTTTTCAACTTGTGTAATCAGTTATATTATATAATTTAAAAGAATCTTTGATTAATATACTTTATTTAAGACCAATAAATTAAAAAAAAATAGGCAAACGATGTTTTTTTTTGTAGTCAGTACCTCGCGCTTACTTCATCCGAGCGAATCAAGTTAACTCTTGCGGATTTGTATTTAAATTTTAATAGTTTTACGACGAGAGTGATGTCATTTTGAATTAATCTTACCATACGGATAAAGGGTCATATTTTTGTTTCAAAGTGACTATGCTATTAGCCTTTCTAAACCTTCACACCTTCACAGCAACATGAATTTAATTCGAATCTAATAATTAGCGTTGCTTTCTAAGTGATAAGAAAGAGGACATTGTTTCTTTAGTGTTTTTTTTTTGTTTTTCTTATGTCATAGGAGGCAAAAGAACAGGTGGGTCACCTGGTGTTAAGTGATCACCACCGTCCATAGACACCAGCAACACCAGAGGAGTTGTAAGTTGCCAGATTGTGTTGGTGTGGAAGGGGAATGGGGAAGGGAAAGATAGGGAAGGGAGAGGGAGAGAGGTGGGACTTCGGCGTTCTCACTGACCAAACGAAATGCAACAATGCAGACACTGTTACTTAGCGTTGGTTTCTGTGAGAAGGTGGTACTATCTCTAATATGGTGGGGATCTAGTAATGTTCCAGGCGAGTTGCGGTCTCGCCTCTCGAATGTATTGTAGCGGTACCGGACGTAGTCATTAGTACAAGAAAATATACTTCAAATTTTCAGATGACTTTATTAATAACTGCTTTTATTAGGTCCCACGCGTGTGTAGTGGCGGGTACAGCTGGTTATCTACATCTATACTAATATTATAAAGAGGTAAAGTTTGTGAGTTTTTGACGTTGTGATGTTGTGACGCTGTAGGGGGTAATATCAGAAACTACTGGTCAGATTTGAATAATTCTTTCAGTGTTATATAGCTCATTCATCGAGAATGGTTATAGGCTATATATCATCACGCTAAGACTAATAGGAGCGGAGTGTAAATGAAAAATGTTTCGAAATCGGGATGTTTTTTTTCCTTTTGAGAACTGCTGCGTGTTAGTGTTAGTGTATCTATTCCACGCGAACGAAGTCGCGTGCTGAGGCTAGTGTTAATATAATTTGCACTGGGTATATTATTGCAATAAAAGACATGTTTTATTCAAGTTATTAATTTTATTTACATAATAGTAATCACTTAAATACATTTATAATAGATTGATTTCAATCTCCAGTTTAACACTCCCGAGGATCTATCAGAATAGCGAATATAGATATCGACAGATTTTTCTTAATTTCTTACAGCATTTTCCATCTTTCTCCAAAATGAAAATGTGACATACAAGAAATATCCTGCGATACCTGAAATTATATAGTTTTTGTCATTTTACATGCAGTTTATTAATCTTTCGCAAAGGTTCTTTGGAGAAGGCAGAACAGAAGTGAAGGCAGAAGAAGATATAGCGTTTTCTGTTTTAGGACACCAGTATTCGAGTCGCTGTTTTTGAGTATAAAAGTGGTATTCGATATCACATACCGACAAACAATGTTTTCTAACTCTTTAGATCGAGATAGTGAGCTTATCAAAGATTGATTCCGAGGGTTCAATGCTGTATGAGGTTGCATGTATATAGTCAATGAAGCTGAAGTCAATGAACCGGTTCTATAGCAGATTAAAATTGCATTGAAACTTATTTTTATCGTCCTATTGAGGATACTACTTTTTTTTCTAAGTCTGGTTATCGGACACAATGAAAAATATTCATTTATTCGATTGGCTAACATAAAACATCTACGGTTTTATTACAAAAAAGTTAAATACTTGGATTAAAAAAGTACGAAATGCACCGCGTTCGCCCGAAGCAAGATCGCGTTATCCTTTTTTCACACTTGCGAAAAAAGGATAACGCGATCTTCTAACCTAACCTAACCTAACCAAAGCGAGACAAAAGAGCAAGACGGCGAACATTCACCGAGAGATCTTTTTAAAGCAAGCGTTCAAAACGTGTTTAGCTTTCTTGTAATAACGCCGCTAATGTTTTATGCTTTTTAGGTTATAGCTTTTATACGTAATTTCACCTAAATCTTAAATGACGATATAGTCCAATACGGTAAACATGCCAAGTCTAGAGAAGTATTAGGTCTCTAGACCAGTTTCTAGAATAAACCTATAGATTAGATACGAGTAGATTTTCCTTCCCACAAAGCTCCAGACTATTTGCAAAGATTCCAAAACTACGTCGATCAATGTGGTAACCGAATACGCTAACCATTGAACCATCATCTCTTGATTTAACATAATCATTATAATCGATAAAGACAATCAAAATTTTTGAATTATCAAGCCAAATTAAATCGATTCGTTACGTAGCATTTAAGGTAGGAGTTTAAGCCGAGACGTGGCTGATATTGTTGTGGATGTACTAGTTGTTCTTAGGCTTGTTACCAAACTGCTGGGTGCATAAAGCGCTCGCTTTACGAGCGGGATAAAACTACGCAGGCCTATCAGTCCAACTGTATATTTTTAATTTAAATAAAAATAGCGGACCGAAGAAATGGAAGAAGAAAAGTTAGAAAGTAGTGTATTTACCAATACTAATTAAATTCACGATATATTGTATAAATAATACTCGTATGCTGAATAAATAGAGAAATGTCGACGTTGACATTATCGCGAAACATATCGAAGAATATATGTTGTAGGCTTGGACGTAACCCCGTTTATTCTGAAACATAAAAACATATTATTTGGTACAATTATCAATATTTTAATCAAATCTTTAATAAAAGACAAACGCGGGTCAAGAAAATTAGAATAGAATAAACTGATGTAACGTGGTTGTATTGATATATTATTAGCAAAATCAATTAAATCGAATCAAAAATAATAATGAAAATGTTTTAACTTCGACCAGCCGATCCAGCACCATACTACTTAACACAGCTATACTCGTATACCACACTCGATATCAATGTGAATACTCTCCACAAGATAATGAATTACGTTTACGTTTCGCCACGCCTTTAACTGTCTTCGATATGCAGGTCTGGTCAGGTCAGGTCGAGACCAGCTCCTCAGACACGTCGGGACAGAATATGAATTATAATTGCGATAGCATTCGGCTTCTTACGTTTTTTCTCTTTTACTCAGAAGGTTAAATTCTTCAAACTCTATATAATCTATGTGTATAACGAAATGGATATTAAAAAATAGGGTATGTGTATTTGATAACAATAATACGACATTTATTGTAAAACTTCGAAGTGGATTGCACTGTGTTTACCATCAGACATAATGCAGTCATTTTGCCGTGCTACAATAAAAAAAACTTAAGTACGAGAGAAAAGTAGATAGGGTAACGTACCCTGTCCTTAGGGCACCTGCTCAAGGAGTATTTCCAAAAAACAGGGCTTCAAAAGATATAGTGATATTTTTTTCTCATTAATGGCAAATACATACATTTTGGTAGTGGTAGAGCCAAGCTGAAGCTATTATTGTTTTCAGCACTAATGGGTCGGCTCGTCCGGGGAAGTACCGTCTCACAGAAAATCGACATGAAGTAACAGTGCTTGCATTGTTGCGTTTCGTCCGGTCAGTGAGAGCGCCGGAGACCCATCTCCCTTCCCCTCTTCTCTAACCCCTATCCCTTTCGCTCCACTACCCCAAACACAGGCTGGCAACGCACGTGAGACTCCTCTGGGCTGTCTAGTGTCTATAGACGGCGGTGATCGCTTAACAACAGGTGACCCGCCTATTCGTTTGCCTCCTATATGATATTAAAAAAACATTTTACATTTTTATTTTAATTGATGACTCAATTACGGCGGCATTCTTTCCTTGAGAGTTAAATTGATATATTATTGTTTAGTATTCGTGATGTCAATTACCTTATGTACACCGACAAGTAGGAGAATCACAAATATTAAGTGCAACACAAGAAATATCTCTGCTACAAAGAAGATGATCATCAAAGTCTGGCCCTTTGAGTGTGCATCGTTGGCATTTGAGTTCATGGCAACAACTGCTATTATAATACCAACAAATGCTCCAATGAGTAAACACGCGACGCTCACCTGGAACAATAAGATCAATATACCTCAGACGAGTAAATAAGAAGAGTTGCAAGTGAATTTGTTAATAGACAGTTGGCAGATTTCCCCATTTCCCCATTGACCCAGCAAGGTCTTAACAGCTTCGCCGGACTACTAAGGCGAGCGCTTAAGGCACTCAGCCGATTTTATTTTGGCAACCAGCTCAAGGGTGCACGACACACCTCCGCTTGGCTGTTGTCTGTTGCATGCAAAATCGCGACCTATCTTAGCTAACTATTCATATATGTATGAGTTATTGAAACGTATATGTGTACCAAGCATACACGCCTCAACAACTCCTCCACATATTTATTATCGGAAAATTGAGAGTTTTTCAGTTCGATAAGGAAAAAAGTAAACCCTTCCACTTTCATGTGTAAGCGTGTAGCGTGCACGTGTGTGGAGGTGATCGTGTAGTGTTGTAGCAGTGATGTATATTTGTGTGTCACCGTATCGCGCAAGCAACGCACTCAAGGGCTCCATACCGAGGGATCGAACCTAGGCTTGAGCCGCTGCCGTGGGAGACTAGTGGTCGCCTAGTTGTCGACATTGACCATAATTCATTTTTCTCAGTGGTAAAGAAAAAATATCTATCAATTAATTATGTTATTACAAAATTAACCTACAACTTGACCAGATAACTTCAAAGGGCATGTAAGGTATCTATGAAGCGTAAGTCATTTTAATAATATTGAATGAAGCATAGAAAAAAGGTAAGTAATTGGAACGTAAGTGTAAAATGAATGATGACGAAACATCTATTTGCGGAGGGTAAACCTGATTGATAGTTGACGTGGCGACGCAAAACACGAACTTTGCATTATTAACGAAATGCTCAAAGACATTTGCAACCATATCTTGTAGACCACTTGATCTACTAGTGTTACGCGGCACGCGCCGACTACCTAGCGGCGTTTGATAAATGTCGCCAAAGACACCGCGCCAGTGCTTAGATGAATTTTTGTATTTAATGAAAATGAATACTTTTGTAATAAAATAAATAAACAATAATTATTTCATATAATTAATCTATAATTTTTTTTATCTTTTCATTATGACATAGTGGATTTCTGACGTAATTTATTCTTTTATGCATATAACTCATACAAAACAATTTCGTTGTTTCACATTTGCCAGTCGGCGGTGACGGCTCAATTATTTCATTTACATGTGTGTATAACTTGTAAAATACAAAAAAAAAAAAAACATTTTCTGTAGTGCAATCTTTATACGAAAACCTAGTTTTTTTTTTTTAATAAATTTTCCGTCAGTGCCATTTTCTTCAAAATCGAAACAACCGTATCGTGAACAAACAGCCGGAACAAACAGAAAGACAAGAAATGAAATTTTATTTTTTATATAAATATATTTTTTATACAATGTATATTTTAATTCCATTTAGTAGTTAGCTATTATTTTGAATACGAAACAGAAATTTCAAGTTATACATATAAAAATAATGTAAATCTATTGTGTCTGTACATTTTAGATTTTTGTAAAAAAAAGAAGGGGGGGGGGGGAATCTTGAAATAAGTAAACCATTCTCGGATCCACTAGAACACGTACACAAAATTTCATTAAGATCAGTCCAGCCATTTAGGAGGAGCTCAATAACACACGTACAGAAAACAATTATCCATAAAGATAGATTAGATTCATTACATTCAAATAACTATATTAGTCATTGTTCTATGCATTAGGTTAAACGTAAACAAAGTCGCGGGTACAGCTAGTTTTATATATTTATGTAGATGACAAAGTGTACTGGATCTGGTTGGAAGTTTAGTGCATTCGTGGCTGTCGTGTCAGTTTACGTGTTTCTGTAGGAACACAAATTTAGCGGGCTTTGGAGTGACCTACATAGAAGTATAGATTAGGAATACTACAATATTTACCAAATTGAGATATCCAATGATTAAGCATCCAATTCTCAAAGGGAAGATTAAACAGCATGTGGACGGATCATGAAACATGTTTCTGTAAAACAATACAATATACTTATAATGAAAAATACAGCAAGTAATTAGTTTGTAGTCTATGTGGAATATACTACAACTACGCGGACAGGATCACCTCTGCAAGATAATAAAGACAATCATCGTCGCAGGGTAATTGAGCATATGTTGGAATTCATTTTGTTCCTTGTTATAGTCGACCACTGCATTCTTACAGTCTAAGTCTATCTTAGGCATCATTCAGATACGTTAATAGACCAAGCTAAGGTATGCCGTGCACCCTTGAGTTAGTTGGCAAATGAAGTCGGCTGAGCGCCCTAAGCGCTCCTCTTAGAAGTCCGGTAAAGCGGTTAAGACCTTGCTAGGTCAATAGCGTGGTCAGTTCAAGAAAAAGAAAATAGTCTAAGTAATATTAATGAACAAAAAAATATAGAAGAAATAGGAACATAGAAGAACTAATAATATTGAATAGCTTAATAAATTGTGATCAAATAAAATAAACTACCATAAATTGTACATTACATATGATATTTTACTAAGAATTCAGAAGACGAACAAAATCTAAATAAAAAATATGTTATATAGTTATAAACAGAGATAGTTTGGTGAAGCTGTAAAGACAAATCCAGGTCAACAGCGTAATCAGTTCTAGAAAAAATCATACGGAAGATTCGTAAACTTGCCGCCAAAGCGTTTACTAGTCTGCACAAGAAGAGCCAGATACTTTATTTATCCCCTACCTTCTGAAAGTGGCCACATGGTAGTCACGCTGCCACGTCTAGCTAAAGTCACTGTCGAGTCACTACACAATAGCGCTCTCGCGTCCTACAATATTTTGCATAGAAGGTTTTTTGTAAACAATATTATTTACATTTATCGATCATTAAAAAAACAGAACTGGCCAATGTAGATAAACTTAAGAAACAATTCTAACAATGTATCCCTTTTTATATAACCGACACAAGTTCGGACAGAGCTTCTGCACATTACGACGGCCACCGAAAAAGTGTGTCAACACGGCAAGCGCCGCTCTTATATGGGCTGTTCTCAGTATAACTACCCGACATTAAAACATAACATCGGCCGATAGCGTCTCAGGTCATTGGTAACACTCCTGATATAGTCTATAGTAAGTCATTAGTAGTACGGAGAGTGACTAAAAATATATTTTTTTAATTCCAATAAATTTACATTCAAACAGCTTCTGTTAACAGTTTCACTAACGTTAATGTATGTTATATTTGACTTTTTTTCCTATAGAAAATAATACTTGTCATGTGAATGACCGTTGAATAAAGCCATGTGAATTTTATATATAATGTTTTATTGTATCCTCGCAACATCTGTCACTGTATTTTTAAAGATATACATAGATCAGTAAAACATACGATGATACGATGGCCGGTTGCATTGCATTTGATTGATGAAACAGCGGGTCCTCTCTACGAGCGTTGACATTTCTTTCAAGTTGACCATATTGTATTCCTCGGTTCCTGTGTGGAAATAATATATGTAAAGAAAAAATATAATTTTCTTTAATTTGAACTTTTCCGTGCATCAAACGTCATTGAACGCACACTCGATTGACAGATGACGTTTGTGACCTATGGAAAAGATAATCTATAAGCGTCTCGTGATTGTTAAGAGAAAACAATAATTTATAATATTAATTCCATTATTAAAGTATTCTAATTGTGATTAGGAACAGACATTGTTAATAATAACATTAAATGTCGTTTCTTTTCTTAAACTTACATACCTGTAGGTATGTAAGTTTTTCTAACGTACTAAGTAAACACATACTTCTATTTCATGTATTATAAAACAATAAATCTTTTCTTACAGAGAAACTCAATTGTGTTTGACTGACTGGTCACCCTAATCCCGAATTTATTAGAAAATATCTTATATATATATTGTGTATACAAAACGATAATTAATTAATATTAAAACCACATTATATTAATATATTAATTATTATTATAACAACTAAAACATACGACAAATCGGTGACCGGTGAAGCTGCAAGCGATGGATAAAGCGGCGGCGCACAATTGTAAACATGGACATTTTCTCCCCCATATTGTGGTTCGCCATTCCTGGTTGTTAATGATATACATATTAGATACAATTATTAGATATTGTATATGAATAATTATTGCCCTTTCGAGATAATCTTATAAGTATTTTAAGTGGACTGTTAGAATCAAATCGGAACTATTAGGTTACAGTTACACGATGGGAAAGACTTCTTATAACTACTACATAGCATTCGTGTACTACCACCCAATAAATTTGCAGATATATAAAGGCATTTTTTTTATTTGTAATTGTAAATTAGCTTAATCTACGTGGCATGCTTTAAATACAATGCAATAATTAATGAGTATAAAATAGGAGTTTTTAGCGGGGTAGTCTGGCATATAAAAGTTTTATATTTTACAAGCTGACCTGGTGAATTTCGTTCTGCTTAACAGTTAATCAATGAAAAAAATGTAGGATATTGGAATAAATTTAAAATAATTTAGTTCAGTTTTTTATTAGGACAATAAAAATGAATTGAAAATACGGCACTGAAAAGCGAAAAATAAATACATTATTAATTCAACCAAATAAAATAAAATATGAATATTTGCGCTACCTAATAATATATTTGAAATCGGTGCCAACCATATTTCATATCATCTACATACAACGTTTAGGTCCACTCTCGCGTCTATTTGTATAGTGTAATATACTTTTTTTATACCTACAACAAATTAGAAATTTAGGTTGGCACCGACTTCCAATATATTATTAGGTAGCGCAAATATTCATATTTTATTTTATTTGGTTGAATTAATAATGTATTTATTTTTCGCTTTTCAGTGCCGTATGAGTTTTGATATCGAAGTCGGTTCAATTTTTTTTTGTAAAAATTTTTATTTTTCCATTTTTAGTGTATATAAATATATTTATCTGGTTCTAATTAATTATAAAATAAGTTCATAACTTGACAAACAAACATGATATTACACCGTACTAGATCCATCTGCTCAAATTAGGTTGATTGTGAACGAATTTCAGAACCTCATCTTTCCTAATCTCCGTTTCACGGAAATTGCCTCAACAGTCATAACCCCACATGTAAGTCCTCGTCAAACGAGTCTTATGTACCCAAACACAAGATAGCTGCTGTAAGCCGTTGAGGATTTCCATTCTTCATTTTCATGATCAACTCAGGATTGATTAAATGATATTCTTATCATTACAACAGGTTGTTCCAAGTTTTCATTAAAATTAGCTTATGGGGAAGTTCATTTATTCATATAAGCTTTATTCATCCCTTTATTTTCAACCCTTATGATTGGATTTTTTTTTAATTTCAAGAACACCATTCCCAGTTATCAAATTTCAAATAAAATTGTTGAAATCGGTTTCAAGTACACGAAAATACGTAGACACGAACTGGGTGAAAATCAAATAAACGATATTTAACCCCCTTAGGGGTTGAATATTTTATTCAAATTTATATGGGACCACCTTGGAGTATAGCCGAATCAAACAAAAAAAGAATCATTAAAATCGGTTCACAATTGACGGAGATATCGATTAACATACATAAAAAAAAAAAAATACATACACCCGAACATATAACCTCCTCCTTTTTCGAAGTCGGTTAAAAAATCATAGACACGTATTTTTCTGCATTGGTTGCACTTTTCAGGAGGTTATATAACCTTGTAATATGCCTACATTTTTCTTTTTCTTTTTTTCTCGAACTGACTACGCTATTGACTTAGCAAGATCTTAACAGCTTAACCGAACTACTAAGGTGAGCACTTAAGGCATTCAGCCGACTTTATTTGACAACTAACTAAAGGGTGCACGGCACATCTGGACTTAGGCTGTTGCCTGATACGTGCAATTCGCGACCTATTTGAGTTGACCTAAGCTAACTATGCATACATATATGAGTTGTTGGAACATTGTGTACCAAGCATGCACCTCAACAACTCTTTTATATATTTCGTATCGGATAATTTTCTAAACTATTTTAGTTCGATAAGCGAAAAAAACATAACCCTTCCACCTTCATATGTAAGCGTGTATGCGTGCACGTGTATGGGGGTGATATGTGTAATGTTATTGCAGTGATGTAAGATTTTGTGTCACTGTATCGCGCGAGCAGCGCACTCATGGGTTCCACGCCGAGGGAACGGACCTAGGCTTGAGCCGCTGGCGAGGGGGCCTAATCTGGATCCTACATTTTTCGTTTTGTTGTCGGGCGAAAGAACAAATAAAGCAGATGGTTTATGAGAAAAACATGCATTTTCTAGATTCAGACCATGAACATTCAAGGATTGACCTTGTGACCTGTTAATTGTCATGGCGATCAGCGTCGCGTAAATATAATTCATCATCAGTTTATCACCAAACGTGGTCGGTTGCATAGTTTTGGTTGGTTTATATTCTGAGGCATTATTATTACTGAGCCAACCTTTAGTAGTAAATTGCACAGTAAGCCAGGCATAATTTGGATAGTTGGTGGTGATGGTGATACGTTTATTACACAGTCAATATATTTAAATGAATGCAGTGTATCAACTATTTCATTATATAGTTTAATTCATTCACATTCTTTATTCGTAGCTGCCAAAATTGGTCGCGTACTGACCGTTCATTATTTTCGTGGTTAACAATGATTTTTGGGGATACTTTTTTGGTGAGTTCGCTTTTCGATGAGACAAAATTACAGAAATTCCGAGGAAATCAAAGCAATGAGATTTATTCACCGACAGGTACTCGACCATTACTGATAGTCACTAATTCTTCAGAGAAATCTTCAGCAAAATATATCGTTCAGCAATGCAACCCGTATATTTGTTGTTGACTGAAGTTCAATTTGATGATTAGAGGTAGGCGTTTTTTTCATTGGCATCAATTGATTTTGGAATTACTGGCAGTGTTTGCGGAAATCACCAGACAGTAAAATCGTTGTGCTCCAAAAACATGTCGAGTCATTGCGTTAATCTTTTTATGTTTGGTTAAGTGCTTTTAATGTGCGACTGTGTATTGCTGTGCATTATAAAATAGAAAATACTTTCTCTCCTACTCCAGAAAATTAAGTAAAATCAAGGAAGTAATCTCCAGAATCGAGTCAATAGTTTCAAACATTAACTGTTACACGAAAAAACGTACATTTTCCACTTTATAATCTACTAACTGTTACCCGCGGCTTTGCACGCGTTTTTTGAATATATTAAATAAATTTAAAATTGTTATTAGATGTGTAAATTACAATAATACTCTTTCAAAAATATTTGTAAGTATGAAACGCACATCAACTACTGTAACATGTACATTATATATGTGAATACTAATAGTGTATCGAATGGGATGGGATTTATCATAAGCCAAATAGCTGGAACTTTAAACTACTCTCTATATATCACCCTCAGTGCTCACTTACACTATATAAGAAAGTAATGAAAATATTAAGCTATACAAAATCGAACAATATGTGTTAAATCTTTTATTATATAGATATAATATATCCATATTGTTCAATATAATCAAGTTTTTAATATACCTTGCTATAATTTAAATCACATATAAACATATGACTTTCAATTATATTTATTCTAGCAGTCCAGTACAATGCACATCATACGCGCATGTTTACAGTGAACAACATATTTTTGATTAATTTCACACAGACGAATGCACGGATAACAGTTCATCACTACATAGTGTTAAACAAAGTCCTGTTCCACGTTTGTCTATATGTCTGTTCGCCATAAGATCAAAAACCACAGAATGCATCTTCATGTCGTTTTCACTAATATGTAAAATGATTCTTGGGCAAGGTTTAGGTATAGTCTGTCTTATTATCAGGGCGGGCAACGTCTGCTGAACCCGCTAGCTTAAAATAAAACAGCTAATTTGTTAGTTATTTGCCCGTAAAATCCCCGTTCAAATATAACTCGTAGTCCGGTGAAGCTGTTAAGACCTTGCTAGGTGAATAGCGTAGGCATTTCTAAGAAAAAAAAAACTTTCAAATAGGTCCAGCCGTTTCGGAGATTATGCGGAACAAATAAACAAATAGACATATCGACAGAACTAAAAAACATTCGATATTTGTTGCACCACAGATATATGTATTCACCAAAAAGTATTTATTTTAATATTACATACAACATACTTTATTTTTATAACACTTATATATCACAAATCAAAAATTGGGAACAAAACTAACGTAGAATAAACTCTTTGAGGAGTTTTCGGCGGGATTTCAGTCTGTCATATAGTGGAATTAATATTTTTTTCATAATCTTGTATTATTTGACTCTATATTATGTTAAATTGGTGGCGTTTTAAGTCATATGGTTCGTTTATTGTGTGTAAGTGAAATGAATGAAAAACCTACCGCGGAACATGAATTCTGTTGTCTTGAAAATTAAGAAGATAAAAATTTTCGAAGTATTACATAGAGGATTTGGCGCTTATACCTTTTCATTAACTTAGACATAGAAGAAACTGGCTAAAGAATACATAATAACTACCTCTGTTGACAACTTTCAGAATTTGGAAATATGGACTAATTCCTTCGCCTGTCTTATTGGAAGAATATTATTACTACTAAACTTTTTGAATAGCAACACAAAATAAACTTTGGAAATGTTTGCGATAGAAACGTACCACTTATAATCAAAAATTGGAATTAAAAATAACGTAGAATAAACTTTTGAATAGGAACACAAAATAAACCCTGATAATATTTACGATAGAATGTTATCATGTTACCATAGCAACGCATATAATACTGACACTGACACGCAGCGGATGCTCTGAAAATAACCCAATTTTGAGACATACTTCATTAGCGCTCCGCTCTTATTGGTTTTAACGTTTTTATATATAGCCTATAGCCATCCTCGATAAATGAGCTATCTAACACCAAAAGAAACTTTTAAATCAGACCGGTAGTTCTTGAGATTAGTGCGTTCAACCAAACAAACAAACAAACAAACTCTTCTGCTTTATAATATTAGTATAGATATTAAGAGATCTGCAAATGTAATTATTACTCACATTGTACTATAGACAAATATTACTTAGGACTTTTTGTTTCCTCGAACTGACTACGCTATTGACCCAGCAAGGTCTTAACAGCTTCACCGGACTACTTTTACTTAGGACTCTACTTACGACTTTATCAGTAATATATTTAATTTAATAATATAGTATTTAATTATAAAATAACTAATTGTATACGTAGAAGTTATATGTATCCTATTTCTCAACTGATAAGCTATAAAAACCATTAATTATAAATAAATACTTCAAGGAATTGCAAAAATATATTTTAAAAAAATACACGAGACAAAAGGTAAATGAATGATACTAAAGATCAGAAGTTTTTTTTAAAAAAAGGTAAATAATACATCTTATCTATCCACTTTCAATAAATCCCAAATCTATGTTAATTCCCATTAGGTATCATTATTTTGTACGGTTTTTTTTTGTAAAAATAAAAGTGTACTCACCCCGTATAGCATTTGTTCGGTCCTTCCATCGTCCCGAATAACACACTAATGATTATCGTTAGAAATAGGGAAGCGGAGAACAAAACGTTATCACATTTATTAACAATGCCTGGGTAACATAACCGGTAGGCATAAAAAACCCATATACGTTTCTATTATAATCCTAACTAATATAAATGCGTGAGTAATTTGTTTGTTTGTTACGCATTCCTGTTTATCACGATGTAGCAGCGTAAGCACCTCGTTGCTACTTTCAGAGGATCGAAGATAAATAAAAAAAAATCGACACTGTTTTAGTAGATGTGTATACAATTTGGCACCTACTTTACAAATCCTCTGTTTATTGCTCTAGTTTACATATGCCTATATGTAAATTAGATAAAACAGAAAATGTATACAGGATTGCAAACAGCAAATATACAATTTATATGACATATAAGTCACTAAAATAAAAGTAGGTATTAGCAATGAAGAACAACATTTGTTGATAAAATAGTAAAAACAATTACCTATATCCAACAATGAGCATTAATCGATTCTTTATGCTTTGCTGTTTCCGTGGTGCAGGTGCGTTCTTAATCCAACTACTCCATGCGTACGTTGTAGTCTTAGAATTCTTGACTTTTTTAAAGTGCCGCTTTTTGTTTCTTACCTTAATTACTGTAGTGTACATAGTAACATTGTCAGTTAGCTTTTTGTCGGTACCCATTCTTTAACTCAATCAATAATGATGAATCTTTGGATACACAAATCAAGGGTCCAGAAAAAGAGATGGAAGAAATATCTACCATCCTCAAAAGAAGTGTTTGAGTCGTCGTTTAAATTTACTGTTATTGATGACTATAACGCCACCGGAACATTATTAGTGCACCCATATTAGAAATACATAATTTATATACATCAATAAAAACGATTATATAGATTGACGTATCACTTAAATAACAATAATTTGCTACTTAATATTAGCTTTATGTTACTAATTATATTGGGAAAATGTGAGTAAATAGTAATTGATTTGACTTCCACAGTTCGGCATATAAAAGGCAATATACCGTCAATAACACGCATTCCTATGTCAAAGTTATTGTAAGGCGAAGCTCGGCTCGGATAATTAGGCGCAATGTCTACAGAGTGTTAATGGTTCCCTGACCGACCGCCTGACATATACTTACTACATGTATATATATATGTATATACGCGTTTCGTGGGATCGAAGAGTATTGCGGCACTCTTATCGGGATTAACTTCTATGCGCTATCGACGAAACCATTCACCGAGAGTATGAACGGCTTTTTCGATGCGCTTCCTAAGAAAGTCCGACCGCCAGCCGGAAGTGTAAATAACGGTGTCGTCAGCGTAACAACCTACCTCGACCCCCCGAGTCCGAGGTAGGTCACTGATGAACAGATTGAAGAGCGTGGGCGCGAGTATGGAGCCCTGTGGCACACCTGAGCGTATCGGGTGGGGCAGCGATAGTTCACCATCCACTCTGAAGCGGAATGTCCTATCAGTGAGATAATCGTGGATAATATGAATTAATCTGTCGGGTACGCGAGATTTACATAATTTATGGATGAGCCCTCCGTGCCAGACTTTATCGAAGGCCTTGGCGATATCGAAGAAGACTGCAATTGTTTGTTTCGGTTTCGGTTTACGTTTCGGATCGGCGTTAAATTTAGAGAAAATGTACTCCGTGAGGCGGTGTACTTGATTCGTGCAAGAGTGTTCGGCGCGAAATCCGAACTGCTCAGGTGGTATTAATTTTAAATCTGTAATCGAGAACTGAAGACGGTTCAGAAGGAGCCGCTCGTAAAGTTTTCCTAAGGTATCTAACAGACTAATAGGGCGATAGCTCACGGGAAGCGTAGCTTTCTTGCCGGGCTTGTGAATACCTATCACTACCACCTTTTTCCAGACGGCTGGAAAGTGACCCTGGGACATGGCCGCATTGAAGACGCAGACCAATAGAGCTATGATGCGATCAGGAAGGAGTTTCAGAACCTCGTTCCTGATCCCATCGGGACCTGGGCACTTCCTAGGCTTGAGACGCTTGATGGCGGCCGAAACTTCGTCAAACGTCATCGGGGTTAGGGTATCCGCCGGAGGAGACGTAAGTGCATGCTCTACGTCTGTTTCGATAGACTTTATGATGGAAGGGTCAGTGTCATCAGTGTTATCAGTGTTTGGCGAACACTGTTTCTCTAATCTTGCGGCAAGGCATTCCGCTTTATCTATGCTATCGAACGCGGGACAATGCGTATGCAAAATTTCATATCAGTTGAGTAATTGACGCGAGAAAGCGTAACAAACTAACTTAATGAATCATTTATATTATTAGTTAGGATTAGGGTGAACGACTTGAATGTGTTTGTTAGCTTCTTGTGCGTGTTGTGTTCGGTGTGGAACAAAGTCTAGAGACATAAAAATTAGCGGTATTGTGTATTGTCCGCCTCTGTGATAAAGACCGAGCAAACGTCGCAAATGACGTCACAATGCTTTAGTTCTTCATAATATTGCGACTAAAATAAACATGACGGGAAACCCATTGAATGACTCTTTTTCCCATATCAAACAGTTTCGTGTTCTTTGTTAGCTACTCACATCCGGTACTGCTCGTCATATTCAAGACACGAGATACTAGCGCCACATATTAGAGATACGCATTAACATTAGCTCCATTTTATTAAAGATACATGAATGAGAATTATTATAATTATATAGGCTTTGAGTTATATAGTTCGTCTTATAAATTATATAGTTCGGCCTATAAAAGGCAAGATGTCGGTATTATCTAAGCATTCCTTTGTGACGCATCCCTCTGTGAATAGTACCTATTGTAAGCCGTTACTCTGGGCAAATAAAGAGTGAAAAGTAATTACTTAGTATTTATTGTCATCCTGACTGCATCGACACTGCATCGACTATGTCGTATATATACAACGTGATAACATTTTGTTGAAATAAATGTCTTTTTTTATATCATAGTAGGCAAACGAATAGGTGGATCATCTAATGTTAAGTGATCGCGACCGTCCAAATACTTGCAATAAATACCAGGGGAGTCTCACCTATATTCAGATACATTTCATACGGTTAAAACCATGATAAGCATTGCACATACGTAGGTATTGATGAAGTATTATAACTTTAAAAGTCTCAGATATATGAGTTAATTAATTTTGGAACAAATATTTTTTAGGTTAACTAAATAAATATATATGATATTTTTTGGCGACTCACAAGAAAAAAATAGTCTTAAATATCCCACAATTTTGTAACAAATATAGGGTTATATTTAGAAAAAAAAAACAGGATGTGTCCTAAAGCCACACGATTGAAATGATTTTTTTGTATTTATAACAACCAGTATTAAGTTAATCGTGAGAATTAGTTAAATAAAGCTTTTAACCTAGTGTTTTATAATTCCGTACTCTGATAATTGAAAACAGTATATAGAACTGTCGGTTAATTGGGTGTCGTAGTTTCATAATTTGTATCTATTTTTATAATAATTTAGGTTGTTATTCTTTGATATAGTTTTACTTGTTATTTTCCGCTTTACTTCAACATGAACAATGGAATTTAATTACTATTGTTTTTAGCAAAAACAATGTTTTTTTTTATTGAAGGACGACAAAATTACTGCACTATGCCTGATGGTAAGCATAGTACAATCCAAAAACAGTGGTGACCACCGAGAGATAGATCACCCATCGTCGGTCGCTGCTGTCATGCCGGCCATAATGACGAAAGTCACCCGGTACTGGATATGCACAGGCTGATCCCGAAACGCGACGCGCAAAAGCGAGTCACTATGATGGGCTTTTTCGCCATGTACATGGTGGTTGCGACCCAGTCTGGCTGTAAACCCTACGACACCGCTATCGCCATTGCCTCGTTTGTTGATCAGCAGGGTGCACCACGTGCAGGTGAGGTTGGCTTGGGTGTCACAAGTCTTAAGATGTTACTCGACACCCCTTACACCCCCGAGAGATGTATTGGAAGTCAGTGCCTTTGTAACTACATATGTAGATATGATTTTCGGTTGGCACCGACTTCCAATACATCTCTAGGTAGCGCACATATTCATATGTTTTATTTAATTTGCTTAATCTAATAAACTATTTATTTTCCGCTTTTTAGTTCCTATGGACATTGAAGTCGGTTAATTCTTTTTTTTTAATTTTCTTTATTTTTCCATTTTCAGTGACATAAATATATTTTACTGGCATTGCCCGCGAAATTCATTTCTCCTTAAGTATATTAAAATATGCGTTTTTTGCATAAGAATCTCCTCCTGACAATAAAAAACACAGAAAAAAGAATTAGCGAAATCGGTTCAGCTGTTCTCGAGATTTACGCTTAACAACACATTCAGCGATTCAATTTTATGTTATAGATATAGTTTCAATTGGTTGCACAATAAGTAACGTTTGGTGCGAACGCAACCTTATCAATAATCCCCGAAAGTCCACCAATTCGACTACCATCGCTTCACACATAATACATCTTAAGTAATGCAATTACAAAGCTTGCGTCATGCTGCAATACAGCAACGAACATAAGCACAATAGGCTCCTGAGAATTGAAATTTTTTTATACTATTGGTGGCAAACGAACATGCAGGTTACCCGATGGTAAGTGATCATCGCGACCTGCAACACGAGAGGAATCACAAATGCGTTGCCGGCCTTGAGAAAGGAGTAGGCTTGTTTCTTGAAAGTTGTGTTACTTTGTCACGGATCCCATAATCAGAACCTAACCAAACTCATCAAATTACCCTTGAAGTACATCCTTTCCATTAAAAAATGAATCGTTGAAATCGGTTGGTGTGATATTGTGTTATATCGTCGATATCGTCTTTTAGTCGTGTACATACGTAACGCAAATTTAACACTTATACAGTTTTGCACTGGATGCCGTTATCAGAACTGGACCAAAGGGGTACACAGGGGAAACACTAGCTTTCAAAGAAAGCAAGAATCATCGAAATCGGTTCAACCAGTCCAAAGTTATGAGGTAACAAACATACAAAAAAATACAGACGAATTGAGAACCTCCTCCTTTTATTGAAGTCGGTTAAAAACAATTTTTAATGTCGCGTATTTAATTTTTAACGGCGGCGACCACGGCGGCGTGATTTGTGGTTATGCGGGCGTAGGTGTGATCAGGCTCTGTTTGGAGAGACAGGCTGGTACTGATCGTTCACTGCGGTTATTTCATCAGGAAAGTGGATAAAAATAAGTCGCGGGCGTCTTTTATAATGCGCAGCGTTCGGTACGGGTTCGTATTTTGCGGCGGATACCACTAACGGACTGGGAACTGAAAGCCAACCCATTCTAGGCTCAGCGTGTGTACCATCTTAGACCGCATGATTATTTCACATTAGATGAGATTATGGTGAATACTTGTAAAAGGAGTGCCGCTAGCACATTTTAAAATAAATTAATAAATTTTCATGATTCATATTTAGATGATTCATTTGACTTATAATGAATTTACCAGATATTTTCGTCATAGTTTTAATGATAGAAATGTATGGTTTTAATTAAAATCACATTAGTTAATCTACATATATAAATAACTGTTGAGGTTTCTGTTTTTAAGCGAACTAATATCCGAAGCGTACAAACTGATTTTATCAAGAATATTATTGGTAAATCGTTTTGTTTTCGTCGCAGTATCTAGACTATGTATTTTACCTTTTCTGTAGAAGTTAGTCAGTAGTGATGAGATTTAAAAGAAGCAATTTAAAACCGGTAAAACCTAAATACTTGTCGCAAAATCACACACGGAAGCGAAGTCGTGGATAACAGTTACTTTACAGGATATAGTCGCCTAAAGTGTATTTGAAATAAAGTTTCATATTTATTTTTAATGTGAACAATGAATCTCTTGCCCGTGCTGTGACTCCAGTAAGCGAAATAAAGGTTTGTGTTTATTACATCTTTAATACTATTGACTTATATATGAAAATCATGTGAAAAACATCTTTTATATCTGCTATAGATAACTCCTATAGATACGTGTCTATACTTTTTAGATTTGTATGATAAATTATTGAAGGCCTTGGAATAAGTAATAAAATACATTATAATCATTTTTAGAGTGTCTGTTTGTTTGTTCAAACACGCATCACTGCTAAAGTACTGCGTCCAAAATCATAACGCATATACTCAAATAATTTTTAGTTTTGGTTTCATTAAAATCTGTTCATAATCATAAGTATAATTTTAACGATGACGCAACTTAAGTACGAGATAAAAGTAAATACGAATTTTGACTTAATATATTCACCTGATTTTATTTGATTTATTATATTAGGTTCCACACAGACAGAGTCGCGGGCAAAGCTTTTTTTTTATATCATAGGAGGCAAACGAACAGATGGGTCACCTGATGTTAAGTGATCACCACCGTCCATAGATACTTGCAACACCAGGGGAGTTGCAAGTGCGTTGCCAACCTGTATTTGGGAGGAAGGTGGGGAAGGGGCAGAAAGGGAAGGAGGAAGGGGAGGGTAGGTGGGTCTCCGGCTCTCTCACTGACCGAACGAAACGCAACAATGCAAGCACTGTTACTTCACGTCGGTTTTCTGTGAGAGGATGGTGCTTCCCCGGACGAGCCGACCCATTCGTGCTGAAAACAATAATAGCTTCAGCTTGGCTCTACCACTACCAAAAAAGCTAGTGTATAATAATGCCCATTGTGGATCTCTCAAGCGATATTGGTTTAATGGTACCATGTTCACATCACGTCGATCGGTACCCGTTAAGGTATAAGGTTTTTCTTATTTTGTTCCGAATGTATGCTTTCGAATGTTTTTACCTAATTTGAATAACGATATATAGTAAGGCGAGCTTAAGAAAATAACATACCACAAGTCTCTTCACATAATCAGCTCATTACTTAACAATATATACTCGTAAATAGACCTTTATTATACATCGTGACTGAAAAATTAGACATTAATAATATCAAAACAAACAATAAAAAACAACAAAGAAACCCTAAGCTAAAGTTTGTTCTAAGTCTCTCAAAAGTATGGGTTTAAATTTAAATAAACTTAGGTTGAATGTCCGGTGATAAAATCTGCGAGTGGCATCCAGTTGTTTATAATCTTTGATAATAAAACGGACAATAAACCCTTTTGTTTATTTAAGCTTCAAAAAATTATCCTTTGTTAGTTGGTTGGCTTTGCTTTCACTACTCCTGACGGTCATTCACGACATTACAATTAACAAAGACGGATAGAAAATGTACTATAATTTATTTTCTAGATAATTAGGTCAAATATTAAGCACCTATTTTGTAATTAAGTTAGAAAGAGTATCAAGTACTGAGTATTCTGTAAAAATATTGCTAACGAGTAACCAGTCACCGACTATAATTAGTCTTAGCCATAATTCGGCGAACTATGAGTTCACCTAATAAATATTTTGGTTTTGGAGTCGCTTTCTGTGTCCATCCGTGTGTTCTCTAATTTTTTAAAAAAACGCCACAGATTTTGTTAAAGTTTTCAACAATGTTTAGAGAATTCATTCCGGATGGTTTATATGAATAATTAATATACATTATATACCAGGTGTTAGTTTAGTCGCCTACAATATTCTAAGAAAAGATAGTGCATGGTTGTTTAACAAATAAAATAATAATATCAAAACAAATACTAATAAAAACAAAGAGAACCGAAGTTAAAATTTGTTCTAAGACTTTCAAAAGTATAAATGCAAATATAATAAACCTAGGTGCAATGACCGGTGCCGAAAGTTGCAAGGGGCGACCCGGAGTTACTTTCGATAATGAAACGGATAATATTTTTGTGTAAATGTAAATTTGTTTTGAATGTCATGACTATTTTATTATAATATGTTGTATTAAATATTAATTAACAGCAGTGACGAATAAACTAAAACCCAGTTAGAAACACATTAACTTGTCTTGAAAGGAATAAATCGTACGATCAATTCATAACAAAATTTCTAGAGACCGCAATAATATGTGTGTGCTTTTTTATTCCAATGGAAATTGTATTCCGATATATGTTATTAAGTTACATAGCAACAGTGTCAAACGCCAGCAGGTTCAACATAGGAACGCGGTTTTAATTATTTTTATTGTTTTAACTAGCCTCTGCCCGCGACTTCGTTCGCGTTAAATTAACTATTAATAAACTTTAAGCTAACGCTAACACGCAGCGGAAGAGGAAAAAATCCCCGATTTTGAAACATTATTCATTGATGCTCTGCTCCTATCGGTCTTAGCGTGATGATTCATAGCCTATAATCATTCTCGATAAACGAACTATATAACATTGAAAGAATTTTTCAAATCTGTACTCCCTACAACGTCACAAATTCACAAACTTTACCTATTTATAATATTAGTATAGACTAGTATAGATGAAAAACGCTTTTTGTTGCATTAATATATAGTAGTCAATCAATTCCAGATGAAAATGCAAAATAACGTCCACTTTAATATCATTACATAGTATAAAACAAAATTCGCTATCGCGTCTGTCTGTTTGCGATAAACTCAAAAACTACTGAATGGATTTTTATGCGGTTCACCAGTAGATAAAGTTATTTATGAGAGATGTTTTGATTTTTTTTCCGCCAAGCCCGCTAGTTTATTATAATTATGTGATAATATAACACTCTTATTTATAGGAACAAAATGACGTTCAAAATTCACACTTGGTGTTGCTGCATCGAATTGAGTATAGGATGCTTCATCATTGGCTGCATAAATTTGGTAAATATATCAATTATATGGAATATCCTTAATGATACTATTTAAATAAAATACATTATTGAATACTAAGGTGGATGCTACTTTGCACTTCCGCCTGGAAGTGCAAAGTAGCATCCATCTTAGTATTCAATGATGGATTTCCGCAAAGTAACGCATTCTTCAATCAAAAATACATTATATAATTTTTTTTTAATGGAAAACACCGGTGAATATGCCTTCAAGCTGTTCCGTAAGATTAAGCAACCAATTCTCTTTCCATCTGTTGCTAGGATTCGTGTCCAATGATTTACTTGTCTTTAGGACCGGCTTTTGGTAACACGGAAATTATTTTTTCAGATACTCGGAATGGTGTACTCAGGTTTATGTATAAAAACATTAATATTAAGTGTTGAAGCGATGAAGTCTCTTGTGGATTCGGAATTAGAGAAACTTGGAACCGTTTTAATTTTTATTCTCGTTTTATTAACGATAACTTATGTTCTACAACTGATATTTACTATAATACTACTGCTTGGCTTACGTCAGGTGAATTATTTATTTTATTTATACACTGTTTTACGTTTATAAGATTTGAAATATCGCTATGAACCTAAAAAAGGGATTTTTGAGTTATTTTATATCATAGCAGGCAAACGAACAGATGGGTCACCTGATGTTAAGTGATCACCACCGTCCATAGACACTTGCAACACCAGGGGAGTCGCAAATACGTTGCCAGCCTGTGATGAGGGCGGGAGGAGGGGAGAGAGCAAGGGAAGAAGGAAGGGGAGGGAAGGTGGGTCTCCGGCGCTCTCACTGACCGAACGAAACGCAACAATACAAACACTGCTATTTCACGTCGGTTTTCTGTGAGAAGGTGGTATTACCCCGGGCTAGCCGACGCATACATTCAGCTTGGCTCTGCCATCTACAGATCACATGCCTCTTTCCAAACTATGGGCAAAGTCACCATGTCATCCCGTGATTTATTACCAATTTGTAATTCAGAAAAATCCATAGTATGATGAACATTTCTCAAGTTCAGGTTTCCTCAGGATGTTTGACTTCTGTGTCACCGGATGGTTTTATTAATTGACATTACTAACTGTATGCAATTTCGATTTTTGTTTATACATGCCGGACTACGATTTGATATTCTATTACTCAACGTGAGTTGGGGAGAATGATTTTAGATATTCTTGGACAGATTTTAGAGTTAAACAGCGTAGGGCTTGCGTCTCAGAAATTTCAGGTAAGCAACAAAATGTCTCATCATCGTTCTGAAAATACATTTTAGTGTTTTCGTAACAAAAAACACGGTATTACGATTTATTTATCTCCGAGGTATTTATCGATAATTATTACTTTTGTAACAATATTCTATGCAAATAATATTGAAGAAACAAAAATGATAAACGCCAGGTACTTTCACAGGTGTTATTTTAGAAGATCCTTTACTAAATAAGTGTATACGCGTACAAAATCCACTTTAAATAAATATTTAGTTCCTAAATTAGGTTCTACATAATATATATTGTTATTCCTTTCTTTTTCAGAATAAACGCAGTTACATGAATACATATATAAAATTTAGTATATTTTTTATAGCATTAGTAACATTATGTTCTCTTACTAAATTTTTTCTAGTTGGAATATATGCTAGACAATTGATACAAGACATTATTCCAGTTGGTAAGTGTACATTATTTATTACCACTTAGCTACATGCAAGTTAAAATTGTGCTAGTAAATGTTATTAGAAGAATTAATTCTTCATTTCATGTTTTAGGCTGACTAAGACCAGTAATAGTTTTTTAGGTAATAGTGTTAGATTTTATAACTAAGTCCCAAAACACATTACCGACTTGCCAGATAGTAAGTTTATTAATTTAATTTAGTAGTAGTAGAGCCACGCCTGTAGTGGTAGTGCCACGAAAGTAGTGGTAGAGCCACGCTGAAGCTATTATTGGTCTCAGCCTGAATGGGTCGGCTCGTCCGGGGTAGCACCACCCTCTCACAGAAAACCGACGTGAAGTAACAGTGCTTACATTGTTGCGTTTCATTCGGTCAGTGAGAGCGCCGGAGACCCATCTCCCTTCCCCTTTCTTCTCCTCTTTCTTCCCCTTCCCCTTTCTCTCCATTTCCACAAACACAGGCTGGCAACGCACTTGCGACTCCATTGGGGTTGCTAGTGTCTATGGACGGCGGTGATCGCTTAACAACAGGTGACCCGCATGTTCAATTGCCTCCTATATGACATAAAAAAAAAAGTTCAAGTGTTATGTCAAACGAGTCTTAATTCATAAACGCTATTACAGGATGGATCAATATGTGAACGATGGCGACGTCTGGAAGTGAGCCCTCTTTCTGTGCATCCACCAAAAACGAATGTATAGTATGTTTACTATGTTGAAATTAAAAAATGTATAAAATGTATTAAAAAAAATTATAATTAAAAAATAAAGCAGATCGACTGGGTTGTATTCCGAACCGGTGGTAGTTTTGACGTGCATTAGTGTCTTTTCAGGGCCTAAATCGAATAAAGAGTATTTTGATTTTGACCTCCATTAAGGATTATTGCTTTTGATATAAATTTGTCTCAGTAACCAGTTTTATATTGTTACTTTTTAGGTAAAGTGTATTTCTGATTCCATTTGTAGACAGTGTATTCCCAGCTTTAACATAACGATTGTTAACGGCTTTTAATATTTATAATGTTGCGTACTCATAGGAATAAACGAGATTTTTATTTTTGTTTATGATTTGTCCAAATCTACTTCAAAGAGTAAATAGCAGAACTGTTAATTAGAACGTTTTCAAACTTTGTGCAGGTAGACTTGCCCCTCAAGAAAAACAGTTCCGTAATAACTTCAAAACCTGTATTGTATATGCCGATATATCAGATTACAAGACTTTATCTACTTTACTTGATACTTATAATTATATATTGGTAAAATTAAAGAATATATTCATAAATTATAGTATATAAGTTATCTGTCTTTCTGTATGTCACTAAAGTCCGTGGAAAAGCTTTTACTTGAAAGAGTAAACATATATTAAACCAACCTCACAAACTTTGTCGTTCAAAAATACGAATAAAGGATTTTAATAATAGTCCTTTGTGATTATTTCAGTTATCAACACGTATTTTCTGTTGGTTATCACAAGTTATTACTCGAGGATGGAAGAAGAAAACAACGCTGTTTAACAACTCCTTATGTGTTGAAAGGGGAAATATGTATATTTTTAGAATTGTGTTCTTTATTTATTGTATTACATCTATTTATAATTAAACAATTAGCTTATAATAAAGTTATACCTATTTGTTTTGACATTTCTATCTAAGTGCATTCCAGATGTGTGTCGGCTCGTTCACTTCTTAATGTAACAAATAAATTCGTGTTCAAATGTATTTTCGTTAGATGTCTGGATCAATTATATTGATACCAAAAATTGCATTAAAATTCATTTAGAGAGTATAAAAGAAGCGAAAAGAAATGAGAATTTAAGTAGTCTGAAATATAAGGTAGCAAGAGAAATACAAGAAAAATATAATGGTGGGATCAAAGTATATACTGATGGCTCAAGGAGTGTCGATGGTCTTGGCGCAGCATTTTATACTAATTGTGAACAAAACACGGGTCTCTTCAAAATAGAAAATCATGTATCAATTATGACTGCTGAAATGTTTGCCATATCAAAAGCTCTTGAATATGCTATCGAAATTAGTCCGGATCAGGTTGTGATACTAACTGATAGTAAGAGCTCACTTCGGCATTTAGCTCGTTGAACCTTTGGTATCAGAGGAGTACCGATAGCTTACACAGTAGTAGTTTTTGACGTTCATAAGCGCCTTATTAGGGCCTAATCTGAATAAATAATTTTTGATTTGATTTGAGTCCTTAGACAAATATACTATTTGCAACTTAATGGCATAACATGTAAACTTCAATGGGTTCCATTACTCATAGGATTAAAAGTAACGAGGAGGCTGACCGCTTAGCTAAATTAGCAATATCAAATGGTGTAGAAGTGTTTATTTACAATGATTATTCTGAATTATTAGAAAAATGTAAAAAAAATATGTATAATATGTGGAAAGAATATTCTGATGAGAGATCTAAAGACAAGGGTACAAGACTATGGTTCAAAACTTTACAAAGTCAGCCTCCTCGAACTCCATGGTTTTGTGATGTAATAATGAAGATGTCCTACATTGTTTTATTACATAGGTTACGTTCTGGACATTATCCGTCACAAACATTTGAATATTTGATGGAAAAAAGTTCTTCACCATTGTGTACAACATGCGGAATTATAAATAACGTTCACCATTTTCTGACGGAATGTGGCAAGAACAATAATGTTAGAATAGATTTAATTAAAAAATATAGTTTAAATAAACTGGATGTCGGCATGTTCCATAGTATTTTAGCAAAACCTTCAAGTAAGGTTGCTTAAATGCGAATGTGAAATGAGTGAAAGATGATTTTATAAAAGAGGATGTACGAAAGGCTTTAACGTTAGTATAATTAAGTTATGATGGGCCTGATATGACTGGAGTCAAAAGTCCCTAAATGAAGTAATAAAAAAATAATTTATTTGGTACAAATTATTATGTACTTTAGTTAATCTATATAAATAAAATTGAATAGCAAAATAAACTCGAAGATGGCTGCTCCAATTCGAGTAATTGTGGTATTTATTTATTCCTTGAACTCTGAGGAAGGTTTTTATGGAGTTACAAATTTGAAAAATTGTACGGAAAAACCTAAATATCAGTTTTCTTTTTCTGTAATTGTGAACGCAACTTCAAATTTCTATTAGCAAATCGAATGCATCCGTAATTACGATACTTTTTTCATTTTTAAGTTGACGTATGTAATTTTACCATTTTACTGCAGTTTGCTTTAAAAATTTCGCTTTCTCAGTTTGTATTCCGCAAAAACGAATAGTCTCTATGGGGTAGCATAGCAGCAATGTTTCATATGTTAGTATGTATATACTAAAAAAGTAAGCTAAGTTTGTAGGTGGTAGAGCCCCGCTGAAGCTCTTTTTGGTTTCAGCATGAATGGGTCGGCTCCTTCGGGGTAGTACTACCCCTCTCACAGAAAGCCGACGCGAAATAACAATGCTTACATTGTTGTGATTCGTTCGGTCAGTGAGAGAGCCAAAGGCCCACCTCCCTTCCTTTTTCCTTCTTTCCCTTTCCTTCCTCTCCCCCTTCTCCCATATACAGGCTGGCAACGCACTGGGGACGTTCCTGATGTCGCTAGTGTCTATGGATTGTGGTGATCACTTAACATCACGTGACACACCAGTTCGTTTGCCTCCTTTGATATAAAAAAAAGAAAAATAAATCATATTTAGGCGCAACAAAGTTCGCGGGACAACTAGTTCTTATTAAATTTTAAAAAACTTTGATTTTTTTTACTGCAGTAACTTTCCTAACCTTTTGCGACTCCGCTATGGAAGCTTCGCTTTGCAATGCGTTACGTGCAATGCTCAGTATGGTTTTAACAGTATGAGATGTATATGAATAGAGGTGTGAAATGATGTTTCATCGAGACTATGTACACTAAAGTGTTTGATACGAGAGAACACGAGTTGTTTATCGGGTTTCCCGTTATGTTTATCGTAATCCCAATATATTTTCAACATTTCTAACAATTGTTTCGCAATACATACGTATGTATGCATTCGGCGGGTCGGGCAGCGGGCCTTCAGCGTCCAAGAGTGCCACTGGCACGCCTTTCAGGACACCTACGTGTTCGTAGCCAAACCCGAAGGGATGGGTCGGAAGGCCCATCTCCTCATTGCACAGGTGAGGCTGACGAGGGGAGACGACTGGTTGTGTATCCAGTAGTCTCTCTACAGTAGGTCGAAGCCTGGCGTTGAGTCGCGAAGCTGCCGTACTGGCTGTTTTTAAGGTCAGACAGCTGGTCGGATACCTGGCTGCCCCTCCCTTGCGGTGGACGGTACACTGTGGGGTTTTAATCCGTGCGAGTCGGACATAACCCACTCTCTCCCCCGGGAGGGTGGCGTATCCACAAGGATTTCTCCATGTTAATTAAAAAAAACATCTACGTGTTATTGTACCTGTTTGTCTATTTTATCTCATTTAAATATGCCTACTTGAACAATAAGCAGAGGATTCGTAAACTAGGTGCCAACGTGTTTACAAGTCTACACAAATGGAGTCAGTTCTTTGATTTATCTTCAATCTTCTGAAAATAGCAGCGTGGTGATAGCAACGCACTTGTGACTCCCCTGGTGTTGCAAGTGTCTATGGACGGTGATGATCACCTAACATCAGGTGACCCATCTGTTCGTTTGCCTCCTATGATATAAAGAAAAAAACAAATAATGCCACTCACATATTTGTAATATTAGTTAGGATCGTAACAGAAGAAGAAGAATTTATACGTATAAATGGGGTTTTTACATCAACTGGTTATTGTTGCACACAATGCTTTTAATAAATGTGATAACGTTTCGTTCTCTACTTACCTATTTCTGACTGTACCCACTCGTGTATTGTCCAACACGATGGAAGGACCAAACACATCTAATACTGGGTAAGTACATTATTAATATCGGAAATTAAAATACCTTAGAAAATAATTATAGTTAAAGAAAATTAATATATATTTGCGATTTATTGAAGGTTGAATCTATGATCTTTATTATAACTTAATTAACTTTTATCTGGTACATTAAAAAAAATATTTATACAATCCCTGAACGTATTATTGATAGTATTTATAGCTTATCAGTTGAGAAATTAAAGACACGTAACGTCACAATTATAAAAAAAAAGACACAATATTATTAACTTAAATATATTACTGATACAGTCGGAAGCAATGTTCTAAGTAATATTTGACTATTATACAATGAGGAAAATAATTACATTTACAGATATTTGTTAATATAGTGGCAAATGTATGTTTGTTCACGAACAGTTAATCTCTGAAACTGTTGATTAAATTCTGGAAATTATTTCTTTTATAGAGAACCAAATTCTCCCGGAGTTGAATAGAAAATATTTACATTGATTAATTTTTAAATTTTATCTTCACCAGACAATCTTTCCGATAACTATTGATATTTTTGATTAGGTAATAATAAATTAAGTGTTCTGCGATAATTTCAATATTCCAAAAAGTTGGTGGCTTTCTTATTATAACTCTCTGTGGTATCTCACAATTCATGCTCTGTGGTATTATTTCCCATCCACTTCATTTGTGCAATATTGCGTAAAATACCATAAATATTATAAAATATAGAGACAAATAATACAAAATTATGAATAAAATATAAAAACAAGAATAAGACCCCGCCTAAAACTCCTATTTTATTTTCAGTCAGTTTGGGAGAGAGGGTAGGGACGAGGAGGAAAAGGAGGAGGAGAGAGGAAGTGTGCCTCCGGCGCTCTCACTCACCGAACGAAACGCAATAATGTAAGCATTGTTACTTCACGTCGGCTTTCTGTAAGAGGGTAGTACTACCCCGTGCGAACCGACCCATAATGCTGAAACCAGAAGTAGCTTCGGCGTGGCTCTACTACCTAAATAATTGCTATATATCCGCGGTCGTCAAATTGCGGCCCACGACATTTCAGTTTTTGGAAATGTATCGAAACTGATAGTGTATATTTATATAGTTACTAGCCTCTGCCCTCTGTTCGCGTGGACTAGATATTTAGGAAAGAATAGCCCGTTTTTTAAACATTCTTCATTTGTGCTCCATTCCTATTGGTTTTACCGTGATGATATATATCCTTTAACCATCTTCGATAAATGACCTATATATCATTGAAATAATTTTTCAAATCGGTCCAGTAGTTCCTGAGATTACCCTCTACAACGTCACAAACTCATAAACTCCCAAACTTTACCTCTTTATAATATTAGTATAGATCTACAACTAAATGAAAGTACGTTGAATGGGAAGATTAAGTAGAACGGGTGAGCGGAAATATATTTGTATATGTAAAAATTAAAAGTATTAACGTACTATCCTTTTTTAATATACATTATGTTTTTACGCCCTTTTCCATAATGCGTCATGTGTTGCTGATGTAATAACCAATTGTATTGTTGACACTTTTAACGTATCATTCCAGGATATCATTTCTCTAACTATCTTATCTTTTTTTTAAATCAATTTATAGTTAGGCAATAGCGTTGACAAATAAATGACTTCATATATCATCACATATCATATTCTCATACAAAATCTATAGGGCAAATGCTGTTTCATAGCTAATAAAGAATAACTCAGTTGATTATGATACAAACTATCCAATCCATGAATGTATGGGCCGCAGTTAATCCTGACTTGGTTGTATTTGCCCTTGGTCAGAAAAGTATGAACCATTTTTTTTTTTTTTTTATCAAAGGAGGCAAACGAACTGGTGGGTCACGTGATGTTAAGTGATCACCACCGTCCATAGACACTAGCGACATCAGGGACGTCGCAAGCGCGTTGCCAGCCTGTATATGGGAGAAGCGGGAGGGGAAGGAAAAGGAAAAAAGGAAAGAGGAAGGGACGTGGGCCTCCGGCTCTCTCACTGACCGAACGAAACACAACAATGCAAGCACTGTTATTTCACATCGGTTATCTGTGAGAGGGGTGGTACTACCCCGGAGGAGCCGACCCATTCATGCTGATACCAAAAATAGCTTCAGCGGGGCTCTACCACCTACTATACCTAAATAAATGGTCTAAGCGGAAAACGAGCGACGACCTGAATAGGGTATGGTGGCCATGCTTATGAGTGGGTATGGGTGGGTGGCTTAAATACAAGTACACGGGTAACGCATGAACATTGCGTAGAATTTGAACGAAATTTTTCCCATCGCCTAACTGTAACCTAATTGTTCCGATATGATTTTAGCAGTTCTCTTAAAATACTTATAACAATCTCTGTAAAGGCTAATAATTGTTTATACATAATATGTATATCATTAACATCCAGGAATGGCGAAACAAAATATGGAGGAGAAAGCGTCAATAATTACAATTGTGCGCCGCCGACTTATGAATCGATTGCAGCTTCATCGGTCACAATATTGTCGTATGTTTTATTCATTATAACATTGATAATAATAGGTCTTTACCTATGAAATTTCCGTTCTGCAGTATTGGCCATTTCAACTCAAAATATTTTTTGTTTGGCTAAGAATTCTAATTTCAAATTATTTTTATTTTAAAAACATGGAATTCTTTTCCAAATGTAGTCATTTATTGATTGATTAGTGTTAAATTTTCATCGCATTTCATTTTTTTTTGTTGTCATGGATACATTACAAAATTTGAGTAATTATGGAATATGAGTACCGTCGTGACAGCAACACGACACAAGCGGCACGCAACATCAACGACGTTTACGGAGCTAATACTACAAACCAACGCACCATCTGTTATTGGTTTGCTTGCTTCCGTTCTGGGAATTTTGACCTGAAAAATGAACCTCGCGGTCGTCCGAAAACTTTGGTGGACAATGACGAATTAAAGGCGATTGTGGAGCTGATGATACACAATCTACGGCTGATTTAGCAGCAGCTTTCAACGTTAGCGTCAAAACACTATTGGTCCATTTGCGTCAAATTGGTAAGGTAAAAATGCTTGACATTTGTCCCATTTGGGTGCCCACGAACTCAATGATCGCCAGCGCGAAGTACGCGTCTAGACGTGTCTTGCACTGCTCAACGGACACACAAATGAAGGAATTTTGAACCGCATTGTTACCTGCGATGAAAAATGGATTCTGTTTGATAACCGCAAGCGCTCAGCAAGTAGTTTGGATCCTGGTTCAGCACCTAAACAATGCCCTAAACGAAAACTTACCCTTAGAAAAGTGATGGTCACTGTTTGTTGGTCTAGCGCCGGTGTGATTCATCACAGCTTCTTACCAAACGGGGTGAGCATTACTGTAGATGTGTACTGTGAAGAACTGAACACAATGATGGAGAAGCTAGCACATCTCCAACTAGCATTGGTCAATCGCTCGTCTCCGCTACTCCTGCACGACAACGCGCGACCTTATACTGCACAGCAGACGGTCTCCAATTTGCAAGAACTGGGGTTGGAAGTTCTTCGTCATCCGCCCTACTCACCAGACCTTGCACCTACAGACTACTACTTTTTCCAGAATTTGGATAACTCCTTGGTGGGAAAAAAAATCAATACTTGAGAGGCAGTACAAAATGCCTTTGAAGAATTTGTTGCCTCCCGTCCAGCTGATTTCTTTACGAAGGGCATTAGTAAACTGCCACTACGTTGTCAAAAATGCATTGATTGCATGGGTGATTACTTCGATTAATAGAAATAAAAAATACATGAAAAAATTCGTTTAATTTTTTCATACAAAAGGGAAATTTCATAGGTAAAGACCCTAATATTAATTCAGTAATGTTTTATATACATAATATTCATTATTTCTACACAGGAACCGAGGAATGCAATATGGTCAATTGGATGAACGAAACATCAATGCTCATAGAGAGATTACACCGATTTATCAAACAAATGCAGTGCAACCGGCCATCGTATCATCGTATGTTTTACTGATCTATGTATATAAAAACGGTGACGGAGGTCTGTCATCATACGCGCATCAAGCAAGAGCTGCTAAATTGATTTTAATTAAATTTTTACAGTTCTACAGCTTCGGCACTTAGTCTATATTCAAAGATATCTTTATACCTTCTTTTTTACTATTTTTTTATATTGTAGTAGGCAAACGAAGATGGGTCACCTGCTGTTAAGTGATCACCACCGTCCATAGACACTAGGAACACCAAAGGAGTCGAAAGTGCGTTGCCGGCCTGTGTTGGTGGGGAACGGGGGAAGGGAGAGGGGAAGAGAGGAAAAGAGAGAGGGAGGGAGATGGGCCTCCGTCACTCTCACTGACCGAACGAGACGCAACAATGCAAGCACTGTTACTTCATGTTGGTGTTTCTGTGAGAGGGTAGTATTACCCCGGACGAGCCCACCTATTCATGTTGAAACCAGCGTGGCTCTACCACCTACAGAAATACCATCCTACTAATATTTTTTTAATTTTTTTATTTTTTATTATTGTTATTCTATTCTGCAGACCCTTGGTCTGCACCTTTTTTGGCTTACATGTAGTATTTTGTATACGTAATAATCGTATCCCTGAGGCTATTTTTTTTTTAATTAGTAGTTTATTAAATATTAACTGTTCAATTATTATTAACTATTTTTGATTTAATGACGTTATTGTTTTTATAGCGCTGGCATTTCCATTCTTTATGGCCATTTTTAGGTTGTAATCTACAATATCCCGTGCCGGAGCGTCCACGGCCCGACGAATAAACCTACTTATCGCGTCGTCAGTCACGTCGGTATAGTAGACACAGGTGTCGGTGTGCCTAGATATTGCCACTATAGCATTGAAACGCTATCGTGGATTTGTATCCTTGTGCTCTTTGTTTGCAGGATCACCACCGATTTGAAAGTCAGTGCCTGGGATTCATGGACTGTCAGAACGCGCAATCCTTCCCCTACCCCGTAGCCCTTTTTTATCAGGGCTTTTTTTCTTCTACTGTGTGTGTACCAGGAAGAGAGTATCGGGAGTGTGTGAGGGTATTTGTTCGCTCTAATAGCCCCTAATGCTCAGAGATCTTACTATCGGTTTCGGTGAATATATACCGTCGTATACTTGACTCAGTGCATAGGCTACATCCATCGGGTTCCTGTAAGTGCAAGTGAGCTGTTTGTCAATACTGGCTACGGCCGTTGGTCTGGTATATGCCATCCGAAATAAGTTTTCCCGGTCGATGTAGGGTAGTTGGTTGATATCTCCGATGAGGAGAATTTCGCTTGATTCCGCCAACCGACCGGCAGTCAGGATTGCCCCGAAATGGTTCATGAGAGCCTCATCCACTATTAACCTTCTACGTTTATCATGCTCTCTGAAACCATTCACCAATATGGACGCCATGGTGCGCGCACGCATTTCTGCTTTTTTGCCGTATGCCTGCACCAGTTTCTCCTGTAGGTATTTTGCCGCTTCGGTTGTGGTAGTCGCTACAGCCTCCTTCTCCACATCGAAATTTTTAATCATCCACGTAGTCTTTTCACAGCCGGAGACCCCGTTCGTTCATCTGATCTTAGGTGTCGTTTTAGTGCTTTCCACCACTGCTGGATTTAGAACCCTCGAGGTAGTTTTTACCCTATCGAGTATTTTTTCCGCTCCGGTTTTCTGTGGCTGCGGGTAACCTACTAATATTATAATGCGAATATAAGTTTGTTTGTTTGTTTGTCTATCACGCTTTAACTACTCAACCGATATTCATGACATTCTGTATACACATAGTCAAAGACACAAGAAAGGACATAATATAGTTTCAATCACAGGACAAGTATTATTCTCGAGATATTGGTCAAATATAAGTTCACGCTAGTGAAACTGTTAACAAAGGCTATTTGTATGTAAATTTATTAGAGTTTTTAAGAACTGTGATTTTTATAATAATGACCTATACTTTCAGTGACGTGATACTTCACCCTACTGGGTAAGCGGTGTTCTACACATGCGTAAGAAAAGAGACAAATAAAATTTAGATTATCCTATAACGTTGACGTCTTTATTATCTTGCAGAGATGATTCCGTCCGCGCGTATTTAATTATTCCACGTACATTACAAAGTAATTACGTAAACATTGTATTTTTCATTATATATTGTATCGTTTTACAGAAACAACATGCGCCAAGGTCGATTAACATGCTGCTTGATTTTCCCTTTGAGAACTGGATGCTTAATCATTGGATATCTCAATTTGGTAAATATAATCGTAGTCATAGTCTTTACTTATACCGGGTGAATGTTTAAAGGGTCACATCCTTCAATCCTGTAGTAAGTCATGATCACATTATACTTAAAAAATAATAATATTAAAACATATACTAATAAACAACGAAAAGAACCTTAGTTAAAGTTTTTTCTAAAACTTTGAAAAGTATGGGATCGATAACGTTTAAACGTAAAAAAATTAGGCCTAGCGCTTCAATGAACAACTTTAAAGGGGCCTTTTTCAAGGTTAATAATTATGTAACTGCTTATCGTGAGAACGCCGGTTGAACAATGGAAACCGGGGCGCGAATCGTGGTACGGGAGGCCGGTCGATTATTAATTTATTACACCAGTTCGTTTTGCGTTTTGTGTTTCTCGAGATAATTAGTTCAAATATTAAACACCTATGTTTTCATTTATTTAGAATGTGAAATGATTACCCTCTAAAAATAATGCTGGTAACTAAACAGTCGCTCGGTATACAAGGTTGAATCCAAAGTCCGGTACTAACTAACCCAATAACCACGAATGCACTAAACTTTACACCAGATCCAGTGTACTTTGTCATCAATACAAGCAAATAGATTTATTTTGTGGTGTCTATTTGCTATGTCAAAGTAACAGCCATAAATGGATATGAAAGGAATGGCATATATACAGTACTTATAATAAAATTAGCGCGGTTGGCGGACGTTGTCCCGCCCTGAGAATAAAAAAACCTTAACAAATTATATACCAAAACCTTAATTATAAATCATTTTATCTACTGTTGAAAACCACATAAAAATCCGTTCAGTAGTTTTTGAGCTTATTGTAAATATACAGACGGAGAGACACGTAAGGGACTCTGTTTTATACTATGTAATGATGTAGTGATAAACAACTGTTAATTTCTTTCTCTCAGCCTGTTTATTTCGGTGAATTTCCAAAACGGTTGGACCAATTTTGAAGGAACTTTACATTAGGGACTGGCAGATAGACTATTTTAAAAATAATAAAATATAGGAAAAAAAGTAGTCTTAAAAAAGAGATATATGTATTAATGTTGTAAATACTCAGATGACATCTGACGGGGAAAATTGGAAAAAGAAAATATTTTGTGCCCAACTTATATAGGGGGCAAGGGTAAAAAGATGGTGATAATATAGATCATATGTATTCGTTAAGTTTAATTTTGCTTATTGTTTTAGCTGTCTACCATATGGTTTTATCTAGCCGCATTCTTTGGTACATTATTTGGAGCATTTAACATGAATTTAAATGACCGTTATAAACAATATACATTAGACTTGACTTTGGAGATTTTCTGCAGTGTATTACAGATATTTTTGATCTTACACGTAATATTTACGATTACTCTACTTATTGGTATATATAAGGTAATTGCATATTCTAATATTAAATACAATAAATTAATTTAACTCTTAAGGAACGAATGTAGCTATAACTAAGGCCTCTTCCGGACGGAAGGTGTGGCATAATTACCTCGCCAGTCCAGGGCGTATTGACGATTTCAAACTTTCAGAAACCTACAGTTCTATGTTTTCCTACATTCAGTGGTAATACAAGAACATTACTCAGGTTCACCTTTATGATGTTTTTTTTCGAACTGACTACGCTATTGACCTAGCAAGGTCTTAACAGCTTCACCGAACTACTAAGGCACTCAGCCGATTTTATTTGGGCAACTAGCTCAAGGGTGCACGGCACACCTCGGCTTGGCTGTTACCTGTTACATGCAAACTCGCGACCTATCTTAGCTAACCTAGCTAACTATTCATATATGTTTGAGTTGTTTAGACGCATATGTGTACCAAGCATACACGCCTCAACAACCCCTCCCTATATTTTTTATCGGTAAATTAGAGTTTTTTCAGTTCGATAAGGCAAAAAAATAAAACCCTTCCACTTCCATGTGTAAGCGTGTAGCGTGCACGTGTGTGGGGGTGATCGTGTAGTGTTGTAGCAGTAATATAAATTTTTGTGCCACTGTATCGCGCAAGTAACTCAAGGGCTCCCTGCCGAGGGATCGAACCTAGATTTGAGCCGCTACCGAGGGAGGCCTAATCTGGTGCCTTCTTTATGATGTGTTTCTTTACCGCCAGTCGATAGTGTTTCCAATTTAAATGAGTAAATGTACGCGTATTCTGCAAAAAATCATTGGTACTTGTGCTGGGGTTCGAACCTGCGGACATCGGATTGATATTACACCGGACAAACCACAAGAACACCACGAATTTTTTTTTCTTAACCACAATTGCGTCATTATAATTAATATAAAAAAAAATCGAATCGATAGGTAATTGTTTCCTGATGTTCTGGAGTATTTCTCTTCAGATAATGAACGACAATATATCGTTCTGTTAATAAACCTTGCGTTCATAATTTCCGAACAAGGCTGGCTAGGGGTCGTAGTTTGGCGGTCTGGTTAGACCTGAAAAGGGCCTTTGTTAGATCGTTTGCTAAGAAGCTTAGAGGCGTGGCACAAGCGACTGCCGATGGATTTTTTACCACTCGCTGGTAACCGTTGTTCATTTATTGTATTTTACTGAACAGCAGTCAATAGTTATACTTTGCCATACCACTATATAAAAGGAAAACTTTAATTCGAATCTTTAACAATTATACGGATAATATGTTTTTATCTTTCAGAATAGTCGCGACTACATCAAATGGTATGCCATATATTCTTTGATTTTGTGTGGTATAAATGTAATAATAACATGTTTATTATACATAGAAAAACGTCTTCTAGAATTTATCATAAGTTTAATTTATACTGGTAAGAACGCTACTTTATTTTATTTTCTTCTTCCATTTCACTGGCCTAAATTTTTTTTCTTAACTAACAATACACTGTTGGTCGGAAGGACCTCTATAGTTTCATAACGCTTATAAGTCGAACGTTTAAGGTACTCAGTCATATGGAAACAAGTTCTTCTTCTTGCCCTTAGCCCACCTAAGTAGGGTCAGCACAACTTGTTTTCTTTTTCCACTCTCCCCTGTTAGATGATATCGTAGTATTAATACCTTTATATACATATCATTTTGTAAACAGTCCGTCCACATATTTTTTGATCTTCCTTTACTTTTATATCCGTACACCGTCATACTGAAGATTTTCTAGTTACATGATTTTAATCTCTTCTCATAATATAGGCATATTAACCATGTTAACATATTATTCCCTGACTTATCTGTCACTGATGATATTTCTAAACTTTCTCTAATATATTCATTCTTAATCTTATCCATTCTAGTTATATCCATCCATCTTAACATTTACATCTTTGCCACAGGTAATTAATTGTCTCTCATCCATCTCTTTCATAGCCTAGCAGTTGGTTCCATTTAACGCTACTGGTATATAATCATATGTTAAGCATTGATCTAGCAACAATATCAGAAACACCAAAGTGGCCGAATCAACTTGGCGTGTTATCCTAAATGCTACGTAACGAATCGATCTAATTTGGTTCGCTAACACAATAAGTACATTGTCTCTACTTGAGGTTACTATGTAAAACCAAAGCGTGATTGTACAGTGGTCAGCGTATTCGATTACCACTTTCATTGACGTAGTATTGAATTCTCGCAAATAAGAAAGAGCTTTAGGGAAGGAAAAACACCGTGATGAAAGTAAAACAGTAGGGTTTTTTCTAGGCTTATTTGTGTTGCTACCATCCTGAAGTTGAAAATCTATCTAACCTATATTGTACGTTCTTGTATCTACGTTCTATGTACCCGAGAGTCAGTTTTTCTCTAGCATGTGAGAGCTTGACATCAGATGAAATAGCACACTATTTATTTATAAATGGCTAAAACCTATCAACTATAAAAAAGTTGTTATATTGTATTTGTTGTGTTAACCAATCGTATTAAAGAATAGTTTTCATTGCGCACTATGACCGTATTGAAAAACAAAAAACGCTACATTAGTTCTGCTTCCTTCACCACAGAAACGTTGCGGCAGATTAAAAGGTAATATTTTGTAAGATAATAAAAACTATATCATTTCAGCTATCCAAGGATACTTCTTATCTGTTGTAAATACATTTTGTGGCAAGATGGGAAACGCTGTAAGAAATTAAGAAAAACTTGTCAACTATTAAAGCATATTCGCCAGTTTAATAGATATCCGGAACTGCTTCACCTCAGAAAAATTTCATTCCATTGTAATTTTATTACATAAATAAAATTAATCATTTAAATTAATAAGTAGTTTCCACTTACAATATTCTCATTATGAGTGTTGTTTAAACAAAAAATATCAAAAGAAAAAATATAAAAGAGGATAATTGTAATTAGTTTATTGTGGTGCGTATGATATATAGGCGATGACCTCCTGCCGCTGTAGAGAAGCATCAGGGCGATAGACATGGGCTTGTCCATCGCCCTGGCAGTTTAAACGGCAGAGACCATGTGCATTGTACCGATGTAACTTCCACAGTTCATCAGGTGTGATCTAATATATATCCCCTTTTGTGGGATCTACCTACCATTTTGACCCCTCAGTCTGTAGTCGACAGGCTTATACTTGTAGGGAAACAAGGGAGCGGATGGTGGCCAGTAAGGCAATGGTGCTCTCTCGACCAAAAGGTCTAAGAAGCTACCATGGGATTTTAGTCCATACTATAACATAACCCATCCTCAGGTGTGCCCGACGGGGTGGGTATCCATTAGGAATTTGCCCATGTAAAAAAGAGGACGAAGTCTAAGAGAGACACATACATAATAAGTACCAGGTGATCCATAGTGATTGTCATCTCTAAAATTTGATCTATCAATTTATCTAGACTAATCGAGTCTCAACAATAAGGCCCTATGTTCTCACTATCATGCCGCTCTCGGTTTGATCTCGGTTCAGTCTCGGTCCGATCAAATCTCGCTGGATTTATTACACTATTAGTTTCACTAGTGTCGAATAAATCCGATAAATTTCTAATAATATTCAGGATATTTATAGAATATTAAAAAGAGTCAATTTTTTTTAATGTTCACTATATGCAGTTTTCTATTGGAAAAAATACTTATAGAAAAGTTGGCGAAAATAACTATAGTGTGATTATTTATTATTCATAATCAAATTTCTCACATAAAGTAGTAACATTTTAATAATTAATTAAATGAATAATGAAAATAGCGATGAATAGGAAAAAATGTAACATCTTCCTGCACGACCGAAGGAAGGCTGGAGTTGAAAAAAAAACGTATTCACACGTAGACACGTATAGTGTCCATGGATGGCGGTGATCACTTAACACCAGGTGACCCGCATATTCGTTTTCCTCTTATGACATAAAAAAAGAAAAAAACATTAGCTTCAAACAGTCGATATAGTAATTAAATACTGATACGAATATACCAATAACAATACCAATATGAATTATGTGAATATTCTAACAATCTAAGCGGGGCCGTATCTAGACATCGGGCGTCTTTTAAAGCATTCAGCCAAAGCAGAGAACCAATCTAACATATACCGCAATATAACTTAATGAGAGGACACACGACTTGAAGTCGCTTAGGTATAACCGGCGGACGAGGGGAGGCAGCTGGTGTGTACCCAGCTGCCTCTCTATAGGTAGGAGTCAGGCGGCCACCTTCGCCGTCAGATCGTTGGGGCGGCTATCTAAGGGGAATAGCTTAAAACGATCCCTTGCCCCCCTAACACTACGGTCTTTCGGTACACCGTAGGGTTTTAGTCCGTGCAAGCTGGACATAACTCATCCTCTCCCCCGAGAAGGTGGGTATCCATAAGGGATTTCCCCACATAAAAAAAAGTTATAAATAACAGAATGAATAAAATTTAATTATATATTGCTTATAATACAAGTTTTATATAGATAATATCAAAATTACGTATTTACTCGGTATGATACCGAATAATTTTGTTTAGCATTGTTTTCTTCTCCCATCTTCAGACAATAACTTCTGACAACCAACAGGAAATATATGTTGACAACTGAAAGAATAACAACAATACCCTATTAATATTGTAAACGAACAATGAAAGAAAACTTTTCAAGGATCATCTTATGTTTAGAAAAATCTTAACAAAATATGATTTAATGTTACTCATTTTCAAATACGGTATATAAATAGTTGCAAATAACGGCTGCCAGCGACTTCGTCTGTGTTTGTATTTTTATAAAGGCTTATAATGGATGAATTTTTAAGAGTTTGTGGTTTTTAAAATTCACAAAAAAAAACATAAAAATTAATATTTAAATTAAGATTAAATGATCTATTATTATATTGTTTTGTAAACACTTATTCAAATCAGCTAGCTACATATAAATATTAAATTAAGCAGACTAAAGTTGTGATAAGGGTTCTTGGAATGTCTTGTAGTGGTTTTATATATAATAATAATAATATATATATATATATATATATATATATATATATATATAATAGTTTTGTGTTTTTGGCTCTATATTTTTTAATTTTTGTAGTGTTTTAAGTAATATAGCTTTGGTTATTGTATACGTGTGAAGTGAAATGGAAATAATTGCACGGAGTATGGATTCTGACTTGCCATATATACATGGGAAGTGAAATGGATATAATTCCACGGAGTATGGATTCTGACTTGCCA
>JACEII010000029.1:3783990-3799430 GCA_014332785.1 Antheraea mylitta | reverse complement strand
GACCAACAATTCACCCAGTATAAGTTACAAAATTTAGAGGAAGTGACTTAGCAGGTTCTGTTAAATTATTAAAAACATATATCAATCTACAAAACTTAAGGATAATTAATTAACACCCCATACAAACAATGTATAGAATATTTCACCGTAACAAAGAAGTGCTTGCTCTGGCAAAACAATTTGAAATCATATCCGTTAACATGTTTATTCTTTCGTTTTTTTTTTTGTATTGAAACTGTATGTTTAATAATTTTATTTAATTTTTACACTAAGTTTTTGGCGGGATCTTATTCTATCATGAAGTGAATTTCATATTTTATATATAATTAAAAAAATATAAAGGTTTTTCTCGTAATATAGTTCGATTATTGTGCATACTTAAAATGGATGGGGGATAACACCATGAATTCTGAGATGCCACAGAAGCTCCATGGGAAGTTCTAACAAGGGAACTGCCATCTTGATAGGAATTATTTGTACTAAAGCACTATTATTATTTATTAAAACATTGTAAAAGGTTGTTTGCCCAGAAAAATAGTTATACTTGCCGAAAATAGTATATATATATTAGATCATATATAATTGAAATATTTACCAAATCTATGTAAGCGATGAGGAAGCATCCTAACCTCAGTTCGATGCAGCAACAGCAAGTTTCAAATCGGCACGTCATATTGATCCTATAAAAAAAAAAGTTTTATATAAGCATATAATTTTATATACTAGATTTCAGTCCTGTCTTCCTATAGTTGTACTAACGAGCTACATAAAACTTTCTCTTTATTACTGTGTAATGAAAATGAATAGCGATTAAATAATTTTCAATGCAATGTATAGTAATATAAAACACATAATATTTTTTTTTTCGAAGGTAAACCAAAAAAATGTTCAACTTTTAAAGCATTTTTCTATCGATTCTAATTTTTTCGTTCATCTATCGCATGTCGTATTACAACCAGCCGCGGAGTAGGGGTAAAGTGTAAGAGAAACGGTAGAGCAGCCAAAGCCAATATGGCGGCGCTTATGACCCAGTTCAAAATGATTCAGTGGTTTAAATAAATATGCCCTATTTTTATAATGTATTTATCATTTGAATAATTGTATCTATTATGTATTCAATACTGTGCAATACGAAGAATGTTATTAAAATGTTTAGTTCACTATCTTACTTACTATTGATTTCCTACTACCATTTTTCAATTATTAAGATTGAAAACGCAATTTTAATACCCTAATTCGAATAATGTTCCGAAAAATATTAATGTTTGATATCCGAAACTCGTTGTTTCATAATATCACAATGTTTTTTCCATCATTTTTTTTATCATATCATATAAAAGTCTATATAATCAGAAATGTTTATCGTAGTAACACTTTTTTTTATATCCGAGACAAGATAATAAATTAGTCCTTAACAGAAAGTCGGCCTAACGGGTCCGCTTGTCTTTAATTGTACAAATATTTTTGTTATGGTATTTATATCACGTGTTGAAACTCTCTACAACTAGTGTTGTTTATATGAATCCTTCTAATATATGTATTTCTAACAGCGCACAATGAATTCATTTTTGGGGTGTAAGGGGTGTCGAGTAACATCTTAAGACTTGAGACACCCAAGCCAACCTCACCTGCACGTGGTGCACCCTGCTGATCAACGAACGAGGTAATGGCGATAGCGGGGTGGTAGGGTTTTACAGCCCGACTGGGTCGCAACCACCATGTACATGGCGAAAAAGCCCGTCATAGTGACTCGCTTTTGCTCGTCGCGTTTCGGGATCAGCCTGTGCATATCCAGTACCAGACGACTTTCGTCATTATGGCCGACATGACAGCGGCGACCGACGATGGATAATCTGTCTCTCGGTAGTCGCCACTGTTTTTGGATTGTACTATGCTTACCATCAGGCATAGTGCAGTCACTTTGTCGTGCTTCAATAAAAAAAAAAAATGAAATGAATGTGTTTCAAGGGTCAAGTGGGCGGGGGCAGGGGCAGTTGATGAGGGGCGGGGAGGGGAGGAGAGATAGGTCTCCGGCGCTCTCACTGATCGAACGAAACGCAACAACGCCAGCACTGTTACTTCACGTCGGTGTTTCTGTGTGAACTACCCCGGACGAGTTGACCCATTCATGCTGAAACCGATAATAGCTTCAGCGTGGCTCTACCACCTACTTACTAAATTTTGTTTGTCTGAATATTATTATTATGCTTAAAAAATGGAAAAGTAAAGTAAACCAAATTTTAATCCAGATATCTGAGTATACGTGGAATAAAAAGTGTACACACATATGATCTTGCGGTCTCTAGTGGTTAATTTATAGAAATCGTTAAAATTCATTACAAAGTGATCATATGATTACATTGGAAACAGGTTAATGTAATTTAACTGACCGCAGGTTATTACGTCACTATTGTTAATTAATATTTTCATTATAATAACATGTTTATGATATTGTTAAACTATTGCGTAAAAACCCATAATTTATTACTATATGTACCTATAATCATAATCGCTGTGTTACAATAACAGCATGAGGACAATATTTTTTTTTCGAACTGATTATGTTGTTGACCTAGCAAGGACTTAACAGCTTCACCGGACTACTACATGAGGCCAATAAGCTTTTGTATATATTGTAACTTACAAACTTAAGAAGTACTTAAGATTTTTGTTTATTTATAAAGTAGTTATTCTAAGTTTTATTTATCCATATTTGGTTTTTATCTTAATAATAAAATAAGATTAATAACACTATTCATATATATAAATAACCATTTAATTTTTATTGTTCTCATTTTTTTTTTCTCGAAGTTACTACGCTATTGACTCAGCAAGGTCTTAACAACTTCACCGGACTACTAAGATGAGCGCTTAAGGCACTCAGCCGTTTTCATTATTGTAAAATAAGAATGAGTATTGTTCTGTTAATATTGTGAAACTGGATAAGGTCTCTTTCTTTTCATATTTGAACGCAAATTATTTTATTATGTAACTAGATAACTATTTTAAATTTGAATATTTATCTATCTCATTCTGTCATGTAGGAAAACTATAGTTTTGAAATGAAACAGGTATAGATACTATTCGACTGTGACCTAATATATGAGTATTTACATTTCAAAATGAGGTGAATCCAATTTTAATAATTCATGTAATATGTTTAATTCTTTGGACATTTCCAGATTTTATACACCGAGAACGAAGTTCAAATTTTGCATTTTAGGAGGTATTTAGTTTCTTTTAAAGGTCACCTTATACAAAAAAAATTGAAGAACTTGAAACTTTCAAAGCAAAACAAGATAAAATATTATTGTTTTATGTTGCAAAAATAAGCTCCTTGGATTCGAACCTGTCTTAATCTACGTAGTGTTTGAGCATTTAATAAGCCATGGTCGTTTCAGACCGCGACTCACAATGGGACGAAATATTTTTCAAATAATTTTCAAATACAAGTCAATAGTATTCAAGATGTAATAAATGCTCTACATACCTCTACTTCACTAAAAGTGGTCGTTGATATCCAAAAAAATTATGTTCACATTAATAATATAAGAGTTTACTTCCAATAGATTTATATTCTGTGAACTAACTATTATTCGCGTCTTCACTTTAGTATGATTTTGTTAGCTTCATGGAAATCACGTATTTAATTTAGGTTTTACCAATCTAATACAAAAAAAAAATGTTTTGCCAATAATATATTCGTTCTAATCAATCTCGCCGCTTCGGAGGTTTGTTCACAGAGTCAATTTTAATTTCATTTATATATATAGATTAACTAATGAGATTTTAATTGAAGATAAATGTTACATCATTAACTTTATAGTGAAGATTTCTGATCTTCTTCTTATATAAATCTCCTGTCACGATGTTTGTCCGCGATGGACTCCTAAACCGCTTAACAGATTTCGTTCAAATTTGCACGCAATATGCAGTTTGGTCCAACTTGAGAGATAAGATAGCTTAGATCTTTAATTATAGTCGCAACAATTATCTGTTAACTCCAAAAGATTCTAACAGGTGTCGATACTTTTCGACTGGATTGAGTAAGTAATCAATAGATGGCACTGCTATGGTAAACCGACAACCGTGTCATATAAGCTACAATTCAATAGCATGATTACCCCGTGTTAAGGATTTTTTTAAATTATTTACGCAGGACAACGTCTGCCGTGACCGCTAGTTTATTATAAGTCAAACGAATAATCTAAAATTAAAACTCAAACATAATTATTTATTTTAAAATGAGTTTTCAGAACTGCCATTAAATTATAAAGAGCAGTCTTCGTTTTGGAGCTACATACTATTTTAATGGACATCGTAAAATAATATAGCCTCTACTGTATTGTGTTAAAATTTTACAGTAAACATTTATTTTAATTATACTAAGTTAGTTTAATCTTAGAGCCCATATTTTGATATGAATTTATTGTATAGTTTAATTTGTCGTTTCATTGAAAAATGAACCATATGTCTATAAATTAAGAATACCTTATGGGATGATTTCAACCTTTAGTGACATTTTTGTAAGCTAATTAAGGTTCGGTCATAATGTAGGACAGATGTCTAAGGTTTTAAGTAGCGACCTCATACTAGAAGAGGCAGGGTGACGCTAGATGCACATTATACGATCCATTTTAAGGTGACTTTTGGGAGAGGCTTATGTCCAATAATGGACGCAAAATTCGCAAAATAAATGAATATAATCTTTATATATAGAATTCTTCTATCCGTCTGTATGTGACTGAACTTATCCTAAACAGCAGGATAGATTAGGATGCAACTGTTTTGTGTATTCAGGTGGATTCAAGAATGGTTTAGATTTACAATTGAGCGTGGTGGATAGCGGTGTGGTTAAGTTGTAGGATTTTTTTTTACTAAGGCAACGTCCACCGGTCTCGCTAATAATCATATAATTATTGAAGGTCTTTAAATATATGATGATGTAAAGAAATTGTTAAGGTCTCGTTGAATCATTTTACTCTCTCATATCTAATACTCGTTCTCGTCTATCTAAAAATCTCCCTACATCAACAATTGTTTACCCGTGCAACACTTGTTGCTAGCCAACCTACCTACTCACCTTCCATTAGTCACAAAAAATATTACCAAAAGTGTAATAGACAGAATGCCCAAGGATTATGAAGATAAAAGTTCTAAAAGAAAAACAGATTTAAGTGATGAAAATCTTAAATGTTACAAAAATCCAACTGCCGGATTACATGTAACCAACAAATATAGTGAGCGTGTTATAATGAAAGAAACAGGAGCCAATATTATTTTCGCTATACAAAGTCTCCAAGACGCACTAAAACTTTTGCACTGTAGCATATTTGGGTTTTGTCAGTTGTTGGATATTTTTTATTCACATGCAAATTTAATTATTCCAAGAATAAATTCTTTCTACCTTTTATTCTGTCTAATAAAGTCGATTCTTACAATAAAAATATTAACTGACATCAAAATTATGAACGTATTCCTTTATAATTAAGAATAGTTGCTGCGAAATTAAAAAATTGTATCAAAGTATTTTTTTTTTAATGTGGAAAGCCGTCATTGGTGTACTATACCCGAAGGAAAATGCAGGGTTATGCGAAATCTTATTTACCAAAGTATATATCGTTCGTTTCGTCGCGGAGCATTGCGAAGTCACTAGTGCATTCAGCCGTACCTCCCTTATATTAAGTGCCGGGAATAACCCTAAAATGAAAATAGCTTGGTACACTGCAGCCACCGAACCAGTTCAATAGAGAGTATAGTCATCTTCTCGGTCCAATAAATTCGGAGAAATAAGGCGCGCGTAGCGCTTTACCGTATGTGTTTCAATGTAAAACTACCAAATTGCACTAATCTACATTACAGAAAGCTACTGTTTGTTCTAACCGATAATATAAAGTTTTGCATTATATATCCTTATTTTATACATACACTAGCTGTTACCCGCGGCTTCGCACGCGTTTTTTTAATATATTAAATGAATTTAAAATTGTGATTTGATGTGTTAATTACAATAAAACTCTTTCAAAAATATTTGTAAGTATGACACGCACATCATCTACTGTAACAGGTAAACTGTACATTATATATGTGAATAGTAATAGTAGGTATATCGAATGGGATGGGATTTATCTTGAGCCACATAAAAGGTACTTTAAACTACTATATATCATCCTCAGTGCTCACTTACACTATATAAGAATGTAATGAAAAAATTAAGCTATACATTATCAAACAATATGTGTTAAATCTTTTATTATATAGATATAATATGTCCATATTGTCGATATAATTAAGATTTTAATATACCTTGCTATAATTTAAATCACATATAAACATATGACTTTCAATTATATATATTCTTGAAGTCCAATACAGCACACGTCACACACGCATGTTTACAGTGAACAATATATTTTTGATCAATTTCACACCGACGAATGCACGAATAACAGTTCATCACTACATAGTGTAAAATAAAGTCCTATTCCACGTCTGTCTATATGTCTGTTCACGATAAGATCAAAAACTATAGAACGCATCTTCATGCAGTTTTCACTAATATGTAAAATGACTCTTGGGCATGTTTTAGGTATAGTTTGTCTTATTATCAGAGCGGGCAACGTCTGCTGAACCGGCTAGCCTAAAATAAAACAGCTAATTAGGTAGTTATTTGCCCGTAAAATTCCCGTTCAAATATTACTTGTAGTCCGGTGAAGCTGTTAAGATCTTGCTAGGTTAATAGTATAGTCATTTCTAAGAAACGAAATTCCGTTCAAATAGGTCCAGCCGTTTCGAAGATTACCCGGAACAAATAAATAAACAGACATATCGACAGAATTAAAAAAATGTTGGTTTTTATTACACCACAAATATATGTATTCACAAAAAAGTATTAATTTTAATATTACTTACACACGGCTTATTTTTATAATACGTAATATATCATAAATAAAAAATGGTGAACAAAACTAACGTAGAATAAACTTTTTGAGGAGTTTTTGGCCGGATTTCAGTCTGTCATGTATTGGATTTTAAATTTTATTCATAATCTTGTGTTACTTGACTCTATATTGTGTTAAATTAGTGGTGTTTTATGTAAAATGGTTCGTTTATTGTACATAAGTGAAATGAATGAAAAATAATATCACGGAGCATGAATTCTGTGGTCTTGAAAATTAAGAAGATAAAAGTTTACGAAATATTTTATAGAGGATTTGGTACTTATACCTTTACATTAACTTGGACATGAAGAAAACTGGCTAAAGAATACATAATAACTACCTATATTGACAACTTCAGAATTGGCAGTATCGACTAATTCCTTCGCCTATCTTATTGGACGAATATTGTTACTACTAAACTTTTTTAATAGCAATACAAAATAAACTTTGGAAATGTTTGCGATATAAACGTACCACATATAATCAAAAATTGGAAACAACTAACGTACAATAATTTATTTGAAAAGGAACACAACATACACCCTGAAAATATTTGCGATAGAATGTTATCACCTTACCATGGCAATGTATATAATACTGACGCTAACACGCAGCGGATGAGGATTGCCCACGCCGCCTTTCTGAACGCACGAGTCCATAGTACACGCTCCGAGATTGCGTTAGTTGCAAACTTCATTGCAACTAGCGCCATTTACGATATCCTTCGTAGACGAGTTCCAGGTGATATCTTGACGCCCTCAGGGCTGCACCGCGGCACGAACAAGATATCCGAGTGTCATTATGGAGCCTAGCTCTGGTGGCTCGAAGAAAAAAAGCCCTTCTCAGGGCCACCCGACGACCCAGCATCTCTATCCGGACATCTAACCTGCTACCATGACGACTCACCAGCTACACCAACAGGACACCAGATCGAGCGTCGCCCGCGACCCGCTTCACCGGACAGCGAAGACTACACCTATACTCGGCCTTGCGAGTAGCCATTCTTCCGCGGACGCGTCGGGCGCCGCGTCGACGTCAGAAAGGCACGTACTGCTCGATACGAATGAGTTCGATCTACTAGCGATCGCTCAGCTTCTGAAGAAGGGAATATTATCTGACAAGATGATACGTTGGTGCGCCCTCGTACTGAGAGTGCAAGAATCGGGGATTGAGAAGAAACCCCTGTCCCCAGAAGATCAGAAGTCCCTCGCACTTGCAACGAAAGGAGTGCTAGATCCTTCTGTGGTTCAGAAACACACCCATCCAACCAGCCCATTAGGAAGCGCTATAAGAAGGCTCAGAGAAGATGATGATGTTCAAGAAGAAAGGCAGAAACGCTAAAACTTCTCCCTGAATACTCCACACCATCTCAAGAAACCCCCGCGGCAATAATAACGAAGCTCTAAGTATCGCAGAATACGCAAAAAAACAAAAACATCGATATCAAATATGCCACCGAGATCCCAGTGAGTAATATATAGGTCAACTAACTACTGAACCAGTTCCCACGGTCCGTACTCGATCACAAAGCGCAACAGGTGCGACCGTGAAGAGGTCAATAACCCTGACCCAGAAACCTACTGCTCCACATTCAGCGAATTCCGCAAGTAGTTGCGCATCGACGCCGCGTACAAGCACCGGCGCTAGTGTGCCGTCCGACCAGTCTTCAACACGGTATAGCTTATGCAATAGTGACCTCTATAGTAACACAAACGAACCCTAGCTATACCGAACGAGAGCCACCACCTGTTGCCAGCCAATCAGCGAGCTCCATTGCCGTGAATGCTTCAGCCGATGTCAGTGCCGCGACGACTGCGGAACCCCAAAAAGGAGACAGAAAATATCCTCCTCTTATCGTGGAGTCATTACCGGACTGGGCGAAGCATTTCCAGACGATAGCACGGTAGCTCGGGAAGACACCGGGGGGCGCTTCCAGCCGGCAGATGATAAAGAGTACCGAATAGTACAAAAATATCTCTGTGAATTAGAGAGAACAGAGGGAATATCATGGTTCTCTTATTCGCTTCCTCATGAAGCAAGCCTGAAGATAGCGATTAAAGGACTTCCCACTTCAACGACCGCTGAAGATATTATGAAAGACTTAGAATACAAGGGCTTTCAGCCTGAAGTGGTGCGGAACATAAGAGCCCGGGGGGACTGACCGGGCAGTATATTCTATGCCACACTCAAGAAGACTACAGACCTTATTCCCAAAATCTATCAGGTCGACGAGATTATGTCGATGCCAGGAGTAAAAATAGAAGCCTGGTGGGGCAAATCCGGCCCCGCCCATAGCCACCGGTGCCAGAAGTTTCGACACAGCTCGCATCAATGCCATCGTAAACAGTTGTGCGTGAGGTGCGGGAGGCCTCACTTCGCGGCCGATTGTGACCGCCCTAGAGACGCGCCCGCGACGTGCACCAACTGCAGTGGGCCTCATCCAGCGAATCATTCAATGTGCCCCGTCAGGCGTCGCGTGGCACGCAACAAGAGGGATGGAACGCTCGCACAAACGGGACGAAGAGGGCAAATTTTGCCGGAACAAAACACCGTGGTGGAAGCGGCACCGGCGTCATTAATGGCGCCGGCAAACAACCCGGTGGAACGTATGAGCCAAGCAGGTCCCAGCAGCAAGAAAAAGCGCAGTAAAAATAAAAAATCTACAACCACAAAGAAAACTCGTAAGACGAAGCAGATCAGAATCATTGATGAACTAAAATCAATTATAGCCGATGGGGGCTATAAAACTCATCAAAGAATTGATTAGAAGTCCAAAATCTAAAAGGCCTTCTTAATGGACAGTACGCCTACAACCCACACACCACCACTGGCAGGGATCGAGCGACGTACTGGACATCGTCTGTATAGAGGGCTAAGTGCCACGCCAATACAGACGGTGCTGCTGGACTTGCCGTCGGACCACAGGCCAGTGCTACTAGAAATCTACTCACAACCGGCGAGAGTAAGACTTCTCCCCCCATGCCTAGAAATATGCTGGGAAAAGTTTAGGGATGAGTTACAGGAAAACACTCCAATCAGAAGTATGAGTACAAGAGAGGATGTTGAGGCTCTGAATGAGGACATCAAATGGTGTATCCACAGCGCCGTGGAGGTGTCCTCAAGAGCCAGACCTGCTAACAGCAGTCGACACTCCTTACCCAGAGACATTAGAGAGCTGATAGCACAAAAACGAAGACTTCGTAAACAATGGCAGAATACCCGTTGTCCGAGCTTGAAAACTCGCCTCAACTCGTTGGTGACGCGCGTTAAGCTCGCATTAGACAATCACGCGGCCGCCTCATCGAACGCGCATGTCGAGAGCATTGAAGATCACATTCTCTCAGTGCACCGGCTGTGTCGGAGCCTATTAGCGGCTCCTAGAAAGCCACACCCACTAGTGGGCGATGATGGCGCCGCGAAATTCATGGCCGAGGACAGGGCGGATATATTTGCAGCGCATTTACAGCATCAGTTTACACCGAACACTATCATTAACCAACAGCACTATAATGATATTATACAAAAATTGAAATCTCATATATCAGAAGTTGAACTAGAACTACCGACGACAAAAAACATATTTATAACGCCGCGTGTTGTTCAACGCGCAATCAAGAACCTCAAACCCAAGAAAGCCCCTGAAATCAACAGAATTACAAATAGTATGCTACGTCATGCGCCTTACAAGACCGTCGTGGCCTTGACTAGATTATACAACGGTATTCTGAGGGCGGTCATGATTCCTAAGCAAGGAAAGAGTCTGAAAAATCCCGAGGGCTATAGGCCTATCACGCTGCTCAGCACTCTCTCGAAGGTTATCGAGAGAGTTCTGCCGGGCATGCTGAAGCCCCACGTCAAGTTACACAAAGAACAGTTTGGGTTCAGAGAGGGCCACTCGACAACCCTTCAGCTAGCGAGGGTGATCTACAGCCTGTCGATGCACATAACAAAAGTCACCACGCTTCCATGGTGCTTCTTGACGTCGAGAAATCGTTCGACAAGGTGTGGCATGAAGGACTTCTCTTTAAACTGATAGAGTCGACTACCACCCCTGCACGCCTACTGAGAGTGCTTAAATCTTTCTTAACGGATAGGAAAATTTGTATTAGAGTTGACAACAAGATATCCCGGGAGGTGGAGGTACAATCAAGAGTACCACAGGGCAGCTGCCTCTCGCCCCTGTTGCACGCACTGTACACAAACGATGTTCCTGTGGTAGGCAAACCTAGCCTTGTTTGCCGACGATACAGCCTATTGGACGACATCAATAAATAGAAAAAGAGCTGCAGAGCTGTTACAGCCCACACTCAACGCACTCCCCGATTGGCTCGAAAAATGGCGGATTTCTGACACTCCAGGGGCAAACTTTGCCATGGAGGAGCGATGTCAAATACCTTGGGGTCACTATCGATAGAAGATTGACTTTTAAAAAACACGTAGAAGACGTGATCACGCGGGCGAAGGTGGCGAGGAGAGTGCTGGCGCCGGTATTCACCTCAAAACTACCGTATCGCACTAAGCTAGGACTTTACAGGACGTACGTGAGGTCACGCCTCACGTACGCAGCTCCGGCTTGGTTTGGTTGCGTATCAGAATTTTTGAAACGCAGATTACGAGCTCAACAAAGCCAGACGCTGAGAACGATTGTCGGGGCCCCACGATACATGAGGAACTCAACGATCGCACGCGATCTGTGAACAGAAAGTCTTGATAGCTTTATAAGCAGCCTCGCCACAAATCTATTTCGAAGGGCGGACACATTGGTGCATGTCCACCTCCAGGACATCGCACCGTTGCACACGAGACCTCCGGACATCATAGTTCCTGAAAATACGCAGAGGTCTAGAGGAATCAGGAAGATAAAACTACAAGCACGAACGCTCATTCACACAATAGAGTGAAGGAGGTGTGCCCCGAGGTCCCATAGGAGGAGTAATTTAAACCCTATGACTATAGACGCACCCTGAAAGGGTGTCGACAAATTTCCTCCGACAGAGGGTACGCCCTGGATCGGTATCTCCGCTCCCCCCCCTCTCCAGGGGGGAGCGAGAAGATTGCGAGAGCAGCGGAAGCTCTCAAAATAGCCCGATTTTGAGACATTCTTCATTAGTGCTCCACTCCTATTGTTTTTAACGTGATGATAAATGAGCTATATAAAACTGAAAGAAATTTTCAAATCGGACCAGTAGTTCTTGAGATTAGCGCGTTTAACCATACAAAAAAACAAACTCTTCGGCTTTATATATTAGTATAGATATGAATAAAACATACGATTCATATTATATGACGTCACGTAAATATATTAACAGAAAATTGAAGCTGCTTTAGTTCGAATTTGATTTCAGGGAGATCGAAAGCCTAATATGAGTATACCAAATTACAAGGAAGCTTTAAGTTATTTCGAAGTGCCATGGCTACTGGGTATATCAGTGTCTTTACTCTGTTTCATACTACAAAGTCTGATTTTAATATTGCGCCCAAAAACAAGGAAATTGGATCAGAAAATAATTATTCAGTTAACATTAGCACGAATATTATATTCAATACCTGAATATATAATATTCTATAAAGAGGAATTGATGCCACTTAATTACTTAGTTAACATAATATTCACTATGCAACAACAAATGGACCTTGTCTTCCTCTGCTGGATGTTCTTGTTCACGAAGAATCTATACAACAAAATTGTGTTAGTGTTTACAAGGAAAAAATTCTACTATTCTACCTATACAATTGTCGTATGGATATCAAGTTTTTTTATGGGTATAATGTACCCATTAATGTTAAGTTATTGTAAGAATGAATTCAAAATATTCTATAAAATAGTTATCTTAGCGAAATTATGTGTAATTTGCACGAATATGTGGCTTTTGGTTAAAATTTGTTCAGTGGTTATCGAAAACAGAAGGTCTAACAGAGTTGATACAAATTTCATTGTTGTCATTAAAACGTGTGTAATTGTGTTTATAATTAGCGGTGTAAGCTGTTTACAACGTTTGATGCAGATTTTTTTAAGCGATTTATTGTTATTGATTAATTATGATGAACGTGTTTTTTTTTTCATAATAGGTTTTGGTGTTATAAATGCATTTCAAGCAATACCCATTACTGCAATCTTTATGATTTTAGTTAATAATATGCAAAATCAATAAAAGCTGATTTACTACTACTCTTTGAATTTGATTCACTGTGTCAAAAATGTTGTGAAATCGGAATGATTAAAATTAATATATAATTGTCGAAAAATCCAAAATCCTTATTTTGTTATAAAGCGATGTAATATTATTTATTTCAAATAACACAGAACAACAAAGAAATATTTGTAGAAACTTTTAAAACCAATCGTCTAAGTTTTGTGTATTTTCGGGTGTTGAAGCTGTATTGTGTCTTAGTTTTTAACAACCAAACTTCTCTCACAATATCAAATTGGTTATATATTTGTGAGCCACCTCCGAGTGACTCACGACTTTAACGATGACTTGCTGATTCCTATGTTGAATTTGAAGAACGATGAGGAGTTATCGCAATAAAAGATTTATTACTATGAAGCGAATGATTTGCTCGTATGCAGACTCATTCAAAACAGGCTATTCAGTATCTACTAATACTAACGGTAATTACTATCTATTCAATTACTCTATTACGCGGTTTCTATTACTATTACCGCTTTTTATGATGCCCGCGCTTGTATGTGAACTAGGGATGATCGATATTCATCGATGTTGAATAAACATCGATGTGCTGGAAAACATCGAACACAACATAGGTATAAAACATCAAAATGTCGATAGATTATTTAGGGTCATCTAGTGTTGGATGTACCAGTTAGGGACTAGATAACTATCGGGTTTAGCCACTTCATATTAAATGATACTGATCAACTTAATCGAAATAAGCCGTACAAATAGTTACTTTTTTGTATTTTCTAAGGAAAACAAGAAAGGAACAACTTTAGAAAAGCATTTCTCCAAAGTTTGTGAACTCCTGTACTAGCAACCGAATAGGCAAAATAGAAACATCTGAACAAGTTAATTTTTTTACAGGGTGTGCTTAAAAATACTGAAATTGTTAATTTTTTTCTTGTTTTTTACCTTCAACAATAGCAAACACTTAATAAATAGGATATACAGTTTTATTTGCTACCAAAACACCGATGTTTTTAGACATAGATGTTTTGCTACCGATGTTTATCGTACATCGATACATTTAGATCGATGTTTTTTCTAATATCAATCATCCCTAATGTCAGCGCCGGAGCCTTGCTTATACGGCACCGGGATCGCACGCCCGACGCTGGCGGTGCTCCGCCAATCAGTGCACTTAGCAGTTACTAGCAACACGTACAGCGTCCGAGCTCGGCTAAACCTACACACAGGCGGGGCTGGGGCGCGATGAGCTCCCTTCGCTTTCTCTTTATTTCATAAAATATTTACAGTTATACTTACAGCTAGAAACATTATTTTAAACTATTAAGTTATTCTATATATAAAATTACAAGGGTTAGTGCTTATTCTAATACTATTTCTATATAAATCTCATTTTTAGTACAATTATGATATTTTATTATCAAACTACATTATAAGATCTATGAACTGTTTAAGACAGAAATCTATAAACACTACACGCGATTAATATACACTACTGTCTAACACAAATCACTCTAAATTGTCGCGAACAATATTTGTCTCTGTAAAAATGGGCAAAATAAAGTTCAACAATATTTTTCCTATATTTTTCGACTGATCTTCTTTTTTTTTGATTTTGTAGTTTTTGGCAAGTTCTAGTTTTATAAATAAAAATGTATAAAAAGAGATTTTCTTTCTGTACCATCGACTATTTTCATTTTACTACACAAATTTTACGTTTTCTTATCTACAATATTTGTAAAAAAATTGACGAAACAACGTAAATAATGTTGAAATTAAAAAATAAATAAAGTTATTGTCGTATTTCAACCACTAGATTACAACTATGTAGGATTCCAAAAAGTGCTAATGTAGTAAATAAAAATGTTTACTAACAACGTTAATTACCAATGTTGAACAAAAACCAATAAGTAATTTTACGGAAAAATTTGCACGAAAACAGTGGCACAATACCATATGTAGTTAGGAGTGCTTTAAAAATTCTGAAACCATGAGTACTGAAAAAAAAACCGAAAATGCAATTGTCATAAATAATCTCAACTAAAGCTTACAGAAAAGTCGTGAAGCTAAAAGATCCTATCAGACTTTATAATTATATATAATAATCACAGACATATATTGGTACAACAAAATAATACCGAGGAGGGATGTTGACAGACAGCCGGCCGATCGTGAAAATTAAGCCATTGACTCCAAGGAAGCCTGATGTCAGGCAGGTGGCCGATCGTAATAATTAAGCCAAATTTATAAATTTATAAATTAAGTCATCACAACATGACAAACATGTTGTACCGACCCTACTCATGTGGGATAAGGGTAAGAAGAAGAAGAAACGTATAGTAGTACTGCAAAA
>JACEII010000029.1:3768151-3783980 GCA_014332785.1 Antheraea mylitta | reverse complement strand
TACTCATTTGGGATAAGGGTAAGAAGAAGTTTACTAACGTTAATATATTACTGTAATAAAAATATTTAATTGCTATTTTTATTCCTTTACGAAGTTTCATACTCATTTATAGAATTTGCGTTAAAATTATGTAGATACTTAAATAAAAATCAGAATAAAGAGCTCCATCGACGTATGTCGTAGACAATATTTATAATTCCCGAATATAGTACCAGTATAACTAGTCAACAATGTAACCATGTAACAATGTAACCGGTATAACAATGAATACTCATGATTCGTTAAGCTTCCCAATGAAGCAAGTACCTACATTTATATCAATAATATAAATTATCTTGTTAAATATACCAAACAATTAAATGAAACGTAAATAAATAGAAATAATACATTGTCATTCTGTTTTGTTTTCCTTCTTCCTTGCTGTGTCGTTGATGAGTGGTCGCCATAATGTTTTGATGTATAAAGTTTCCTGAAAATATCTGAGAAATATGTGTATATTACGTAAAAAGAATTCTATGATTTTTGTGTCTCATTCATATAGTTATCTCTATAAATCCGTTCCCATTCATATAGTCCAAATTAAACTTTTTGACCACCATCAATATAGCTTTAATTGTAGCCTTTCGCATAGTACAGTCAAGAGGTTATTAATAGCGTCAGAATATTAGCAAAATAATTTTAAATTGGCATTGTTTAATCCTTGAGTTGTATCGATATTATACTCATAATATTTATCAATGAAACACATTCGTAGTAAACAAATAATTCGTAATAAACATTTATTGATACTGGGGCAATTCCACAGAAACATCATTTCTCGAAGCTCTCACTTTTTTCACTTTTGTCGGCAGTCCTTATGAGTGTTCGATTTTTTTTATTTAGTAGCTACTGACAAGATTTAATATTATCAATAAAAAATATAAATAATTCATTTTTTACTTAATACTAAAACTTGAGTAATCGAGGAGTCTTGGTCTAATTTCAGCCAATACACGTCAACTAGTTCATATGTAATTAGTCCGTTTCACTTTCAGGTATGTCGCACTCTATATCGGGCTCAGCTTTTCTTGACAATACTAAGTAGTAATTTTTTATAACCATCAGGACGTACATAGACACACCTAAAATAAAAATAACATAAAGAATTGTGGTTGAAATGAACTCATTGAATGCGAGCGAAAAAGCAACCTCCAACGATGTTTTCAATGTAATATATGCTAAGCTTAGAAATGAGACTTCATGCTCTATCGAGAGCAGTACTTATAATATTTCTTCAATAATATTATAAGTAAAACAATGATACTGTAACTAAAAAGCTGTAGATACATTACCTACATATTTTGATAAAACAAATGAAACGATAACGCACACATACATAAAGCAATATTGTAACGCCACACTGTCTTAGATAAAATGCGGGAGCAAGATGGCATATTCTCAATATCGATGGTGAAAAAAAAAATAGTTATATGTTGCTTAGATACGTTCGGATTGACCAGACGGCCGTCAAAAGTAAGTTAGTCAGCCAAGTTTTAACAACGCGCTATCGAAGCGCATATAACGTAGCTACAGCTTAGGTACAATATCATTGTATTTCTTTAATTTTCAACCATTTCAACATTATTCAACATAGTTTTAATATTAAATCATTGTAACTTCTTTCGTTCTGATTACTGTCAACCTTCTTCCTATGCCCCTATATATTATTTTCGAAAGAATGTAGACAATTTATACACTCTACTGATCTTAAAATTTATTCAACATTAGTTCTTCGTTGAATGATAGCAAAATGCTGATTTTATTTAAAATGTGATGATGTCCGAGAAAGTTATAATATAAACTAATGAATGTGTTTAACAATTTTAAAGGCAAATCAGTTTCTCATTTACGCTGATACGCGTGACATTATTGTTTCAATTCTATACATTTCATTTTCTGAACTGGTGATAGTTTGACGTTCATAAGCGCCTTCTGTGTGTTTAATTTGAATAAAGTATTTTTTTGATTTTAAGTTAGGGATGTATCAAATATTGAACATTTCTAAGTGCGTAGTATTTTATCTATACTTAATATTATAAAGAGGTAAAGTTTGTGAGTTTGTGACGTTGTGATGTTGTGGCGTTGTAGGGGGTAATCTCAGGAACTACTGGTCCGATTTGATTAATTCTTTCAATGTTATATAGCTTATTCGTCGAAAATGGATATAGGCTATATATCATAGCGCTAAGATCAACAGGAGCGGAGCACAAGTGAAAAATGTTTCAAAATCGGGATGTTTTTTTTTTGAAAACTGCTGCGTGTTAGTGTACCTATTCTACGCGAACGAAGTCGCGGGCAGAGGCTAGTGGTGTAATAAACTGAGACATCGAGCGTTGAAGGCATAGTAATTCGTACTAGAAACTGTTTTCTTTAAGATAGATGTTGTATTTCATTTTCATGACATTAGTATTTTTTTTTATGTCATAGGAGGCAAACGAACAAATGGGTCACCTGATGTTAAGTGATCACCACCGTCCATAGACGCTTGCAACACCAGGGGAGTCGCAAGTGCGTTGCTGGCCTGTGTTTGGGGCATGGGTAAGGGAGAGGGGAGGAGGGAGGGGCAAGGGGAGGGAGGTGGTCTTTCGGCACTCTCACTGACCGAACGAAACGCAACAGTGAAAGCAATGTTACTTCACGTGGGTTTACTGTGAGAAGCTGATACTACCCCGGGTGAGCTGACCCATTCATGCTGAAAACCAGTAATAGCTTCAATGTGGCTTCACCACCTTTAATTTTATAAGTACTTTCATTATAAATGTAATATATATCAGTTTTGAAGTTTGTTTTTTTTTGCGTAATTTGCAATAAACATAGGCATGTTATGATTTGTGAATAATTTAAATTAATATATCAATCTTTAAATTAAATTAGTGTTTAATAAATTAATTATGTACTTACATACTACACCTAATTCCCTGACTATCGTTCTCAAGTTAGCCCTTGGTAATACAGAAAAAAAGCCCATTATGTACAAGATTAAGAAGATCAGCTTGAATATCAAATATGCCTTCACGAAGCCACGTTTATTCTGAAAAATAAATAAAAACTAGAAACAACAACAAATTAGTCATTCCATGTTTCAGACCCACTAAAATCAGAAACCGGTGATAGTGATTAGAATTTATAACAAAATCGCAAAGCACATTACAGATTTGTCGGATAATAAGTTCAAGCACCATGTCAAGCTAGCTGTCTAAAGGCTATTATAGCGTGGATCCAATACATGAATAATGCTGACTTCTGGAAATGACGACCACCCCACGCCTCCATTAAAAACGAATGCAACTATATATATTATGTAAAATATGTATCGGGAAAAAATAAACCAGATCGAATTTCTTGTCAGTTTTTCTCAATGGCTTGTTGTTGTTCAGAACCGGTAGTAGCTTTGATCTTCATAAGCGCCTTTTCAGGGCCTAAATTGAATAAATTATTTTTAATTTTGAATAGAGATCAATATATATGATCATCTTTATGTATAAAATGCAGGTGTGCGTCTGTCACTAACGCTTCACCTCCTAATTAGGTTAATCGGTTTTGATGATTTTTTCTGTGTGCTTGAATCAGGTGGAGTGTTTTAGATATAGGTACTGCAAAGCCAAAGTAAAAACTAGACTTTGATAAAGAGGCTTTGTTGCCGAAGTAAGAAGATAAAGAGTTCATACCGAAAAGTTCGCCGAATGATCTAATAGAGTTATCGACGTATTACCAAGGCACCATCAGAGATACGTTATCGTAAGAATCAATTCCTCCTTCTAAAATAGCAGTTGTAATCTTCGGACAAGAAAGTGTTGCTGCAATTTCGACCTTATAATTTAAAGTTTTAATACACATTAATATCTAATTATTATTATTACCTGATGTATTCCAATTAACAGAAGAAATGTAAAGAATAGTGAGATTAAGCTTTCCGCAATGATTAAATATTTAGATGCAGCAGAGATCCAACTACGCTTAAATGTACTAGAACCTTCCGTTAAATATCCTGTCGTAGTATTATCACCTATTGTAGTGACAATTGCAAATGCTAAAAAGATCTGAAACAATACAACAGTTATTCATGTTACAAGTGTTGTACAATCTAAAGTAATTGAACGACTGAGTCTAGCTCGGTTCTTTAAAAACATTTTTAAATTAAAATAATAGGTTTGCCTCACAAAATTAGCATTTTTCATCAATAAAATATATATTAAAAAGAGATATTGCTCTTATAATTATAATAATCATCATCATCATCATTACCCTTATCCCACTTAAGTAGGGTCGGCACAACATGTTTTCTTTTTCCATTCTCTCCTGTCAAATGTCGTCTCAGTATTCACACCTTTTACAGACATATCGTTTTTCACACAATCCATCCATACCTTTTTCGGTCTTCCTCTACTCGTATATCCATCCACTATCATACTCAACACTTTTCTAGTTACATGGTTTTCATCTCTCCTCATGACATGCCCATACCATGCTAACCGATTACTCCGCAACTTCTCTGTCACTGGTGCTATTTTCAAACTGCCTCTAATATACTCATTCTTAATCTTATCCATTCTAGTTACACCACACATCCACCTTAACATTCGCATTTCTGCCACATGTAATTTTCTCTCATCCGTCTCTTTCGTGGCCCAGCACTCAGATGCATACAGCATGACCGGTCTTATCATAGTTTTATAAACCTTCCCCTTAAGTTTCAAAGGCATTCGTGGATCACAAGCTACCCCAGACACATTTCGCCATTTCATCCATCCTACATTTATCCTATTCCTCACGTCCTTATCAATGCCACCGTCGTTTTGTATCAACGACCGAGATACCGAAAATTGGAGCAGGCTGGTAAGGGTACACCATTTAAGGCTATAGGAGAAAAACTAGATGTACCACCGTAATCGCAAAACAGATGTTCAGTTTTTGCTCTACTAATTTTCAAACCAACATTCTCCAGTCTTTCTCGCCATTTTTCCAGCCTGCTCTGGACCTCTGCAGCATCTTCTCCGATATGAACAATATCATCAGCAAACAGCATACACCAAGGTGTCTCCTCCTGTATGTCTGATGTTAACGCATCCATAACAAGAAGGAATAAATAAGGGCTTAAAGCTGAACCCTGGTGCAAACCTACGGCCACATTGAAATTATCGGTAACTCCAGCCGCTGACCTAACGTGCGTTTTGGCATGACTGTACATACAACGAATAAGTTGTACATACTTCCCAGGCATTCTTTTCTTTTTCAGAGCCCACCACAGAACATCACGCGGTACTCGATCATATGCCTTCTCCAGATCAACAAATACCATATGTAAATTCTTATGTACTCGTCTGTATTTTTCGCACAGTTGCCGAAGTGCAAAAATGGCATCTGTTGTCGCACGTCCAGGCATAAACCCAAATTGATTTTGAGTCACTTCAGTTTCATCTCTTATTCGTCTCGCTATCACTCTTTCCCAAACCTTCATACTGTGTGACATGAGCTTTATTCCTCGATAATTGTTACAGTCCTGCACATCACCCTTATTCTTAAAAATAGGCACTATTACACTATTGCACCATTCATGTGGGATCGCTTCCTCTAGTAACATCTTATTAAAAAATAACGTCAGCCACACCCATCCATCTACTTTTAAAAACTTCCATACTTCAATAGGTATGCCATCTGGCCCAACGGCTTTTCCGTTTTTCATACCGTTCACAGCTCTTCTTACTTCATCCTCAGTTATTTCTTGTACAACGCCTAAATTTGATGGTACGGTCTCTAACTCTCCCGTCCTGTCATTTTCTTCATTCATCAGTCTTTCAAAATATTTCTTCCAGCGACTCTTTATGTACTCATCATTCATCAAAACTTTTCCTACATCATCTTTTATACATTTAACGTGTGTAATATCTCTTGTATTATTTTCTCTTGCTTTTGCTAAACGATACAAATATTTTTGTGTTCGTGAGTCTTCTAGAGATTTGTACAAATCATCTTGAACTTTAGCTCTGGCAATAGCAACTGCTCTTTTTGCATTCCTTTTACATTCTACATACATTATTCTTTTATTTTCTTTAATCGTACTATCTTGATCCTCAATACATTTCCATTCATTGAAAGCCGTTTTCTTTTCTTTCAAAGCCTTTTGTACGTCTTCGTTCCACCACCAAGTATCCATATTTATCTTTCCTCTTCCTTTCGTTTCACCAAACACATCCCTTGCTACGGTCCTTATACATGTTGCCATTTCATTCCAACACTCGTTAACAGTTTTCGCTACCATATTTTCCATTTCTATCATTTTATTAACAATTTTTGTCCTAAATTCTTTCGCATACTCATCTTTCTTTATTAGATACCATTTAATTCTGGGTGGGGGAATCGACTGTTTTCCGGTCATTTTTAATTATAATTATAATAATATTATTTTTAATTAAAATAAACTGTTTATATATCTCTTTGGTGTCACTCGGATTAGAACTGCGGTTTAGATGGATTTCCGAAGCAGCCGATTTCCGTCAGAGTTATTTTTGTTTTGACAGCGGCGGCGAAATTTACCTTTATATTCTAACTATATTTTTTCATTGCCTGAAAACTTAAGTAAAAACGTTATCTATGAATTAAATTTAGCTAGATCGATTTATGGTTCCCGAAACTTATGTAGGTGGCATACTAAGTTTCACGGAAATAGCTGACACCGTTTCCGAGATCCTACATATATAAAAATATACAAGTATTGAATAATGTAAAGTAATGAAGGTAACATTTTAATGAGACATTAGTATACGGATACAGTCGTTATTGAAGCTTATATAAATCAGTATGAAGTGCACAAAAATTCACCGTTACTGTCCTAAATTTGCATTGATTTCGATCCGAGTAGTCCGAAGCAATTTTGGAAAGGAACTGTAGCCCTATTATGGGTCGAATATGTTATGCTTTTGTAGACTGGTTGAATCGTTAATATATTGTAAATCGAATATGTCATTTAAGCAATTGAAAGATATTTTGTAACTATAAATAACATATATGGAGAATGAATACATCTATTTTACGCACTCCGAGTTTTATGATCACGCTCTCCAAATCAGCCCAGCTCCTATAAAATAATAATATATACTTATTATAGTATAAAGTACTTTTTTTACTTTAGTATGTATTTTACCACTATTAAGATTAATTATATTTCAGTCATTAATCTCAAGGATGGGTAGTAGATCGTAAAAATTAAGCCAAATAATATATTACAACATGATAAGTATGAGAAGTGAAACAGGGATGTTACATCAGGGTGAGGCACTAAGTAAAAAACGATTTCAGGATTTAGGTTCAATATGGAGGAAACATTACTCAGGCTACTGCTATGAGCCAAATAATATTCTGTATAATCAAAATAAGAGTTTTGTTCATAAAAGTAATCCATGACTTAGAGCTCCGCGGTTACAATGATGCAGTTCAACTTGATGTAGCTATAAAAATGAATTTATTTTCAAAAGTTAATGGTAATATTAAAAACATTGTTTAGGAATCATCATTGAATTATATTGTGTATCCGTTACTTTTCCAAAAGATGATACTGGGTATATCGCTATTTCTTATCATGAACAGACTACATTTAATTCGATATCACCCAAAAATACCACCAACTCATGGTGTCATGTAAAATTAATTGAAAATTGTGTCATGGGTTGCGATATTTTATTTTATTTTCGTAAAGTTATGTTTACTTAGATTTTGAGATCCCTACCACATTATGTAATCGCCTGTTTTTTGTTTCAAATTTATAATTAATTTCAATTTTCATCTACCCGTAGATTTTTTTAAATGTTTATGCATTTAAAGATCATGGCAAATGGCAAATAACCGAGTACCCATAATGAAAACCTTTGATTATTTAAGTATACCCTTTGACAAAAGAACCCTAATAAAGTCAAACTTTAAAAAATCAATGAGCTATGGTTGAATGTCGACCACTGGGCGTCCACTAGTACAAATAAATATACAATTCACTAAATAAATAGTTAATATGAATATGCAATATTTGTAGACCACTAATTAATGAAAGTCACTATTAATAAAATAATTTACGTACCAAGCTCAGATAGCCAATGATTAAACATCCCTCTCTCAGTTTAATGCACATACAGCATTTTTCATCAGCATCCGCCATTTTGTTTCTGAGAAATATATTGCATTTTAAATATTGTTTTGTTATACAAGAAAAAAAACTTCCGGAACAAACAAGCAATTAGTTTTTATCAGGGATGTTATGGAGCTCCGTAACTGTAACCGAAACTATCGGATATCCGAAAAAAATATATACCCGTAACCGTAACCGATACAAAAGCTTCCGATAATTTCGAATACGGATGAAGTCCAAATAAAACATGTTTCGACAGGTTTTGTTTCACCGCACTTGCACTCCATGTGAATCTTGTAGTAGGGACGATCGATATTAGAAAAACTTCGATGTTTATATCCATGTCAACATCGAATTCAAAGCATCGTTGTTCGGTAGGTGGTAGAGTCAAGCTGAAGCTATTACAGGTTTCAGCATTAATGGGTCTTCTCGCCTGGGGTATTACCACCCGACTCAATGAAAACCGACTTGAAGTAACAGTGCTTGCATTGTTACTTGTGTAATAGTGCTTGCGTTGTTTCGTTCGATCAGTGAAATTGTTTCATAGTAATTGTGTTTATATTTTACTTCAATCTAATATCCGTAACCGTAACCGAAATATCATATCCATAACATCCCTAGTTTTTATATGGTATTAAAAACTTTATTGTATTAACAATATTGGCATATTATATTTATTTTGTTTTATATATTTAGCACACCAACATTAATATTGCATCATAAGTAAAATCAAACCAATTACAACATAAAATTACAGTGTAATCATTACAATTTCGGGCATGCATGATAATATTATATTAAAAAAAATATTCTAATTAGGAACTATAGCATGTGACTGCTTAGACAGTAGAAATATTTCTAGATGACACTCTGCACTCGATTCTTCTTCTAAATTAATAAAAAATTTGGTTCTTAATATTTGACCAAATTATTTAAAAATTTACAAAAATTATACACAACCTTCTACGCGTCTATATTAAACCACAGTGTCAATGACAACATTTACTACATTATAACATTTTTAAGACATAATATGTTTCATTCATTCCTTATACAGCACAAGTGAGTACTGAGGTAATTATATAGTGGGTTAAAGTTCCAAATATGTTCCTGATGGTAAATCTTATTCGACACACTGTTAGGTATTTACATATCTAATGTACACGATACATGTTACAGTATGTAGCGGACATGTCGTACTTACAAATGTTATTGAAAAAGCTCTTCTTTAATTCTACATGTTCTCACAATTTTACATTTCTTTCATATAATTCAAAACATGCGTATGCTGTCGCGTGCAAAGTATTTAATATAAATATCTCGGCTACTAAGATTCGCTCGAAATATGTTAAGAAAAACAACAAAATTATAGATAAACTTTATCTACACACAAAACGTATAAATCGACGGAGTCGTTTCTGAGAAATTAATCTGCGTATATAAAAAACTGACAGATTAAAAGACACTGTATGAGCGAAGAAAAATAGTTGATATCTCTTTTACTTGACCTATGAACTAAGCAGTCATCGCTTCGTAATTATACGAGTACTTATTATCCAGTTCTATGTTTTATTGCAATTAGCGTGCCCGGCGGACGTTGTTTTTTTTCTTTTTTATATCATCGGGGGCAAACGAACAAGTGGGTCACCTGATATTAAGTGATCACCACCGTCCATAGACACTTGCAACAACAGGGAAGTCGCAACTGCGTTGCCAGCCTGTGTTGGGGAGGAGGGAGGGAAGAGGAGAAGTGGGCCTCCGGCGCTCTCACTGATCGAACGAAACCCAACAATGCAAGCACTGTTATTTCACGTCCGTTTTCTGCGAGAGGGTGATACTACCCCGAGAGAGCCGACCCATTCATGCTGAAACCAGTAATAGTTTCAGCGTAACTCATACCACTAGTTGTCCTGCCCTAATAATAAAAAAAATGTTGACACATTATATACCTAAACCTTCCTCATTAATCACTTATTTACTGGTGAAAACCGCATGAATATAGAATAGTTATCTTTTGCCTTATCAATAGTATAATTCCTTGGTGTGTAGTAAATTTATTGTTACTGGTTGGAGGGTAGTTGGCGGACGATATGCCTGACCTACTGACCCGATCTTAAAATTCTATATTTTAGCACGAAAATACTGATACTTGAAGCTATTTTCTTAAATTAGGTTTGAGTATCTTGTGTAAAACAATAATTTCATCTTTCTGTCGTTATTATTTTTAGTGACAATTATGCTCATTATATCTTTAGGTTTAGGTTTTCTGTAAAATAGATTTTAGTTTGGTCATGGTTTATTTAAATGAAAATGTGTAAATATTATATTCATTTTCAAATTAGTTATGTTTAAATTCATTTCATCAAAGTCAACGTCAACATCTGTATTTTAAATTCAAATTTATGAGCAAATATGGATTTATTAAATTTAGAAATTTCATTTTTTGCGCAGATCTAAATTTGAGTAAAATTGTTACATTTTGTCAATATTTCCTAATTTCACGAATATTATTTGAATAATATAGAAGTACCTGGAGGACCGAGCCTTTTTTTTTAACGTGGGGAAATCCCTTATGGATACCCACCCTCCCGGGGGAGAGGGTGGGTTATGTCCGACTCGCACGGACTAAAACCCCACGGTGTACGTCTTCCGCTATGGTTGGGGCGGCACGAGATCTCTATAGACTGAGCCTAGCTTGGTTCTTTAAATAACAATTCTAAATTAAAATAAACTGTTAGGTTTGCCTCAAAAATTAGCATTTTTACAACAAAAAAAAGATACCCCTTTTGCTTTCACTCGGGGTTGAACGGATTTTCGAAACAACCGATTTCCATCTGAACTATTTTTGTTTTAACAGCGGCGGCAAATTTACCTTCATACTCTAGCTATATATTTTTATTGCCTGAAAATTAAGTTTTAAAAAAGTTTTCTATGAAAAAAATCTACCTAGATCGATTTATCATCCCCGAAACTACCTACATACTAAGTTTCAAGGAAATAGATGATGCCGTTTCCGAGATCCTAAATATATACAAATATAAAAATATACGAGAACTGCTCGTTTAAAGGTATTAGATTTTGAGTACCTATAGCAACGGTTTTAAACTAAGTTTTATATCATTATTATTTAAATCATGGTAGTTATTTTTACGTGAGAGACGAAACAGAACATGTTAATAACTACCCAAAATATTTATATGTCTGTATATTCATCAATGTGCTTAAAACTCTAAAATCACTGTCACTTACATCATTTTTTAATAATGTTTTTAACACAATATGCAAAACATTAGTTTCAAGTGAATGAATTCATTCTTCTCATCAGAGTAAATCTATTGATGCGAATAATTATTATTTAAATAACCTATTTAGTTTTTTTTAAAAACCCAATGACGACAAAAATGTTGTAGTTCACTGAACCAGAATTCGGATTACATTATCTTGCTACAAAATATGACAAAAATAAATACATATGAATCTGTAAATGATGTGTGAATTATAAGTGACTAGCCTCTACCCGCGACTTCGTTCGCGTTCTCAAAAGGAAAAAAACATCCCGATTTTAAAATTACATTTTTCATATTTGCTCCGCTCCTATTGGTCTTAGCGTGGTGATATATAACCTATAACCATTCTCGATGAATGAGCTATATTACACTGAAAGAATTATTCAAATCGGACCAGTAGTTCCTGAGATTACCACCTACAACATCACAACGTCATGAATTCACAAACTCACAAACTTTACCTCTTTATAATATTAGTATAGATTTATTTTGAATATAATACTCACGACATCACAACACTAAAAATCACAAATAACAATAAATTTATTTAACTTTTTTATAACATTTAATTTGCTCAATTTTACTGCGGCAGTGTGTATTTAAAGTAAGCTATTATCTGGTTCGTAAAATTGTATTGACGATCATATTTGACACGCGTAGGGCTATATATTATAGATAAGAGAACACATTATGAAACCATTATATATAGCGAAGGCATCTTTAATTTGACAGTTTGTCACCAAATATTTATGTAATGCGAATTTAGATACTAACATCCGATGCTTTTATAATAAGCTGGTTACCGTGTTCAAAGTCACTTAGCATTAGATGTGATTACATTGAATCGTTAGGATATATTTAATTCAAGCATAATTTTTTTTTATTCATCGTCGTCATCACATCAGTCTTCAACCAATCTTCTAGATCCTTAGTTGTCAAAGTGTTCAGGTGGACCCCCGAGCTACACGGGAAACTCGACGAAATTCTACATTGGCGCGACAAAAAAATGGAGGTTCACAATTCATAAGCGGGGTCAACAAAAATTTATCTGCTTTCGATAATAAAAAACTAAAATGTTAGCTTAATTTCACCTATCAGTGTAGGCAGATGATAATTTAAGAAGTTCAACAACTGCTACTTGTTAAAATTTGCAAATTCCATATTGAGTACGTGTCGAGACAAAGCACCGCCCGCCTCCGTCCGCAACGCTCGATAGCGTCTGACGTTACTTAACTTCGGTGATCGGACGGGAACCGGTGTTTTCAACACTCTACCCGACACAGTGTATAAACTCCAACCTCATTTTGTTACACAAAAAAGTTGCGGATCAGAAATTCAAAGTCATTCAAAAAGGACTTAAGAAAAACTTCGAGCTTGTACATGTCCTCTGTGCATCTTTAACAAAATGCACAAGTCTAGTCTAGTATAAAATCCGATTTTTCTACACGTGTTAATAGTTGTGTTATATCGGTTTTATGGAGAAATCAAATCAAAAATATTTTATTCCATTTAGGCCCTAAAACTTGCTTACGAACGTCAAAACTACCACCGGGTCGGAACAATTCAGTCTTAGAGAAAAACCAGTACGAAATTTGATCTAGTTTCATTTTTTAACATATATATACATACATATTATATATTTAAAATACATTACACGCTACAATTGTTTTTAATGTATACACAGAGAGGAGTCAATTCCAGATCCGCACTATAATAATACAACCTTTTGACACTAATAAATGGGCTGCGTTCATATAGGTAATTTTATTTAAGATTTCAAGCTTCGTTAGTTGCAAACGCATGTTTCTTATGGATTAACTGTGCCTGACATGTCATGTATTACTTTCACTTAGCTGAGCTCTTGCTTAGCTTAGCCACAGCTTAAGTAACTTTTATTTTAGACACAATGAGAGTCTTAACTAAGACAAGCAAAAGTAATACTTTCCAAAGTAATGCTTTGAGCAAATGCTAAGAACTGACTATCTATCTGGGCATAAAACCTGCTTGACATGACGCTTAAATTTACAGTCCAGCAAATCGTTAATATGCTTTGGGACCTTGTAAAACCAACACTATTTCCTAACTTTTTTTGACAGCCATATAGACAATGTTGTACAAAAAGCCATCAGGGCGTTAGGGTTTGTCATGCGTAATGCTAAACACTTTAATAACATAAAGACCTTAAAGACATTATATTATGCTTACGTTCGTAGTAACTTGGAATACGCATCGCAAATCTGGAATCCTAGATACCATTTATATATAAATCGTACAGAAAATATCCAGAGAAAGTTGATTAAATATCTATGTCATCGTTTACATGATACCTACGATCCCATTAATTACGAGGAACTTTGTTGTAAGCACCACCTTTTGCTCTTGTGAAGCGAAGAGAAATAGCCGATGTTACGTACCTGCTCAAAGTTGCTTCTAATATTGTCGATTGTCACGAATTACTATCGAAATTATCTATCAATATTCCGACCAAAAATCTACGTACGAACCCCCCTCTTTCACTGTCCACTGTTTCCATTAATTATCCGCAGAATCCATATTTATGGCGAGCTAGTCATTCCTTCAATGCCATAAGCGAGATAGTGATTTTGACCTATTTAATACTTCTGTAGATAAGGCGACAACGTTTTTAACAAGGATGTTCTTTAATGATGGTGATTGCAAGTAGTAATGGACTCTTAAAATTTTTGAATTTCTTATTTATTATAATGTTTACTTAATACCGTATAATGCAAGTGATTGTGTTGTTTTATATCAGCGAAGACTTATAAATGGCTTGATGTTTTCTATTCTTTTAACTATGTATTGTACATTATAGCTGTTAGTTTTCCTAATAAATAAATAAATATATAAATAAAAAACTGTTATTGGTTTCACTAAGTCTGTAACATGGGATGACCAGTTTGTCACAGTTTCTATTACTTGGATCATGCCAGTTTCCTGTTTCCTTCCTTCTCCCCCCTAATACAGGCTGGCAACGCACTTGCGACTCCCCTGGTGTTGGAATTGTCTATGGACGGTGGTGATCACTTTACATCAAGTGATCCACCGATTCGTTTGCCTCCTATGATAATAGTAATTACTTATTATATTGTATGGGAATACTTCGTTGATGAATTCGCCTTTCTGTGAGATAAAATTAAAAAAAATCAGAGGAAATGAAATCAGTCAGCTCGATTTACAGACAGGTGTGTCCGAGTACCGAGTAGTCGTAGTACCAATAATCAGTAATTGGTCAGAGAAATCTTCAGCAGATGTACCGTTTAGCAATGCAACCTGCGTGTTTGTTGTCAGTTGAAGTTTCTTCAGATAGCGTCATACGTTTGATAATTTGAGACAGGTGTTTATTTTATCGGCAGCAGTTGATCTTGGAACTACTGGCAGTGTTTGTCGATCAAGTGCATGGCATATACATTTTATTTATTATTAAATTGAGCGCCTTGTAGAATTATAATAGCAACACATATCGCGTAAGGAATTCCGCATGGAACTATACTAATTTTTTAACAGGTGTTTATTAATGATATTCTTTTGTATTGATGATTATCATATTTTTAACCGACTTCGAAAAAGGAGGAGGTTCTATGTTCGGGTGTATGTATTTTTTTTTTATGTATGTTAATCGATATCTCCGTCAATTGTGAACCGATTTTGATGATTCTTTTTATGTTTGATTCGGCTATACTCCAAGGTGGTCCCATATAAATTTGAACAAAATGTTCAACCCCTAAGGGGGTGAAATGTCGTTTATTTGATTTTTACCCAGTTCGTATCTACGTATTTTCGTGTACTTGAAACCGATTTCAACAATTTTATTTGAATTATTGATACATGGGAATGGAGTTCTTCAAACAAAAAAAAATCCAACCATAAGGGTTGAAAATAAAGGGATGAATAAAGCTTATATGAATAAATGAACTTTCCCATAAGCTAATTTTAATGGTAATTTGGAACAACCTGTTGTAGTGATCAGAATATCATTTAATCAATCTTGATTTGATCATGAAAATGGAGAAATTGGAATGGAACTCCTCAACGGCTTACAGCAGCTATCTTGTGTTTGGGTACATATGACTTGTTTTGACGAGGAATTACATGTGGGGTTATGACTGTTGAGACAATTTCCGTGAAGCGGACATTAGGAAAGATGAGGTTCTGAAATTCGTTCACAATCAACCTAATTTGATCAGTTGGATCTAGTACGGTGTAATGTCATGTTTGTTTGTCAAGTTATGAACTTCTGAAGAACAATTACTTCTGTATCAAATTAAATCAAAGTCATGTACTAGATAAATATCTAGAAAAATGGTGGTAAGCCACTTTATATTTCTCACTAAACCTTCCTTATTGTATAGTTAATTAAAACCATATA
>JACEII010000029.1:3752161-3767751 GCA_014332785.1 Antheraea mylitta | reverse complement strand
TTTTTTAATATTTATTATTCTATTCCGGGCGAAGACGATTACAAAAACACAAAAATCATAAAAATTGGTCCCGCTGTTTTTGAGTTATAAATGGTGTATCTAACATGACTTTGTTTTATATATTCTTAATATATATAAATCTCCTGTCACGATGTTTGTCCGCGATGGACTCCTAAACCGCTTAACAGATTTCGTTCAAATTTGCACGCAATATGCAGTTTGGTCCAACTTGAGAGATAAGATAGCTTAGATCTGTAATTATAGTCGCAATTTTATTTTATTGCAAATTATTTGTCTATAATTAATTGACAGTCACAATTATCTGTTAACTCCAAAAGATTCTAACAGATGTAGATACTTTTTGACTGGATTGAGTAAGTAATCAATAGATGGCACTGCTATGCTAAACCGACAACCGTGTCATATAAGCTACAATTCAATAGCATGATTACCCCGCGTTAAGGATTTTTTTTAATTATTTACGCAGGACAACGTCTGCCGGGACCACTAGTATATACATATATAGAATTTATATATTAAAAAGAACAGGCCTAAATTCACTGACGTCTAACTGACGAGCTAAGGGAATTCCCACTCTTAGACTTCTTGGGGGACCTTTCATTTTTGTTATTTGCCCCCATTAATCCTTTCCATTACCTTTTCTTATACACACTGAAAGTAGCGGCGGGCGATGACTTACTCGGCAATAACCTGGCTTGAATACAATAGTGAAGGCAATGACTCTGCAATAATGTACGACGGGCATGCCACTTGCACACGTCGATCACGAGTTGATACACTCTATGACCACGACGCGACAAAATCTTGCATTTGCTAACACGGCGTGTACCGAACAGTACGTAAAATGCTGTAAAAAGAGTTGACAACGATTGACCAGAGATAAACACTCTCGATTAAGATGTCGACACGAAGCTCTGGACATGCGAAGAAGCACTTTGACTATGCACGTCGATTACGATGACCGTAGTGCCACGACATGTTGTACCTGTTGAGGTTAATTCCACGATGGAAATTAAAATAGAAACTCATTTTACAGTTCGTGTACACGGAACTATGTGGTTGGTATCGCTTCGTGAACATGAAATATTTTGTTGTGAATATTTGAAACTACCTAAAAGTACCCGCAGCTTCGTCTCAAAAGGTATAAATAAAAGTGCTTACAAAATTTATTTAGTCTCTTTTGATTATTAATATCGTAGTTTCATAAAACTCAATCAAAGTAGTGTCTAAGGAGTAACATTGAAAAAATTTGACCGAAATCTATCTGGTATTTTTTGCGCGATGCTTATAAAATGGCAAACCTATACGATCTATTTACATGGATTATAGTGAGGTCCTGAATATCCCATTACAACTGAACGCTATGCTCATGGCCTCGAGAGCACTTTACAGCTCGTCATCATTATCATTACCCTTATCCCACCTAAGTGGTGTCGGCACAACATGTTTTCTTTTTCCTCTCTCTCGTGTCAAATGTCATCTCAGTAATCCACCTTTTACGCACATATAGTTTTTCACACAGTCCATTCATACCTTTTTCGGTCTTCCTCTACTCGTATATCCGTCCACCATCATACTCAACACTTTTCTAGTCACATGGTCTTCATCTCTCCTCATGACATGCCCATACTATGCTAACCTATTACTCCTAAACTTCTCTTTCATTGGTGCTACGTTCAAACTTCCTCTAATATACTCATTCTTAATCTTATCCATTCTAGTCACACCACACATCCATCTTAACATTCGCATCTCTGCCACATGTAATTTTCTCTCATCCGTCTCTTTCGTAGCCTAGCTAGCACTCAGATGCATACAACATGACAGGTCTTATTATAGTTTTATAAACTTTCCCCTTGAGTTTTAAAGAATGTTAATTTACATAGATTATACTGAGGTTCTGAATATCCCATTACAACCGAACGCTATGCTGATGGCCTTCAGAGCAATTTACAGTTATAATCAATAAAATAAATAACATAATTTACTTTTTCCGGGTTTTCAACAAAAAGTGAAAAACGTTACGAGAGGAATACGTTTCCATGGGAGGTTTATGAGTGTAGGATTTCTTATGTACTGTATGAAAAAAAAAACAATATCATCCAGGTATGATGAATTACAGATATATTTTATTCTTCTATTCTAAGTGGCGAGACCTTACTTGTAATATCGGTATCAACTCTACTGAATACACCAGTGTTTCCCAACGTGGGGCTCACGCCCCACAGGGGGGCAATTTGATAGTTAATGAGGGCAATTTAAAAATGGATTCGACACAACTTTAACCCTTTCGCTTTAGGTTATTTAAAAGTAATGCTAGATATCCGTGATAAATTTAACAAAAAAGTCAAATAAAAAAAAAATGTCGTAAATAATTATCAGGTATAATTTCGTTTGACGCTACCAAAATATCAACTGGTTAATTAGAGTCATCCAATTAAGTAAGTTTTTCATTATATATTTTGAAATTTTACTTACGATGTGTTGATAACAATTTCATAGTGATTTTTAACTAAAAATCAAGGTTAAAAATTATGTATGGGGGTATGGGTTAAATTTTTTTTTAATGTTATGGTGGGACATGACCTAAAAAAAGTTGGGAAACACTGGAATACACTGTTTAATAAAATTCTGAATAAGGTTAAGGGTGGAAAGCAGGCAGAGCTTTCAGTTGGTTATCGGATTTTGGTAAAAGGGATTCATATTTTTCATTGACTGAGTGTAGAACGTATTAAGTGTATTTAGTTAACAATAAAACAATTGAATATTTTTTTCTATTAATGAGGTAGTTGATCTTGTTTTTATTTTACAAATTACATAAAAACCAATAAATATATAAAAAAAAATAATACACACTCAATCCAATATTAAATAGACCGAATAACTAAAAATATGGTTGGTGTCAAACGTTTATTACATCTTCAGAGGTGTCGCGTTCTGTTTCAGATTTTTCTTCTTTTTCTGACACTATGTAGTAACTTCTTACAACCATTAAGTAGTAAAGAGTTACACCTGAAATTAAAGTAACAATAACATTATTTTACAGTTACTTGACACATGTGATAGTGTCAATACTATTTGCAGCACAGTCGCATTCAGAATAATTTCGTTTTCAATTACATGCTCGATCAATGATTCATCAACGAAAACGTTGTTTTCTTTTTATTATTTTTCGTTTTTTATTTACTTTCTATTGGTTTTATTGTTGAGATTTGTCTTAGCGATTATCCTTTTGATTAGTATTTGATAGTGGCGGATGACTGGCGTTGTTTCGGAAACATTTAGGACTGGTGTACTGTGCACATGGTAGTAAGCTCATCACAGTGACTCTTTTATATTTTGTCGCATGTTGGGATTAATATTTAAACGTACATAGCTGCCGAAAGGCCTGTAGGCAGCCATATTAATTACGACTGTTATTAGATTGTGGATTTCTTTGTAGTCAGTGTAATTTGTGAATTACATTGCCTTTTTTGCCAAATGTAGTGCAGAAACTTTGTCAAGTCACGATAAAAAATAAACATTGTGCTTTCTAGACATGGCAGAAATTTGGAAACTAGTTTGATAAAAAAACATAAAAAGAGTATCTTTGGGAAGCAACCAAGGTCTCTGTGTCAGTTACATTTTTTTTACTGTCAGTAAAAATGTCCATTTAATGAGTGTTAAGTACATAGTTTGGTGAAGCTATTAAGACCTCCCTAGGCGAATAACGTAGCGAGTTAAAAAAAAAAGAGTGTTAAACAATATGTATTTCAGCAACAAGTATAGAGTATACTACATTTCTACTAACTAGCTTCGTCTACGTTTTCATTACATTAACGGTATAGTTTTTGTACAGATTTTTAATGATTTCTTCTTAGAAATTGAAAGCAAAAACGTAGTATGTATACAATTTTTTTTTTTTTTGTAAATAATATTACTAGTTTAATGTCCCTCTCCTGCGGATGCTAACCTCACCGCTTGCCCACTTCGCCACGGTAAAACATGTCGCTGTCCGCGTAGTGCTAATAAGAATCGTACTTTCTTAAAAGTTCAATTCTTTTATATTCAATTTCAATATTGTGATTTTTTTCAGCTAATAACTAAATATCTAAGATGTAAAAAATCTAAATCTAAATTTTCGTATTACATAATCACATAGTCTAAGTAATCACCGATTCTATAAAAAAAAGCACATACTGTGAATGGAAATTGACAATGTCGCAAAAATGCCAAACTAACTCACCAAAGACAAACACAGATCAATGTAATTTCGAAACGAAACGTCGTATTAAAACACGAAATGTCTTTGGTGATTTATGTTAAGATTCTTCCCAAAAGTATAACTAGGGAGACAAAATAACAGTTAATTAATAACACGGGTTATTTTGGTATAACTTTCCGTGTTATTTATAACTGAGCAGTATAAACACAATACGTAAGTAATAGTAACGTTACTTATTACAATAAAATATTTTCCTTAAAAGATAAGCAATATGCAGGATATTAGAAGGTCAGTTTATTTATAACTTAACTGTCGCGAAAACAAAACTGGGTATTTTTGTTACGTAATCGAAATGTGTTTCATTCGGTAAATACTGAAAGAGATTGCTACATGTTATGTATATACGGAATTTTATTCAATTTAGTATCCCAGTCAAGAATTATAACAAAAAGATGACAAACAAAAATTTACAAACACTTAATACTTTGCCAATAACAATCATAAGAAGATTTATTGATTTTATTTGCTTTGATCTAGTAATTGGTATGTAGAGGTCATTGGGGACAAATTCTTCTGTTTTATCTTAGACAACCAGTCTTCTATTTAGTAGACTATTACCGCCATTGTCAAGTGAGTAACGATATTATAAGTTTTTTGTTATAATTTCAATTAACTAACAAGATGGTGGCCATCTTGGAACTTTCCTGGGAGTTTTTGTGGCAACTCAGAATCCATGCTCTGTGGTATTATTTCACTTCCATCCACTTCGATCCACTTCACTTATGCACAATAACCAAACTATATTATGTAAACTACCACCAACGTTACACACAATATAGAGCCAAATAATACAAGATTATGGATAAAATATAAAGACCACTATAAGACATTCCAAGACCCGCCAAAAACTCCATTCGAGATGTTGGTTTTAAATTCAAAATTACTTTCTAACCAACTTCAAAAGCGGGAGGTTTTTTTTTTCGAACTGACTACGCTATTAACCTAGCAAGATTTTAACAGCTTCACCGGACTGCTAAGGCGAGTCTTTCAATTAAGTTAAATTTCAATTCATTTCAATTACTTACATACGACACCCAAGTCGTTGACCGCTATTGTCATGTTCATACTCCCTAATTGAGTAACGAATCCAACTATGTACATTACCAAAAATACTGAGAGGTATATTAGGTAGATTTTCACTAACATGCGTTTATTCTGAAAATAAAAAAAGTAAAAAAATTAGACTGTATTCTGGCAAGCGACTGGTCCCTTGCAGCGCTATCGATAGCTCATCACTTTTTTTTTTTCGAAATGACTACGCTATTGACCCAGCAAGGTCTTAACAGCTTCACCGGACTATTAAGGTGAGCGCTTAAGGCACTCAGCCGGTTTTATTTTGGCAACCAGCTCAAGGGTGCACGGCACACCTCGGCTTGTCTGTTGCCTGTTGCATGTAAAATCGCGACCTATCTTAGCTAACCTAGCTAACTATTCATATATGTATGAGTTGTTAAAACGTATATGTGTACCAAACATACACGCCTCAACAACTCCTCCATATATTTATTATCGGAAAATTGAGAGTTTTTCAGTTCGATAAGGGTAAAAAAAGTAAATCCTTCCACTTTCATGTGTAAGCTTGTAGGCGTGCACGTGTGTGGGGGTGATCGTGTAGTGTTGTAGCAGTGATATATATTTGTGTGTCACCGTATCGCGCAAGCAACGCACTCAAGGGCTCCCTACCGAGGGATCGAACCTAGGCTTGAGCCGCCGCCGTGGGAGGCCTAATCGGGTGAGATAATAGCTCATAACCTTAACGGTTCCAATTGTTGTTAGAAATAGTGAACACGGAAACGTATTAACCATGTAGGACCTGCATAGTAGAAAAGTATAATATGCGTGGAATAATACTACGGGACTTAAGATTTTGAACATTCTGTATCTACCAGAAAAGTAACCCCGCCTTGTTTTTAATTTCCTCTTTATCTCGCACTTTTGATCACTCATTGGACCCCAGATAGAGGAAGCTCTGAACGCTGATTTAATTATATTCTCGTCACATAATGATTTGTTAGAGTAAGAACCAAAATATAACAAACAGCATCAGTTTCCTGCTTCTTGGTGACATTATTAATGTACTGTAGTAAAAATATTTGTAGTAAAAGTATAGTATTTGTTGAAGTCACACTTCATTTAACGCGCTATGAGAAATTGTTGCGAGTGAACTTTATCTTGAAACTTGATCTTTTTTCTTATTAATTTTATTGTTGGCAACCAGTTTTCTAGATTATTTCTTCCCTTGTCCTGTAGGTAACAATTTTACAAGAGTGTCTTGTGATTATTTCAATGTCCTAATAAGATTATAATCTCCTTGCTAAAACTTTCCAGAAAGTTATTGTCGTGTCCTAGAATTCGTGCTCTGTGGTATTAATTTTCATCCACTTTACTTATGCACAATAACCGAACTACACAACTTAAATTGCTACCAATGTTACAAAATGTAGAGTCAAATAACACAAGATTTTGTAGGTGGTAGAGCCACGCTGAAGCTATTTTTGGTTTCAGCATGAATGGGTCAGCTCGTCCGTGGTAGTACCACCCCTCTCACAGATAACCGACGTGAAATAATAGTGCTTGCATTGTTGTATTTCGTTCGGTCAGTGAGAGAGCCGGAGGCCCACGTCCTTTCCTCCTTCCTGTTTCCCTTTCCTTCCCTTCCTCCTTCTCCCATATACAGGCTGGCAACGCACTTGCGACGTCCCTGATGTCGCTAGTGTCTATGGACGGTGGTGATCACTTAACATCACGTGACTCACTAGTTGGTTTGCCTCCTTTGATATATAAGAAAAACAAGATTGTGATTAACATATAAAAGCCACTACACTGCAGACTTATCACGAAGCGGTTTTTTCCCGCATCCGCCGCGATTGCGGAACTGCGGTTTTATTTCTAAACTCAGGTTAGGTTAGGCTTACGAAAAGAATAACGCGAACTCGGGCGAGCGCGGTGCATTTAGTACCAAACCTTTTTAAAGCAAGTATTTAATACGTATTTATTTAGTAATAACACCGTTATGGTTTTGGACAGTTCAGGGGTTAAAATATGTGAAAGTATTTTTGCATATGTAAGTTTCTTATGTTCTGTAAGTAGGTACACACCCTTTTTCATATACTTTTCTGACCTACATTTATATTTATATATATATTAAAAGAAATAATGTATATTACCGCATGTATTCCAACCAATAGGACGATTGTAAATAAAAATGAAATTATAATTGCAGGAACTAGAATATATGTAGGCAAGGAGGAGATCCAGCTAACTTTATTAGGTTTAATGACACTATGCTGCCGCGAATCCTGTTCCAGCTCAATAGCTACCGAAATAATCGTTAAGCATATTAAAATAATCTGAAACAATAGAATTATTACGTTATACCAAGTTGTATTAGAAATTTTATATATAGTTTATTTTATAGGTAGAGCCACGCTGAAGCTATAACTGGTTTCAGCATGAATGGTTCGGCTCACCCGGGGTAATGTTTGCATTGTTGCGTTTTGTTCGGTCATTGAGAGCATCGGAAGTTCATCTCCCCTCCTCCCAAAATACAAGCTGGCAACGCACTTGCGACTCGTCTGGTGTTGCAAGTGTCTATAGACGGTGATAATCACTTAACATTTGGTAACCCGCCTGTTCATTTGCCATCTCTGTTGCTGTTGTAAACCTTGGGATTTTTGTCCCCAGGAGTCAGACATAGCCCACTCTCTCCCAAAGTATCCATAATGTGTCCAGTATCCATAATAAGTAGTAATAATATTCGTCCAATAGGACAGGCGAAGGAATTAATCCATACTGCCAATTCTGAAGTTGTCAATATATGTGGTTCTTGTATATTCTGTAGTCAGTTTTATTCTATGTTCAAGTATAGGCATACGCGCCAAATCTTTTATATCTTAATTTTCAAGTCGTTTATTTTGCCAATTCTGAAGTTGTCAATACGGATAGGTATCCATAATAATCTCCCAAAGTTAAAAGAGTAGATTCTATAATAAAATAATCTACATACCAGATTCAAGTAGCCAATGATTAAACTTCCTGGTCTCAGGCCGATACATATGCAGCATTTGTTATAGACGACCGGCATTTTGATTCTGTAAATTAAAGTAATTCTTATTGTTTACTGTTAATCAAACATTTTTATTTTGGTTTGCATTTTTATTTTTAAAGTGCCTACTGTACGGTTACATACATTGTATGTTGCCCCAGTTATTATGTGCGTATCAGCACAGTTCGTCAATATGCAGTAAATTTGAAGTTTTTTTGATTTAAACACTTGAGACGATAAATTTACTTATTTTGATATCTTCTTTTCATGTGTAAGCGTGTATGCGTGCATGTGTGTGGGGGTGATATGTGTAATGTTGTCGCAGTGATGTAAGATATTGTGTGAGTGTATCGCGCGAGCAGCGCACTCAAAGGTTCCACGCCGAGGGAACGGACCTAACAAAAATATCATCGAAAGCTGTCTGCAGACGTTTAGGAGGAGTTCAAGCACATACATATGGACAGAAGAATTATACATAACTAAAGATACAGATGCAGACAAATTTGTACACAGACGCTAGTGACATGTATAGTTATATTATTGTAAATAGGGTATATCAGTTTTTCAATATTATAATTAGTTACTAGTGTATTATCAGTATTTGTGTTTTTTTTAATTATAATAATATAGATAAGAGAGTGGGTGGAAGTTATAACGTATCGCATTATAATTACCTATTTCACGAGGACAATGCAACAGCTGAAAACAAAATAACCATCTTAATTTATGCAATCAATACTTGGTTTTAAAAAGCAGTACACTACTAACTCAGGTAGCCATATCAAGTTCGACTTCTAAGAATCACTGCGTGCGCGATTTTTTATAACCGGCAAGAAACTCGACCTGGTTTATTTTCTCATGATAGATATTTTTACAAACAGATAACTACGTTTGCTTTCGGTAGATAGACAGAGATGGTCGCCATTTTCATACGTCACCATCGTTCACATTGATCCTCCTTTTAGACATTAAAACCCGCTTGACATGGGGTTTGACTCACTATCCAGCTAATCGGTAATATCCTTTGGTACTTTCTTATAAAACCTAACGCTTCTACCTAATAAAGCTAGCTAAAGTCTTTTTTTTTTAATAGGGAATACGGATCCCCACCCTAGCCGGGCAGCTCAGGATGGGGTATGTCCGACTTGCACGGACTAAAACCTATAGGCCGGGGAGCAGGAGCTGCCGAACTGGCGCTGCATCTACTCCCTGGCAGGTGTCGGCCCCTCGTCAGGGGCTTCGTCGCGGTCAAGAGTCAGAACCGTAGACTCCTCAGGGGAGGGGGAGAGTTGCCCTCCCCGATGAGCGTAGGAGGCGCAACGGCACAATGTGCCTCAACCACACGTATGGTCCAGCAGCTGTAATTAAGATCTAGTCTTCTAGGTCTAATGTATGTACTAACTTAGACAATATCGTAACATGAGATGAGATTGTTGTAAAATCTAAAAAAAATTCTATCATCGTATTGTTTTCGAACTCCTGATAAGGGCCATAATCTATACAATTAATCACGATAGTATTTATATATGTTATTTTTGAATGAATATATATTATGTATATTTTTCCTCGTACCAAATTAGAACAGTATCTAACGTAGATGGAAACAATATTTGTTATGTTTTGGAATAGGTAAGTTACATAACTACGTATTAACGTTATAAATTCCAAATTAATAATGGATTTAAATATTATTATGGTATCTTATTTAATCCTTTAGTTACGGTAAAAGTTAAAGTAATACTGGTGTTACATCTACAATTATTTAATCATTATTTTTACAACATAACACTTCTAAATTGTTCCAGTATTTTATATATACATTTTGATGTTATTCCTTGTTGAGATATTAAAACTAAAGACAATATAGTTTATTTTAGTAATGTCGAAAAATACAAATAAATTTGACCAAATATCCTATGTTTCCTGCCGATTACACTATTACGCTTTCTATACTGTATACACGGTTTTTAATAAATATGGTATTGTACTTAAAAGTCAGTTGAGGTAATAATATAAGTTAGTGAAGAGTTCATTTTACTTAGCTAGTTCAATAGTTTCTAATTCTAAAAAAAATCGAAACAAAAATTAAAATATTTTTTAATATGAATATGTTTTAATTTCTAACATCTGTTAGAATAACAATTAAGTTTCCAAAAAAAAAAAAAAAAATTATTTTATAATATAATTTGTATGTCCTAAAATGAACTTTATAATCTATTTATATTTTATAATTTAAAATAGATATAATTTTTAATTATAACAAAAATGATTACATTTATTCACAATCCCTTTGGTTTACTAGTGACAATTTTAGTTCATATATTTGTAACAAGAACGATAATATTTAATCTTTAAGAAACTGCAGATATCGGCTATTATTACAAAAAAACACAACTCACAAAAAAATTACAGAAAACATTTTAAAAAAATACTTACGATATCACTAAACTGGATAATAAAGGTCACAAATAAATTAGGAACAATAATATATAAGATTTAATTTGGCAAATATTAAACTGGCAATGTTTTAAGTGACTACTGGAGAACACGTGCAATCGCAACGACGATATTTGCAATGTGTAGGGATCAACGTATTCGCATATATTTAAACTACATTAAACATGATTATCGTAGTTCATGTTAAACTGATGTAAAAACTTCACACTGAAACCATAGTATGGAATTTCCTGAAGTACGTCTGATTATCTTCAATCCTTATGTAGTAATTCTCTCGTCACGCATCTATATAATTTACTAGCTATACCCGTGACTTCGGCCGCGGAGAATAGTTACCTTGGATTAACACTTAAACACAACGAAAAAAAAAAAAATTTTTGAAACATTCTTCATTGGTTAGGTTAGGTTGGTGATATAGTCTTTCTCGATATATGAGCTAACATGAAAATATTTTTTCAAAATCGACCAGTAGGTCCTTCGTATATATGTATATTAACTACAGATGTCGGTAGAAATAAAAAAAAACATGATTGAGTCTCGAAATTTCAATGTGCGGTGCCTCCGGCTATATAAATTAAACATATCCCATCCTCGTCGCCAAATGGAATATATTTGATATATATATATGAATATAAATTAATATATATCTATACTAATATTATAAAGAGGTAAAGTTTGTGAGTTTGTGACGTTGTAGGGGGTAATCTCAGGTGGAGGGTGCTCGAGGAGGTGGAGACTCTATCGGACCATCGATATATCAGGTTTGAGGTCTCCACCTCCCAAGCTGGGAGCGGCACCCGCCCCTGGAGGGGCGCGAAGTTCCCCTGTTGGGTGATAAGCCGCCTCAACCGCGAACTAGCGGAGGAGGCGGCCATCGCCCAGGCGTGGGCCATGCCCTCCCCGCAGAATGATGTCGACGCGTCAGCAGCCCCTCTCCGTGATGCCCTCACGGAGGTTTGCAACACGTCGATGCCGCGGAGCGTACACCGCCCGGGCAAACGGGCGGTGTACTGGTGGTCACCGGAGATCGCAGATCTTCGGGCGGCCTGCTCCGCGGCCCGGCGGCTGTTCGGGCGCAGCCGTCGGCGGCGGCACCGGGACCCCGAGGAGGAGACCCGGCTGTATGGCAGCTACAGGGAGCGCAGGAAGATCCTGCAGGCTGCCATCAGCCGGGCAAAGGAAGCGGCATGGGAGGAGCTGCTACAGACACTGGAGGGGGATCCTTGGGGGCGCCCGTATCGGATCGTACGCAAGAAGTTGCGATCCTGGGCGCCTCCGGTGACGGAGTCCCTCCTGCCGGAGGTGGTGGCGAGGGTCGTGGGAGAGTTATTCCCCGACCCTCCACCGCTCTCCGCTCCTCCCATGCCTCCGCCTCAGGCGGAAGTTGAGGAGGTGTCGGACAGTCCTCCCCCAATCACGGAGGGGGAGATGGGGAGGGCTGTTGAACGCCTCCTCCACCGGCGGAGAGCGCCCGGCCCTGACGGGGTCCCGGGCCGGGTGCTCGGCCTTACGCTGGGCCATCTTGGGGGGTGGCTTCGGGAGCTGTTCGACCGATGTTTGGCGGTCGGGCAGTTTCCGAGGCTCTGGAAGTTGGGGCGGCTCTGCCTCATGGCGAAGGAGGGCCGCCCTCCGGACTGCGCGTCCGGATATCGGCCCCTCGTCCTGCTGGACGACGTCGGGAAGGTGCTGGAGAGGGTTGTCTCTTCCCGAGTCGTCCAGCACCTGGAGGAAGTGGGGCCGAATTTGTCGGACGCGCAATTCGGCTTTCGGACAGGGCGTTCCACAGTGGACGCCCTGTGCCTCCTAAAGTCGCTGTCCACGGAGGCGACCTCCCAAGGGGAGAGGGTCTTGGCGGTGTCTCTAGACATCGCCAACGCCTTCAACAGCCTGCCGCACGGTGTCATACGGGAGGCTCTCCGATATTTCGGAGTGCCTCCGTATCTGCGGCGGCTGTTGGAGGCGTACCTGGAAGACAGAGAGATCGCCTACGTCGACGGCGACGGGCGGATGGTCCGGCGGGCTACAAAGCGGGGCGTTCCACAGGGGTCGGTCCTAGGGCCGCTCCTGTGGAACATGGGCTACGACTGGGTGCTCCGCGGCGTGCTCCCATATGGAGCACGCGTAATTTGTTACGCGGATGACACCCTAGTCGTAGCCCGGGGGAGGACTGGAGAGAGGTAGAGCGCCTGGCCACGATGGCCACAACCCTCGTGGTTAGGCGCATAAGAAGGTTGGGCCTCAGGGTGGCCCTCGAGAAGACCGAGGCCATACTCTTTCATGGGCCTCGGCGGGGGCCACCACCTGGGGCCCACATTATGGTGGAGGGCGCCCGGATCAGGGTGGGTGCCCACATGAAGTACCTGGGCCTCACCCTTGACGGGCGCTGGCGGTTCGAGCCCCACTTTGCGGGGCTCGGGCCGCGAATTGCTAGGGCGGCGGCGGCACTCGGCCGGTTGCTCCCCAATATTGGGGGGCCGGGTGCCGGGTGCCGTCGACTCTTCATGGGAGTCGTGTGGGCGATGGCCGCCTACGGGGCACCGGTCTGGGCTGATGCCCTCGGTGCCACCAACGTGCGGGCGCTGCGCAGTACGCAGCGTACGGTGGCACTGAGGGCAATCCGGGCATACCGCACGGTGTCATCGGCGGCGGCCTTTACGCTCGCCGGCTCCCTTCCCTGGGAGCTGGAAGCTGGGGTGCTCGCCGCCGTGTACGAATTCACGGCGGCGAGGAAGCGTAGCGGGGAGCCTCCGGCTCCCAGGGAGATAGAAGTTAAAAGGAGGGAAATGCGGGAGGAGGCTATAGGGAGGTGGATGCAGGACCTGGCGGACGCGCGCTTCGGGACGCACACCGTTGACGCCGTCCGCCCGGTCCTGCGGGAGTGGATTGAGAGGAGATGGGGCTCCCTGTCGTTCAGGCTGGTGCAGGTGCTGACCGGACACGGTTGTTTCGGGTGGTACCTGCATCGGATCGCTCGCAGGGAGCCGACCGCCGCCTGCCATGAGTGCGGCGCCGAGGAAGATACCGCGCAGCACACTCTCTCTGAGTGTGCTGCGTGGGAGGTGGAGCGCCGCACTCTGGCGGTGGCGGTAGGAGAGGATTTGTCGCTGCCGAGCGTGGTCTCGTCTATGCTCGGCAGCGAGCAGGCGTGGCGAGCTGTGGCCTCCTTTTGCGAGGAAGTCATCTCGCAAAAGGAGGCGGCGGAGAGGGCCCGCGAGGCGGATCCACTCAGTGGCCGTCTTCGCCAACGGAGGATCGGCAGGAGGAGGCGGCGCTTTGCCCAACTCCTCTTGCCACCGTAGCCGGACCTGAGGGGATGTAGTCGGGGGGCTCATCCCCTCATTGCACAGGTCCGGCGGACGAGGGGAGGCAGCTGGTGTGTACCCAGCTGCCTCTCTATAGGTAGGAGCCCGGCGGACACCTTCCGCCGGGCGGACCGTTGGGGCGGCTATCTAAGGGGAATAGCTTAGACCGATCCCTTGCCGCCCCAACACTACGGTCTGTAGGTACACCGTGAAAAAAGAAAGGGGGTAATCTCAGGAACTACAGGTCCGATTTGAATAATTCTTTCAGTGTTATATAACTCATTTTTTTTTTCGATAGACGCTATTGACCCCGCAAGGTCTTCCGCAGCTTCCGCAGCTTCACCGGACTACTAAGGCGAGCGCTTAAGGCACTCAGCCAATTTTTTTTTGGCAACCAGCTCAAGGGTGCACGGCACACCTCGGCTTGGCTGTTGCCTGTTGCATGCAAAATCGCGACCTATCTTTGCTAACCTAGCTAATTATTTATATATGTATGAATTGTTGAAACGTATATGTGAACCAAGCATACACGCCTCAACAACTCCTCCATATATTTATTATCGGAAAATTGAGAGTTTTTCAGTTCGATAAGGGAAAAAAAGTAAACCCTTCCACTTTCATGTGTAAGCGTGTTGCGTGCACGTGTGAGGGGGTGATATGTGTAATATTGTTGCAGTGATGTAAGACTGTATGTCACTGTATCGCGCGAGCAGCGCACTCAAGATCTCTACGCCAAGGGAACGAACCTAGGCTTGAGCCGCTGCCGAGGCGGCTAATCTGGTGTGCCGACGGGGGGCCTAATCTGGTGTGCCGAACGGAGCCTAATCTGATAATGCAATGCCTTTTAATCGTGCCTAAATGGCAATACTTTTCCATTCATTTCACATGGGATACTTTTCATTTTTAACCGACTTCGAAAAAGGAGGAGGTTATATGTTCGGGTGTATGTATTTTTTTTTTTTATGTATGTTAATCGATATCTCCGTCAGTTGTGAACCGATTTTAATGATTCTTTTTTTGTTTGATTCGGCTATACTCCAAGGTGGTCCCATATAAATTTGAATAAAATATTCAACCCCTAAGGGGGTTAAATATCGTTTATTTGATTTTCACCCAGTTCGTGTCTACGTATTTACGTGTACTTGAACCCGATTTCAAAAATTTTATTTGAAATTTGATAACTGGGAATGATGTTCTTGAAATTAAAAAAAAATCCAACCATAAGGGTTGAAAATAAAGGGATGAATAAAGCTTATATGAATAAATGAACTTCCCCATAAGCTAATTTTAATGAAAACTTGGAATAACCTGTTGTAATGATAAGAATATCATTTAATCAATCCTGAGTTGATCATGAAAATGAAGAATGGAACTCCTCAACGGCTTACAGCAGCTATCTTGTGTTTGGGTACATAAGACTCGTTTGACGAGGACTTACATGTGGGGTTATGCCTGTTGAGGCAATTTCCGTGAAACGGACATTAGGAAAGATGAGGTTCTG
>JACEII010000029.1:3724701-3751761 GCA_014332785.1 Antheraea mylitta | reverse complement strand
ATTAATAATGTATTTATTTTTCGCTTTTCAGTGCCGTATGGGTTTTGGTATCGAAGTCGGTTCAATTTTTTTTTGTAAAAATTTTTATTATTTAACTTGTTTTATTGAATAACTTATCAAGTGAAATAAATTGGCTACTCTACTATGCTCCCTTGGGATAGAGAAATTTTGTATTTTGTATCTTTACAAGCCGACGATGATATAGTCAAACGTAAGGCCATAAAAATATGATAAAATATTCAATTCGAATCGAATATGTTCAGGGTAATCTCGTATTTAAGTTGAAATAAATCATCTTATCACCAACTCATAGTACATTATCATTGACCTCTCCAACGGTTACGTTTGTCTCTGTCTTAAATGACTCATTTAAGTCAAAGTTACACAACAATATGTAAATTCATATAAAATTAATAACAATATAACACATAATAATGGCACAGAGATAACGCAGCTTCCTATTGGTGACATATTATTCAAAATCGGATGAATGACTACTAGTCCCGGAAATTAACATCCTATATGCAAATTCGCGAATATTACCTTTATTTATATTTTATTATTGTTATAAATGTTGTATATATTTTTACCAGTTATAGACTAATGCTATCACTATTGGACTCGCCTGATCACACTGGTAGCGTCAACATTAGTTAGAAAATGATCTATCGAGGAGCGGAATTTGTAGTCCGGTAAAGCTGTTAAGTCCTGGCCAATAGTAGTAGTCAGTTCCAAAAATAAGGAATGAAATACGTGTAATTGATTGTGGACATTACACGTTAACACATATTTTAATTAATTATATTCTTTTATATGTCACAATTATATACCAACAGTGTAAACCGCCGTTAGGTTCAACCATCAACCAAGGATATATATTTAATTATTTTTTGTTGTTTTAGTGACTGATATTTCGCTCTTTATTATACTGGTTCCAAATCTAACTTTTCAAATACACCTTTTGCACATTAGACACTACAGCCAATCAATTCCATGCGGAAGTGTAGAGTAACGTCCACTATAATATTCTATGAAGTCATTAATATAGAAATTAAATATTTACCAGTATTCATAATGCTACGGATATCATGTTCCATTTTGTGCGGTCCAATTTGATTTGAGAGATTTGTTCATTAAGTGACGCGACCTGGCTTCGTATATCTAATCAAGTGTCACAAATACCACAAGTCTAAATATAAATGGTTTAGATTAATATGTTCCCGCTTGGGAATTTACAGTTCATCCAAGTCATAGAAGCTGCGTAAGAATCTGAATATAAACAACTTTTATCTTAAAAGGAATTATATATATATCTATTTCTCGTTCATATATATATCTTCGTTCGTGTGGAATAAATACACTAACACGCAGCAGTTCTCAAAAGGAAAAAACATCCCGATTTTGAATCATTTATCATTGATGATATATATCCTATAACCATTCTCGATGAATGAGCTATATGCCACTGAAAGAATTATTCAAATCGGACTAGTAGTTCATGAGATTACCCCCTACAACGTCACAACATCACAACGTCACAAACTCACAAACTTTACCTTTTTTTTTTCGAAATGACTACGCTATTGACCCAGCAAGATCTTAACAGCTTCACCGGACTACTAAGGCGAGCGCTTAAGGCACTCAGCCGATTTTAACAAACTTTATCTCTTTATAATATTAGTATAGATTATAAGTGACGGCGGACGCGTCCGCGAGATATAAAAATGTCAGTTGCCTCTAAAGTCGGTATACGGGTGATAATTTTACGTGATTACTTCATGGGGGTGTAAGGGGTGTCGAGTAACATCTTAAGACTTGAGACACCCAAGCCAACCTCACCTGCACGTGGTGCACCCTGCTGATCAACGAACGAGGCTAAAGCGATAGCGGGGTGATAGGGTTTAACAGTCCGACTGGGTCGCAACCACCATGTAAATGGCGAAAAAGCCTGTCATAGTGACTCGCTTTTGCGCGTCGCGTTTTAGGATCAGCCTGTGCATATCCAGTACCAGGTGACTTTCGTCATTATGGCCGGCATGACAGCGGCGACCGACGATGGATAATCTGTCACTCGGTGGTTGCCGATGTTTTTGGAATGTACTATGCTTAACATCAGGCATAGTGCAGTAACAGTGTCGAGCTTCAATAAAAAAAAACCCTTCATATATTTACTAGTGTATTGTAACGTTGAGGACCCTAAAATAAATAAATAAAATAAAATAGTTTCCATGAAGTATAATGTATAGCGGAGGATATAGAATACGTGATATATGTAACTTAAAAAACAAATTGTGTAGAATACAAATAAATATGAGTTTTTAGGAAAGTTCTGAAACCGTTGTCACTTTCCATGCATTCCTATATATTAAAATACACTTCAAAATTCGCTAAAAATGAATTTTCTTATAACATTACGTGAAGATATTTTTTGTTATTTCAATAATTACAATTATTATGACAATTTTATTTAATAAGGTTTTTATATTAAGTAGGCTACAACTAAACAATTTATATAAACGATAAAACATTTTTTTTTTTTTTTCGAACTGACTACGCTATTGACCTGGCAAGGTCTTTTACAGCTTCACCGGACTAAACGATAAAACATTTTTGGCAACAGTCAATACTGAAATGGCATCTTAAGATGTTTCGCATACTTCTTTTCTTTCTGTCGTTTCTTTTCCCATCTCGACGTAGTAACTCCTTATAACCAATAGAAAGTACGTGGTCAAACCTGAAATCAAATTATAATTAATAGTTTTCTATTTCATAATTTATCATAAAATCTAAGTAGAGCCACGCTGATTGGTTTCAGCCTGAATGGGTCGCCCGTCCGGGGTAGCACCACCCTTTCACAGAAAACCGACGTGAAGTAACAGTGCTTACATTGTAGCGTTTCGTTCGGTCAGTGAGAGCGCTGGAGACCCATCTCCCCTCCCCACCCCTCTCCTTTGCCTTCTCCTCTCCCTTTCTCCATTCCCCCAAACAAAGCCTGGCAACGCACTTGCGACTCCTCTGAGGTTGCTAGTGTCTATGGACGGCGGTGATCGCTTAACAACAGGTGACCCGCATGTTCGGTTGCCTCCAATATGACATAAAAAAAAATCTACGCTAAGTTAGATAAGTGTCGTGTCTGGTAATAGATTTTCATATCATTTTGTAGGTGGTAGAGCCAATCTGAAGCTATAACTGGTATTAGCATGAATGTGTCGACTCACCCGGGGTAGTACCACACTCTCACATAAAACCGACGTGAAGTAACAGTGCTTGCATTGTTGCGTTTCGTTTGGTCAGTGAGAGCGCCAGAGGCCCGCCTCCGTCCCTCTCCTTCTCCTCCCTTCCCCTTCCCCCTTCCCCGTTCTTGCGACTCCTTTGGTGTTGCTGGTATCTATGGACGGTGGTGACCACTTAACATCAGGTGACCCACCTGTTCGTGTGCCTCCTATGATATAAAAAAAGTATATACAGTGCTGCTATCTTACAATATGAGCAATACCTTTATGTCACGTTATAATAACATTGCAATGATTTTAATATTTAAACCAACCTATTTTTTTAATTGAAAAGTCCTTGTAGCGAGTTAAACGGTTTTTTTATTAGAAGATAAATTCATATTACCACGTTATGACATCTTGTTAGCGTGACCGACTGTATTGCGTTAGACCAGTGACGCGTAGTATAGGGGCCAGCGTGCATATAATATTGATATTTAGCTGCTTTTTTTTTCGAAATGTCTACGCTATTGACCCAGCGAGGTCTTAACAGCTTCACCGGACTACTAAGGCGAGCGCTTAAGGCACTCAGCCGATTTTATTTTGGTAACCAGCTCAAGGGTGTACGGCACACCTCGGCTTGGCTGTTGCCTGTTGCATGCAAAATCGCGACCTATCTTCGCTAACCTAGCTAACTATTTATATATGTATGAGTTGTTGAAACGTATATGGGTACCAAGCATACACGCCTCAAACCATATTTAGCAGCTTATCATACGTTTGATTGATTAATAAATTTTATAAATATGTATAAAATTATTGCTCCGAATATAGATATTAAAATCACACCGCTGTTAATAATTTCAATAAACAAATTCAAAAATTTCAATATTCTCATTCACATTATAATTAATTTATAAATTCAAAAGAGAACATTAAGCACGTCAATAGATAAAAAAAAACAATGAAGCAAATCGCCTGAGAAACAGAAAAGGGAGATGTTCCTAAGCGTTTCCCCACTACCACTATTACTACTACTACTAAATTAAATTTATATGTAAATTTGTATTTTATTTAATACTAGCCCCTGCCCGCGACTTCGTCCGCATAGTAATAGTTACTCTGGGCTAACGTAACACGCAGCAGAAGCTCTCAAAAGAAAAAGAACATCCCGATTTTGATTTTTCACGTGTGCTCCACTCCTATTGGTCTTAGCGTGATGATATATAGCCTATAACCATTCTCGATTAATGAGCTATATAGCACTGAAAGAATGGTTCAAATCGGACCAGTAGTTGCTAAGATTACCCCTTACAACGTCACAACGTCACAAACTCTACCTCTTTATAATATTAGTATAGATATATCTTAGGGTGAAATTTATAAACAAAAAACTATATACTTACCAATGGTAATTAAATCAAAGATAAACATTACGATGGTCATTTGACCGGTCGTTAAGAAAAGAATGAACCCAACTATGTAAAGGATTAAGAATATAAGGTTAAAGATTAAATGGGATTTCACGAAACCGCGTCTTCTCTGAAAAATAAAGGAAATTTATCTTTAACTTTTATTATTCGAATAGCAAAGAAAACCTACAAGTGGTTTTTATATACTATAAGGGATATCAAAACAATATTCAACAGTAAACAACTTCTTCAGTTTACATAAAAAATAATTATTCAACTTAAGCTCTAATTGGCGATTGCAATTCAAGGCTATTTATTGTAAATGTCAAAACCTTTTTGGTGAACATCCCAGTCATAGAAAAAAGCTGGCATGGAAATCGAAATAGTATTTTTCTTTTCGAACTGACTACGCTATTGACCTAGTTGACGAGTAACGTATGACGACACTTAACACAGCGATAACTAATATTATAAAGTTACATCTAGGATTTTGTCTCATAAAATAAAAAGTCTCTCCAAGATCACGGACGAAACTTTAGAAATTGTAGTTGATGACATTCTTCTCCATATGCTTCTTAAAAAAACAGATGACAAAAAATATGACCGTTGGGTTCTGAACCAACGCTTTCGTCGGTTCGTATAATGTTTTACCAATGTGTAACGGTTTCTATGCTTATTTAAAAAAAGAATCTCATATACCAACTGGGTATACGTTTGAGTGAGTCCCTGGATAGTTTGGATTCACAATTAGAAACGGTAGGTGTCACTGCAATCGGGTTTTTAGTATTATAAGCTTTGTTACATTTACAAATGGTAGTAACGGATTTGGTGCAGACGAAGTTGTATGGATCAACTAGTGAATTAATAATTATTTTTTTTCGAAATGACTACGCTATTGACCCTGCAAGATCTTAACAGCTTCACCGGACTAAATGAATAAATAAGTTTGAAGTGTTTCTACTAGTAATGTTAATTGGAATTTAAAACCAATTTCAAAATCTTCATTAAGGAAGTAATGATTTGTTTTTGACTTGGAACATAACTTGGAGATCTGTGTCTTTCAAAAAAATTTGCGACGATGCCTTCGTAATCGAATTTTACACGACTTTTAGAAATCCTAGCAGCTAATTAGTCACTTGTGATACTAAATTATACACACCTTATGTAATCCAACCAGAAGCAGAAGTGTAAATATCAATTCCAATATACTTGCTACAAGTAATACGGAATACATAATAACGATATGCTTGCCCACTGCCTGCATTACATCTTGATGTTTGGAAATCTTTAGGTGCATTAGACCTTGTCCTTTTATAATACCATCTATGGATTTAATCATCAAATATAATGTGCTTATCTGAAACAATAAAGTGTTTAATTCACATGTTAAATATTAATACGATATTCAATTTAGCTCTTGCAAAGGCGCATATGAACATGAAAGCTATCACCGATTCGAAAAGATAATTCAGGCATCGAGATGAACCGGCATAAAAATCGATCAGGTTCATCGTTTCATGATACATATTATAACAAACATAGTTACATTTTTTGTTGATGTACAGAGAGCGGCGTCATTTCCAGACGTCACCATCTTTATATATTGACCCACCCAATAATACCCTTAAATTTTTCATAAAACTTTAAAGCTATGGTGGCTCAGTTGATAGCTTGTACGGAAACCTTCAATCAAATCCTTGTGACTAAATGGTAGTTTTTGGTGAAGAAAAACATCATGACCAAACCTTAGCGTAGTTAGTATAAAACCATCTGGCTAGACACCACTTTTAAGTTGAAAATCTATTGGCAAGCACCTCTTTGGTGCATTTCGGGAGCTATACTTGAAAGGCAGTCCTCTTTTTGGGCTTATCATGTTTACCATCTTACATTGCCATTAAATATCACGTGGAATAGTAATCAAAGGATAAACCTAAAAGTGTTAAAGTTTAAGGAGCGAGACTACTTGGTAATGATAATGTAGATTAATCAGTATTCGGCTAATAAGACGACGCATGCATCCAACTAAATTACAATTGCAAATGGCACGGTCATAATTGTACGCCTAGTTATGTCACCAGTGTCATAAGTCACAGCGACTCTGTTTTGGCACAGCTGCGTCATTTGACAACGGATTGTGTTTCTTTGGATAAGCGCTTATCAGTAACCTGTCATAGTGGCACGATAAGTTCCGTTCAGTATAAGTCAGTGTAGTATATTCACTAATTTAATGGAATATTATTATACTTGTACCTGGGTCGCTACCACCATGTGTAGTGTTATCTAGTAGTAGAGGCTCTGTTTTCACATGGCAGCAATATCTGATATTAGATTGTATATATTTGGATAAGCACTTATCAGTAACTTGCCATAGTGGCACAATAAGTTCCGTTCAGTATAAGTCAGTGTAGTGTATATTCATTAATTTAATGGGATATTATTATACTTGTACCTGAGTCGCCATGTAGGTTTCTATATAGTTTAAAGTAATAACATGAGAACACTATAATTAAACTCTGCTCTGGTTAATATATACTGTAATTTACTAACGATAGAAATTTAACTTAAGAACTCTGGCTATCTACAATGCTTTATCAACAAAGTATAACTCATTGTTGAATTAGAGTCCCTACAGACTGTCACATTAAGGCCACCCATCATCCCTTATAAACTTTAAGTGTGATGGAACGATAATCCTTCAATTGTTCCCTTAAAACTTCACAAGACTTAATGGTGGCAGAAGATAGTCAACCAAAACGGAAGTAAGTGAATACATACCAAATTAAGAAAACCTATAATGAAGCACCCGGTACTCAGCTTGAAGACACCACAGCAATCATCAACTACAAACGCCATTTTGTTTCTGTAAATAAAAAAATGTCTTCGTGACTACCTATTGTATTGTTGTGCTGAGTCAGGAATGATTGTGCTACAATTCAAAAACATGTGTGCCCTAAATTAAAATAAAAAGTTTATCAACCTTTTGTTTGTGAAATTATTATACCTAAAATTCCAATTATCGATACACTGCAACAAAAACCTATAAATAAATCAAAGTAATGTTTTTTCAAACCAATATATATCTATTTCTATAACATACTTTGTAAAATCAATGGTTTGATGGATTCTCATCGATTTACCATTTGATTACTCCCAATTATCAGAGTTAATATAAATTGTATATGTAAATGGCATATATAAATTAAAGATGAGAGAATTTTATTAAGTTTATTACGGTACGGTAGAGATTTTTTTGCACTTTTACGTTACGCATTACCGTTGCTATAGTAACGATTAACATGTTAATCGTTACCATGGTGACATAGTAAATTTGCATTTTAAAAGTTATTGTTGGAGTTTTTGGAGGGATTTTAGACTGTCATGTAGTGGATTCTATATTTTATTCATCATCTTGTGTTATATGACTCTATATTTAGTAAATTTGGTGATGTTTCACGTAATACAGTTAGTTTATTTTGCACTAGCCTCTGCCTACGACTTCGTTCGCGTGGAATAGATACACTAACACGCAGCAGTTCTCAAACGGAAAATACATCCCGATTTTGAAACATTTTTCATCTATGATCCGCTCCTATTGGTCTTAGCGTGATGATATATAGCCTATAACCATTTTTGATTAATGAGCTATATAACACTGAAAGAATTATTCAAATCGGACTAGTAGTTCCTGAGATTACCCCCTACAACGTCACGACGTCACAATATCACAAACTCACAAACTTTACCTCTTTATAATATTAGTATAGATAAGTAAAGTGAATGAAAAATAATAACCACAGGGTATGAAATTCTAAAATGTCACAAAACTCCCTGGAAGGTTCTAACAAAGGATCCGCCATCTTGTTAGAATATTGATTCACACGACGCTTAATATTGAAAAGATTGTACGACGCTGGTAATATTATTGACTACGTGACAATGGCAGTAATAATCTGAAAGATTGATTGCCAAAAATAAAGATAAAAAAAAGTTATTGTATGATATTTGAAACATATGTGTAAACTAAAGTCCAAGTTATTAAAGTTAATAGACAATAAAAACACTATGTATAGAAAGAAATCACATCTTAATTCCTTCACTATTGTAATTACCTGTAATTTTTTATTCACTAATAATTAATTGAAGAATAAAAAAAAATGTACTGTTCGGTCGTTTTTATTTTGAATTCAAAATTCTACTTGTTAGTATACGTTTTTTTTTTACTTTGACATTTTTTTAACTTAAATAATGTATAGGCATTTGATTATGGATGCAAAAAGACGTGGAGTCTCAAGACATGAACTCTAGTGATATTTTATAGGTATGTTTTATATTACACTCGCTGGGTTATAAAATGATATTGAAATAGATTTTGCTTACGGCTTCGTTCGCATTATCATAGGTTTGCCTTATCACACAGGATTTTTTTTCTAGATAAAAGAACTCTATATCCTTTGAGTAGTTTAATTGTGTTGTTACGGCATGAAAATGTAACAAGCGAACTACATTCGCATTTATAACAACAGCAAAGATTGTAGTGCTCTTGTTTTAGAATTTAGGAAATATGAAGAAAAACATGTCTTTTTTTTCAAAATCAAGGCCAAAGCAACTTTTATTTTAAAGATTACGGTACACGAATTTTTTTTTCGAAATGTCTACGCTATTTACCCAGCAAGGTCTTAACAGCTTCACCGGACTAAACGGTACACGAAATCATTATGCCTAAACTACTGAAATTGATCGCCATAAAATTTCGCATATATGTACAGAAAAGAACAGTGTAACTTTCGTGCAAGAAAAAATACTAACTGACAAATCTTGATCACTTTTATATAATGCCCATGCAACATTCCATTTACATTGCTAATATCAAATTATCTCTACGCAAAACAAAAAAGAAAATCTGCTGTCTATGGATAATATGTACGCAAGCGAAGTCACGGATAAAGGCAATACTTATCATTTTTTTTTTTTAATATAATCGAATTTGTCTGTATGAAACTTCCCTATAACTACGTACATATGATTTTTTTTTCGAAATGATAACGCTGTTGATCTGGAAAGTTATTTACAGCTTCACAGCTTCACCGAACTATGCATATGTTAATTAAAACAAAGACTTACTATTACAACTCGTAACTATGTTACATTAATTAATTTGATAACGCTCTTGGGTATATTTATTGATTTTTCCTTGTATATGTTTATGTTACGATTTTGATCTACAAAGACACTATTTATGGAATATCAGTGAGTTCCTAATAAAATCCAAAACAACCAATACACATTAGTAGAATACTTATCACATAGTACTTTTGGAAATGACGTTTTCCAACAAGAATGAAACTGCACAAGTATAATTTTAAATTTTGGTACTGAATTGTAATAGCAATGAAAACTATCAAATATTACACTTTTCCCATAAAGGATAAGCACTAACAGCAAATACAAATAGAAGTGCAAACACCATCTTTTGCATACTATTAGAAAATAATTGATTGTTTGCGAAATCGTTTTCAACAATAGTGTTTTCCTTATGCAATTAAATATTTTATTCTATAGGTTTTTAATGTAGGTAAAATCGTTGTATATATTTCAATAAATATCACAAATAATATCACAGATTTAAAAATTTGCTAGTAATAAAGAATGTTGAAAAATTGAAGCATCCTTAAATCTGATGCATTTTCAAAGACAAGGCCAGCGTCTTTGTACATTCTTCAAAGTCAAAGCTAAGTAATACTAACTTACGGTTCAATTTAACACTAACCACTGAAACTCCGATCAGAAAGTATAAGAAATCGTATATAAAAGCCAACTTTCGTACGTATATTGTCAGAGTACCGTTAACGTTCGCAGAACTTAAGGAAATCCACAAAGTCTTACGCATATGATGTTTATATATGGTTTATTCAACTGCGCACGGCAAAAAGATAGACTCGGCAGGAGTATTCATGTTCAAAGTCCTCGTCAAACTTCTTGACCGCTCTGGATATAGTTGTGGAGAACACAAATTTAGGTAAAATAACTATATATGTATAAATAGTTGGTAGTTTCTATATCTGCTTGAATTATGACTACCAGACACAAATGGTAATAAGCCAGTCAGAGTGTTTATATTTTAGTATGTTAAGTTTCAGGATCCGTTAGTGTATCCAGCTTGAATGACAGCGGCAACTGTCATTCGATTGTAAGTGGACATCGTTGTTTTTAGATTGTACTTGTAGTCCGGTGAAGCTGTTAAGACCTTGCTAGGTCAATAGCTTAGTCAGTTCGAGGAAAAAAAAAGATTGTACTTTATATCAAGTATTGTGCCGCTTAAGTATGCTACAGTAAAAAAAACATGTGTAATTGATTAAACATAATATAATGACCTAATCCGTGATTAATTCTTATCCGTGATTGAGTTTTCTCGTTCATTAAAAATGTTAAATCCTGTGTTAAGTTTCAATATAAAAAACAAATAAAAAAACATTCAGAATTTGCTAATATGTATATAATTAATTACAATATGAATGAAGTATATACTTACATTTAATTCTTTTTTCCTCTATACATAGAATATATTGTTAAGGTAATATATAAAACACAGATGAAGTCGCGAGTGTCAGCTAGTATACATACAGTATTTATAGAACGGTGTGATAGCGTCTGTATGTATGTTCATCTCTTAGTCAGTTACCCTTGAACTGTAATTTATGTTTATATAAATAATACATAATTATGTCAATACTTGTAATTTGATTACCAAATTTCGTTATGAATATCTAGAAAGACTACTTAATCTCGATTCTTTCATTAAAATCTCCTTATCTGTTTGTTAGTATGCCTAAATTTATAACTACAAACTATTTCAAGTACCGACTTTAATGATTCTTTATACATATAAGTGTATGCAATTTCTCAACTTATAAGATAATAATTATAACTATTTTTAAGAAGCTTTTGCCGGTAACTTAGTGTGTCATGTAGTGGATTTCATATTTTATTCATAATCTTGTGTTATTTGGCTCTATATTTTGTAATATAGTTCAGATATTGTGTACAAATGGATGAGAAATAATACTACGAAGAATTCTTAATCCTCAAAATTCTCTGAATAGTTCTAACAAGGGAGCCACCATAATGTTAGAATATTGAAATTCTTGCAAGACACTTGTAATATTTATAACTCGACAGTGGTAGTGATAATCTGGAGATCGGTAGCTAAGAATTAAATTTAAAAAGAGTTCTTTTTTAAATGGTTAAAAAAAAACTTGAATTGTCTAAATTTTTTATATAATCTCAATTGAAAAATTACGAAATTAATAGACTATAAAAATATCAATAGTAGTTTTAAAAATAATGAAATAGGAGTATTAACAGAATGACATCGCGACAGTAATTATTGCGAAAGAAGCGAGCGTTTATTCACAGACAATTTTGCTGACGAGTAATTTTACAAGAACTATAGTACAGTACACTACGTACTAAATTTTACGGAAAGTAACGGAATATATATTTTAAACTTATTTAATAAACATAGTTGTTTTTATGATTAATGACGTCACCCCGTCTACGTTTACGCAATGGGATAAATATTACTTTAATGTTATTGCACAATATTACTCGTGTCACGAAATGAATAAAAACCCACGTTGGCTTGCACAAGAGGAATTCAGTATAGCTTTGCAGTTTGCATCATATATAGAAAACTTGTTGGATACTTTAAAAAAATATATTACTGAAGTTACCTATTTAGAATTTATTATTTCTAGTTTATAAAATCTTACGATTTACCAACACGATGTGTTTACTTAAATATCAGGTTTTGTGAAAATTCGGTCTACATTATTTTGTTCTTCTTTCTATGCATATAATACGAATGTCAATTTAACGTGTCTAGAATTTTCTGGAAAAAAAAATATTATGGATATCTAGGAATAGATATAAAATACAATTTAGAAATGTCTGCCTGTTTGTCTCAACACGCAGCAGTGCGAAAATATAGCGTGCATTATAAAATCACTCCAAAAAAATTTATAAGCGTATATTTGAGTAAAATTTGGTCTTCTTTTCATTGAAATTGGTTATCAAAAGTTATCGTAACTTTAAGGACGACGTAAATTAAGTACGAGAGGAAAGTTGATAGTAATTACACTTCATAGTAAGTCACTGTTTTCTAAATCGGGTCCTACGCGGACGAAGTCGCGGGCACAGCTAGTAATAAATAACAGTGTATTATCGTAGATTAAACTTTTTTTTTCTCGAACTGACTACGCTATTGACCCAGCAAGGTCTTAACAGCTTCACCGGGCTACCGGCCGTAGATTAAACGAAATGGCCGTCTCAACAGAATATCGTTTGAGATACCTCGCGCTTGTAGTGGTTTAGTGGATAATTCATCTCGCTCTCTCTTATGACGTAATGGTAAATAAAGATGAGATAGATACCTTTAACCGGTTGTAGCATTATTTTGATACGTTTGGCATGTATTTATGCAGGGAATTCCGTCTTGCAAATTTTATAGGCGCGAGGGATTTCTCAAATGATTTTTCCTGTTTGTAGAAATTGTTTTATACTATAATCATTTTAATGCGCGCTGGTATAAGAGACACGTATTCAATATACATTAATTAAGGAATATTTATATATAATATTTACTAGTAACTGTCCGCAATTCATCGCAAGTTTTTTATGCAATGACTATTTTTGATTAGTTATTTTATGTTATTAATATATGTGAATATGTATATTTTTTCTGTTATAATTTCTATTGTACAGGATTTCATTTTAAACGTTGCTGTTATTAAAGTATTATTTTATTAAATTATTACAATTGAAGTATGTATATTTTATGATTTCTAAAATATTAAATATTGTAGGCTGTCAATTTCACATAGCATATGTTGCCCGTTTCGAGTTTCATAAAGTAATGTCGTCGTCGCAATCTTCTCGCTCGCTATTCTAGCGTGCGGGGGGACCGTTCCAAGGCGAACCTTCTAACGGTGGCAATGTTTCGCCGCCCTTCTGAATAAGGGCGTGTCAGTATTTAGAGAATAGTGCCTCTCTTTCTGGTTTTCGTGCCGTCTCTTTCACTCACATCGCGGTGCGTATATAAGTGTTCGGGCCTTTGATTTTATCCTCTTCCTTCTATGGGTTATCTGAGGGTTAGGGATATCTGTGATATTTGTAATCTCTTCCGGAGGTCTTGCATGAAGCGGTGCAATGTCCTGGAGGTGGACATGCACCGACTTGTCCGCCCTGCGAAACATGTTCGTGGCGAGGCTGCTTATGAATTTGTCTAGGCACTCTATTCGCAGGTCTCGAGCGATTGTCTCGTTCATCACACATCGTGGCGCCCCGACAATCGTTCTTAACGTCTGACTTTCTTGGGCTCGTAATCTGCGTTTAAGGTACTCTGACACGCAACCGAACCAAGCCGGGGCTGCGTACGTGAGACGTGATCTCACGTACGTCTTATAGAGGCCTAGTTTCGTGCGATACGGTAGCCTAGAGGCGAGTACCGGGCGCAGCACTCTCCTCGCCACCCTCGCCTGCGCGATGATTCCTTCAATGTGCTTCTTGAAACACAATCCCCTGTCAATGGTAACCCCGAGGTATTTGACCTCATTCCTCCATTGTAGGGGCTGACCATGAAGTGTTAGGGGAGGTGTTGGATTAATGGCCGATCGTAGTTGGAAGGCTTGCGTCTTTGCGATGTTAACTGTCAGCCGCCATCTGTCCAGCCAACCGGGAAGGGCATCAAGAGTTGGTTGCAGTAGTGCAGCGGCTCTCTTCCTGTTTAGAGATGTCGCGTAGTATGCTGTGTCGTCGGCAAAGAGAGCAAGCTTCGCCTTGCCGACAACCGGGACATCATTTGTATACAGTGCATACAAGAGCGGTGAGAGGCAGCTGCCCTGTGGCACTCCAGCTTGTACTTCTACCTCTCGAGACTTCTGGTTTTCAACTCTCACACATATTTTGCGGTCCTCCAGGAATGATTTTATCACTCGTTGTAGGCGTGCGGGGGTAGTAGTTTCAGTCGATAGCTTAAACAGTAGGCCTTCGTGCCACACCCTGTCGAATGCCTTTTCCATATCTAGGAGCACCATGGCGGCGTGTTCCTTTCGGTTATGTGTTTCGACTAGGGTGTGTATCACTCTAGTGAGCTGGAGAGTAGTCGAATGGCCCTGTCTAAAGCCAAACTGTTCCTTCCGCAGATCGATATAGGGTCTCAGCATGCCCAGCAACAGCCTCTCGAATATTTTCGAGAGGGTGCTGAGCAGCGTTATCGGTCGATGGTTTTCTGGCTTCTTGAGATCTTTGTTCGGTTTAGGTATCATTGCTACCACTCCCAGCTTCCACTCTCTGGGGTAATAGCCTGTCCGGAGGATACCATTGTAGAGTCGCGTCAGTGCCGCGACGGTCTTGTACGGCACATGACGCAACATAGTATTGGTAATCCCGTCGACTCCCGGGGCCTTCTTTGGTTTCAATTTTCGAATTTCGCGCTGTACTGCGCGAGGTGATACAAAAGGGATGTCTGTATCTGCGTCTCTTTCTGTTCCATCAATCTCTGTGGCGCTCAGGTGTTGCATTACTATGTTATAATGCAGGTTGTCCGAGATTGGATTGGGCGTGAATAATTGTCTCAAGTGTGAGACAAAAATCTCAGCTCTGTCCTCTGCTTGGAATTTCGGCTGACCGTCAATTCCTATAAGTGGATGAGGCCTTCTAGGTGCCGAGGATAGATTTCGACACAGTCGATGCACCGAAGGGATGTGATCTCCTATGCTCTCGACATGCGCGTCCCATGCTTCGGCCGCGTGGGTGTCTAATGCGAGCTTAACGCGCGTCACCATCGAGTTGAGTGATTGTTTCAACATCGGGCAACGGGTATTCTGCCATTGTATTCGGAGCCTCCTTTTCTCTTGAATAAGGTCTCGTATATGCCGAGGTAACGATGAGTGCCACCTTCCGGCTGGTTTGGGGCTAGAGGACACCTCCGCAGCACTGTGGATATGCTGCGTGATGTCCTTCGTTAACGCCTCGACGTCTTCTGTGGTAATCATTTTTTGCGTGGGCGTATAAGAGGCTAGTTCGCCTCTGAATCTCTCCCAGCATATCTCCATGCGTGGGGGGGGAAGTTTTGCTCTAACAGGTGCCGCCGAGATCTCCAGCAGGACCGGCCGGTGATCGGACGGCAAATCCGGCAGTACCGTTTGCACTGGCGGGGCTGTCAGTCCTTTGTAGATGCATATATCGAGGACATCATGTCTTCCCTGGCTTGTATAGTGCGTGGGCGTGTCGGGGCCGACGATATCGTAATCGTTATCGTCGGCGTGTCTTCGGAGGCGGGCTCCCAGTGCCGTGTCTCTCGTGGAGTTCCAGGAGCTGTGTTTAATGTTCAGATCGCCTGCCACTATCACCGGGTCCTGTGTTCGTAGCAGCAGGTTCTCTAAGTCGGCCATCAAGGTGTCAGCATTCGCGCCGGGTGGTCGGTAGGCGGCATAAAGCTGTGTATTACGGCCCGCAATGCACACCAGCACACCGAGAGCGTAAAGTGACTGGTACTCTCGGTATGCGATGGATTGATGTACTACATTGCTTCGTACTAGCACTGCCACCCCCCTGTAGGCAGCGCCGGCGGCCGTTGTCTCATCCTTCCTATAAATATTATAGTTTGGGATCTTCAGTGTCTCGTTTTTATGTAAAAACGTTTCCGAGATCAACATAACGTCTACGTTATGTTCCCGAAGGAAGTAAATCAAGAGCCTTCTTTTCTTGCGCAGTGACTGGGCGTTCCAATGGGCGACTCTAATCGGTGTATTAGCCATTTAGGTGCCTTGTATTCTTGGTATTCCTTGCATTCGATTTTTCCTCCATCGCGACGAATTGGAGGAATTTTTCAAAGAGACCCCTCATTTGGCCGGAGTCCGCCTGGCTGGTCGTCGGATGATCTGCGGCTTTCCTGTTGCGCCTTCTTTTCCTCTGCGTCTTCACGGGGCCTGCCCCACCCCCGCGTGGCGTCGGGTCGTTCGCCGGCGCCATGAGCGACGCCGGTGCCGCCTCGACCACGACACTTTGTTGTGGCAGGGCTTGCCCTCTGCGCCCCGTGGTGGCCAGTGTTCCGGCCCGGCGATTCCGCGCCTCTCGTCTCTTGACGGGGCACTGGGAGTGATTGGCCGGATGTGGTCCCCCGCAGTTGGCACATGTTGCTGGGGCATCTCGTGCGCGGTCGCAGTTTGCCGCGAAGTGCGGCCCCCCGCATCTAACACACGCCTGTTGTCTGTGGCAGTGATGGGAGCTATGTCTGAATCGTTGGCAGCGGTGGCACTGAGCGGGGCCAGTCTTTCCCCGCCAGGCTTCGATTTTTACCCCGGTCATCGATAGCAATTCATCTACATGGTAGATGGCAGGTATTAAGCCCTCCGTTCTCTTCAGGGATGCGTAAAACGTACTACCAGGGCGATCGCCGCGCGCCCTGATATTACGTATGACCTCTGGTTGAAAACCTTTCTTTTCGAGTGCCTCTTGTATACATTCGGTTCTCGTTGATGTTGGTAGTCCTTTAATTGCTACTTTTAGGTTTTCTTCGTTCGGGAGCGAGTAGGAGAACCACGATATTTTCTCTCTTTTCTCGAGCTCCGTTAGATATCTCTGAACGGCTCTATATTCGCTTTCATTTGCCGGGAGAAAACGCACTCCCGCGCCAAAGGGTCGCGCGTTCGGCGTTTTCCCGTAAATTTTCTTAATGGCTTCAAAATGAGTATGCCAATCCGGTAGAGATTCCACTATTAGAGGAGGATATTTTCTCTCTCGCTCTAATAATTGGGGTTCCGCATCGCCCGATGTAGAATCTTGGCCGATTACTCCGTCGTGAGAGCCTCTGGCCTCTGCGGCGGCAACGGCGCTCTCTGATTGGCCAGTTGCGGGTGATTCTCGTTCTAAGTTCTCGGAAATCTCTGCAGATGTCACCGCTGCATAGGTACTCGGGCGGCTATACCGTGACGAGGCCCGCACGGCGCTTGGCACACTAGCGCCAGTGTTTGCCTCTGTAGCCGCTGTTTGTTGTGCGGAACTCCGGATGACCGATTTCACGGTCAAGGCCATGGTAGATTTCACGGCCACACCTGTTGCACTTTGTTTTGATGCCGTGGGAACTAGGGCAGTGGGTGACCCTGAAATTTTCCTTGCGGGTTTCGGCGGGATATGTGAAATCGGTGTTGTCGTTTTCGGGGCTCTCTGCGATTGCGGTGTTTCCGTTGTTTTTCCACGTACTTGTGGGGCTTCATGGAGTAGTTTGGGGCGTTTCTGCCTTTCACTCTGAATCTCCTCTTCCTCCCTGAGTCTCCTGACGGCTCTTCCGAGAGGGCTTGTTGGGTGGGTGTGTGGCGGCACCTCAGGGGGGGCCAACACTCCTTTCGCTGCTAATAGCAGGGATTTCTCATCCTCTATTGATAGGGACTTCTGTTCCATCTCGGCTTCTTGTATCCTCAAAGCAAGGGCACACCAGCGAACCATTTTGTCCGATAGTGTACCTTCCTTGAGGAGCTGGGCAATCACTATGAGATCTTGCTCGTAGGTGTCAACTATGACCCGTTTCTCCACCGTCGACGCGGCGCTCGGCGCGTGGGCGGTAGGTTGGCTTCTTGTAGAAGCGCGTACGGTTGGCGCTTCGCTGTCCGGCGAGGCGGGCTGCGGTCGGCGCTCAACATAGTGTCCATAAGGCGTAGCTGGGGTCGTCAGTTGGGCTGTTTCGGAGTCCGTGTTCGTGCGTGAGGTCGTCGGTTGGTCCTGAGAAGGTCCTTTTGATGGCTTGCCACCAGCGCTGCGCTGCATGGTGGCAAGAAGAATTCGCGTAATACGCCGCGGTGCTGTCCTGGGTGCGTCGTGACGTCACCCGGAGGTCTCTAAACGCTGGTTGCCTGGACAGATGCAACCAGCGCGAGCGCGAACTATGGACACGTGCACTCGCGATGGCGGCGCGGGCGGTCCTAAAGTAATGTAGATAAGAACAATGTTTTTATAGCTTCCTATGAGTATAATTATTAATACTTATACTCTAAGACGAAAAGATTGGGTAGTCCGGTGAAGCTGTTAAGACCTTGATGGGTCAATAGCGTAGTCATTTCGAGAAAAAACGAAAAGATTTATGAATGTATTTTTTCTCAAAACTTTTGCTGACAATGCTGAAATGCTTTTTAATACAATATTTTTTTAATTTTACAAATTGTTATGGTAATATTGACAATTCTTGAACTCTTAAATATAAAATGACACACTTTAAGTGTATATGATGTCGTGATAAAGATGTGAAAATTATTTTGGTTTTTATCCAAAATCTAAAAGTATTTATTGACAATTTTAATAGTGTATCAATTTTTTAAGAACTATTTCTTTCCTGTGTCTAAATATTCTCAAAATCGGTTGAGATAAAATAAATTTTTTTTAATTTTCAGTAACCTGTCAATTAAGAAATGACGTAAGCGTTATAGGCGTGATGGTCGAGTTGTGTAACAGCTGGAATGTCAATTCGACCTCCGCAGATTCTTCTTTGCATGAACTTCGGCATGAACCAACGACTTTTTCGAAATTGGCGTACATTTAGTTACTAATTTGAATGAGTAGTACTGACAGTGAAAAAAACATTGCAAGGAAATACGAACTTAAGGAATGATCTTATAGTATACTACCTTATGTGAAAAACAATGGAACTGTACATTTCTTAAAGTTTTGGGGTGTAAGGGGTGTCGAGTAACATCTAAAGACTTGAGACACCCAAGCCTACCTCACCTGCACGTGGTGCACCCTGCTGATCAACGAACGAGGCAATGGCGATAGCGGGGTGGTAGGGTTTTACAGCCCGACTGGGTCGCAACCACCATGTATATGGCGAAAAAGCCCGTAATAGTAATTCGCTTCTGCACGTCGCGTTTCGGGATCAGCCTGTGCATATCCAGTACCGGGTGACTTTTCATTATGGCCAGCATGACAGCGGCGACCGACGATGGATAATCTGTCTCTCGGTGGTTGCCGATGTTTTTGGAACGTACTATGCTTACCATTAGGCATAGTGCAGTCACTTTGTCGTGCTTCAATAAATAATGAAAAAATCATACCAACTGGGTATATATTTGAGTGAACCCCTGTATATTTCGGATTACCGATTAAAAACGGTAGATGTCGTTGCAATCGGGTTTATTAAGATTTTTCGCCTTTGAAAATATAATTGAAACAGGTAATAACCGATTTGATGCAGACGAAGTTGCACGCGTCTGCCAGTCTATAATAAGGTAGGTTATAATGGAAACGAACTTGAAATAAAATACAAACTATTAAAAATCATATATATATTATGTAATTATTTAAATTTATAAATGCACGTTTGAAAAATACATTATTAATTAAATTAGATATATTCTAGGTTAAGTTGTCCCCTTTGGTGGGTATGATATTTTCTCCCATCTTGATGTAGTAACTTTTGATAATCAAGTAGTGATACAGGTTGATGGCTGAAATGTATGCAAAATTATTAGAATACCTTTAAACGAGCAATTCTTGTATATTTTTATATTTGTATATATTCAGGATCTCGGAAACGGCGTCATCTATTTCCATGAAACTTGTATACGGGGACGATAAATCGATCTAGCTAGATTTTATTCATGGACAACATTTTTAACTGAGTTTTCAAGCAATAAAAAAAATATGGCTAGAATATAAAGGTAAAATTCACCGCCGCTGTCAAAACAAAAATAGTTTCGATGGAAATCGGTTGCTTCGAAAATCCGTGTAACCCCGGTTCGAATCCGAGTGACAGCAAAAGAGATGTATTTATATATATATAATTTTTTTCGTTGTAAAAATGTTAATTTTATGAGGCAAACCTAACAGTTTTTTAATTTAATAATGTTTTTTGAAGAACCGAGCTGAGCTCGGTCGCCCAGATACTTAGAATTATGTTTAACACAGAAGTATTAGACTGTAAAAAAATGATTAATCAGATGAAGATTAAACTACAAACTAGGTTCTATAAACTTACCGAATGCAACGAGTTTTTCACAGATTGAGCGTATATCGAAGTAGAATAGAAGTGAATTTAAAGCAATTCCAACAATGAAGATAGCGAGAAAAACCGTAGCAAATGTTAGGTAAGCCTTCACGTGGCCCCGTTTATCCTGAAAATAAAACAGAAATTACAATTCAAATAGCTATTGCCCGCGGTTTTACCCGCATTAAAAAAAGTACAAAAGTTAACAATCTATACATATAATAAAACTGTAAATCTAATATATCTGTACATTTTGTTGCGGTTGTTTGTCTATACTAATATTATAAAGAGGTATAGTTTTGTGTGATGTTGTGACGTTGTAGGGGGTAATCTCAGAAACTACTGGTCCGATTTGAATAATTATTTCAGTGTTATATAGCTAATTAATCGAGAATGGTTATAGGCTATATATCATCACGCTAAGACAAATAGGAGCACATATGAAAAATGTTTTAAAATCGGGAAGTTTTTCCTTTTGAGAACGCGAACGAAGTCGCGGGCAGAGGCTAGTAAGTAATAAAATACATTTCAATCATTTTTAGAAATGTCTGTCTGTGTGTGGGAACACGTTTTTTTTCCTCGAACTGAATACGCTATTGACCTAGCAAGGTCTTAACAGCTTCATCGGGCTAATATCTCAGATGGGTCGCGAATTGCACATATCAGGCAACGGCCCAAGCCGAGGTGTGCCGTGCACCCTTGAGTTAGTTGTCAAATAAAGTCGGCTGAGAGCCCTAAGCGCTCGCCTTAGTAATCCGGTGAAGCTGTTAAGACCTTGCTGGGTCAATAGCGTGGTCAGTTCGAGAAAAAAAATCGGACTAATAAGGCGAGCGCTTAGGGCACTCAGCCGATTTTATTTGATAACTAGTTCAAGGGTGCACGGCACACCTCGGCTTGAGCTGTTGCCTGATACGTGCAAATCTTGACCTATCTGAGTTGACCTGAGCTAACTATGGGAAAGTTTGGTAGCACAACGGCCAGAATGGCGCAGGATGATAAACAGCCAAGTACGCGAGTTTGAGGCTCAGCGTAAAGAGGACCTTGATACCAAACGCGACCAGTTAAAGGCTCGCCCTCCTGTTGCCATAACATATCATTTTGAGAACGGCGTACCCACGTGTCCTCAATGTTCACGAAGTTTCGCCACGAAGGTAGGCTACATAAGCCATCTTCGAGCACACCAGCGCCGCTTATAAGTTTAGGGGTCAAAGTGGTCGCCATGGCCGAAACCGGTCGAACTAATCATCATCATCATCATTCCTACATATGAGTTGTTGGAACATATATGTGTACCAAGCATACATACCTCAACAATTCTTATATATATTTCGTATGAACACGCATCACTGCTAAAGTACAGGGTTCACAATAAAACCTCCATAACCTTGGTATAACTTGTAAAAATTTATTCAACGCGTGCCTACGAAGCTAACGGATCACAGAATTATTTTCGACTCGGTTGACATTTTTTGACGTTATCTTCTATCTTATTTAAACAATACAAATATACGTTATAATTTATATGTTATTTCGATGTTTAAGCTATATTACTTTCAAATTTAACTCAAATCCGTTCAGTAGTTTTTGCGTGAAAGAGAAACAGAGTTCCATCCATTCTCACAATTCTCATACATTCTCAAAATTCTCGTATATGCACATAATTCTCATACATCCGCTTAATTCTCATACATTCCCATAATTCTCGCACATCTGCATAATTCTAATACATCCTGTTCGGGCATAAATTGGTTAGATGTATGCAACATTATTTTTTATTTGGTACATCGTTTGTCAATAAACAATCGCGGATGATCGGTCACTTGCACTTGCACGACGGACTTGCACGGCGGCACTTGCTCGGAACCCGCGCTTATATTCGGACTCACTCGTCACTATCACGGCGGCTCGGAATTCTATTTTGTGTTTCGTGGGTGTTATTTGGATAATTGGTGCTCTTATCAACGGCAGCGGCGAAGACCTATCAGGTTAGTGAGCTTTTATCCCGATTATAAAGAAAATACTTTTAGCATACATTTTTCAAGGGGTATCTGCCTCCAGCCAATTTATATACAGTCCACTGCCTAGGCTAGATACCCTGATCAGTGTGGGTGTGATGGTAACCACCCGACATCCTTATAATTCTATCACATCCTCATAATTCTTACACATTTTCAGAAATACTCATAATTCTCATATATCCTCAACATTGACATACATCCGCACAATTCTCACTCGCATTGCCAGGTGTTAAACATAGCAAACGATAAATCAATTCTAAAAACGGTAGTCTAGAATCTTCTCTCAAAAAAGCTTCATCGAATGCTCATGTATGTAATGTTCAGTAATTTTGGACCTCAAAGAAACTGTGTTTTCATTATATATGTATAGCAGACAGAATAGCTAATCTATTATTATAGTAATTAATACTAGACAGATGATTTTATTACCTGATGTAATCCAACTAGTAATACGATTGTGTATGTCAATTGTAATAAGCTCATAATAAGTATAATAGAAAAAAGTATAACTGCGTATAGGCCTATTGTGTATGAAATATCTTGAGAATCTGAATGGAAGATCATCGTTATATACCCATATGCGATAGCAACTGGTGATAATAATACCAATACTATTGTGAACACCTGGAAAAATAAAACATAATTGTTGTACTTAATTATTTATATTGATTATAAATTAATTTATAATCAATTACTTAATTATAAATTGTTTATACTAATATTTTTTTTTGGAAATGGAAACGCTGTTGACCTGGAAAGGTCTTTACAGCTTCACCGAACTACTGAGGCGAGCGCTGAAGGCACTCAGCTGATTTGGAATGTTTGAGTGACTAACTCTAGGGTGCACGGCACACCTCGGCTTGGGCTGTCACCTGGTACTAATATTATAAAAAGTTAAATGAAAAGCTTGATAGCATGTGAGTTTGTGACGTTGGAAGGGGTAATCTCATCTACTTGTCTGATTTGAAAAATTCTTTCAGTTTCATATAGCTCATTTATCGAGGAAGCTTATAGGATATATATCATCACGCTAAGACCATCAATAAATAATATTTCAAAGTCGTGTTTTTTTTCTTTTGAAAGCTTCCGCTGGGTGTTAGCATTAGCTAAAAATAACTATTCCACGCGAACGAAGTCGCGAGCAGAAAAGTAGATGCTGATGAGAGGGCAGAATTTTTCCTAAATGACCTGATTATACCTACTAATAGCCAAATGTAATCTAACTCCCGAAAATAATAATGATAGGTAGGTTGTAACTAAAATGTGTTATAACTAAAATTTTTCACTTATAATGTCATTGATATTTTTTTCAATACCATATATTTCAAGAAAAGTAACGATAATAGGGGTGGAAAATATATTATGGGATGCCATTTTAATATAGCGGTATAGCAGTCAACTTATATGTTTGTCACTGTTATTTCGCCGGTTATAAATAAAAACCTACTACATTTAACATTATCATCATCACTTAATTGTTTTTTTATTGTTATAAGAATTAGGAGCTTTTTTGGGAGTTTTCAGTGGGGTTTTGGTCTGTCATGTAATGCGTTTTATGTTTTGTTCATAATCTTGGGTCTGGTGTAATATAATTCTGTTAATGTGCATAAATGAAGTGAACGGAAAATAATATCATAGACCATGAATTCCGAGATGCCACAAAAACTCCCTAGAAAGTTCTAAAAAAGGAGCCACCACCTTGTTTTGTTTTATAGAAGCACGACATAGTGACTGCACTATGCCTGATGTTAAGCATAGTACAATCCAAAAACATCGGCAACCACAGAGAGACAGATTATCCATCGCCGGTCGCCGCTGTCATGTCGGCCATAATGACGAAAGTTACCCGGTACTGGATATGCACAGGCTGATCCCGAAACGCGACGCGCAGAAGCGAGTCACTATGACGGGCTTTTTCGCCATATGCATGGTGGTTGCGACCCAGTCGGGATGTAGTCGGGCTGTCTGTAAAATCCTACCACCCCGCTATCGCCATTGCCTCGTTCGTTGATCAGCAGGGTGCACCACGTGCAGGTAAGGTTGGCTTGGGTGTCTCAAGTCTTAAGATGTTACTCGACACCCCTTACACCCCTAAACAATGTTGAATGTTGAAACAATGAAATAATCACACGGCACTTATTGTGTATAATGTGTTTGTAATCTTCATTGAAACAAAACACTGACACTGGCAAATGCTTCTGCGAAGCCAAAACAAGAAAAAGAAGGAGTTTTTCATCACTCGTTAATATTTCTGTTTTTAACTACTCGGTCATATAAAGTGTGCGAATTATTATTTACAAGCATTTTGGAATTCCAATATCATATGATAAAATAGCAGCCATACAAATTCAGTTTGTTATGACAAGTTATTTTTCATACGATGTACACCACGTGAACACGTTATCCTATATATCGGTTAGTTACAGAAATAGCTAGTGCAGCAAAATAAATCAAATAATTTACATACCAATATCATATAGGCAATTATTAAACATCCTTTTCTTAACTCGATGAATCCACAACAACTGTTAAACACGGCCGCCATTTTGTTTCTGAAATAAAATAAATTGTTTTTTTTTTTTTTTACTGTAGCTCAACCTTGGATATTATACTAATAGAGCCATTAAATTTACAAAAAAAAATTTACCCCACAAAAATATTAGGTTCTTGCGAAATAAAATGTAGGGTAAAGTCACCAGCCACGGACAGTATAAGCGATTTTTTTTGACCGGACGACTGTACGCCATAATCGGACGGAAAAAAGCCCCTATTGTTGACGGTTTTATGTATCTCAATCTTTTCCATTATAGCTCCCCTATTATACCAAATTTGATCTGGAGTGTCGGGCCACCGAAACTTATTACCTCTTGATAAAACCACTGTACTTATTTCATGATTATTTTTATCAATATTTTTAATCATCCCGGGAAGTAATCTCCTTCGTATTTAACTATAACATATGATTTTTTCTTTAGTAGCTGCAGGGATATGTCTTTTAGAGGAATATTTTCATTTGACGCTAGTGATTCAGTTCTGTATTTTGGGTGGTTTATCTGGTCTTCTTCAGACAACTCTAAATCTTGGGCACTTTCTTTGATATGGTATATAATTTTCTTCTGCTGATGAACTTAGATGATTTAATTCTCTTCCGTTTGTTGGTTACAGTTTTTACTAATTTTTTTTATTTGTAACATTCTTCGTTTCTTCATTTATCTTCTCTTAACTAACAAAGTTGTTTTTCTTGTCTCTCTTTTATTCTTTTATTTTTCTCTTCTTCTTTTCATTTTCTTTCTTAAACATATATGTTCTCCAAGTCTCACCAGTGATTGCCGAAGGAAGACATTCTTTACTATGCCTTTTCTTCATTTCTGGTTCTGGTCAAAATAAAGTACGTTTAAACGGCGATGGAATATCTTTCTCCATTACATTTTGTAGCTTTGAAGACATAGACTTGGATACAGTGTCATTTGATTCAAAATTCTGAAGTTTATTAGGAGTAATATAATTTACCGAGCAGACAATATTTTTTGATATCGTTTTCATTGCTTCTGTAACAGATTCAATGTTTTCCTGTTCATTATTTTGGGTGTTGGAAGGAAATGATTTCAATATACTGTCATTTTTTGTAGTCAACATTTCTGGTGGTTATTCAGAAATGTGGTGAGAGACATATAAAGTTGCTTAGGTAAACTTAAAACTAAATTGTCGGCCACGGATGCCTCAGGTGTTTGTGGTGGTAATAATTCGGATTCTCTTACATATTCGGATTCGAAAGAATGTAAGACTTGTATTGATGACTCCGTGATAGTTGCGGCAACGTTCTGAGGTAAATTTTCATTCAAACAGTGTTTAGTTTTAGCCCAAATAATACTATTTATTATAAGGTAATAGTATATAATAATAACTCCATTAGGGTTCCTTTGTCAAAGGATATACTTATATAATCAAAGGTTTTCATCATGGCTACTCAGTTATTTGCCATTTTTCATGATCTTTAATTATATAAGAATATAAAATATATATGTGTAGGTAAATGAAAATTGAAATTAATTTTAACTTTGAAACAAAAAAAAACAGGTGGTTAAAGCTATTAAATTCTAAGTAAACATAACTTTACGAAGATAAAGAAATGTATCCCATGACACAATTTTCAATTAATTTTACACGACACCATGAGTGGTATTTCTCGATGATATTGAATTAAATGTAGTCTGTTCATTATGAGAAATAGTGGTATGCCCAGTATCATCGTTTGGAAAAGTAATGGATGCACAATACAATCAAATGGTGAATCCAAGACAAAGTCGTTTTTAATACTACCATTAGCTTTTGAAAGTAAATTCTTTTTTGTTGATACATGAGGTTGAATTGCAACATTGTAACCG
>JACEII010000029.1:3660272-3724500 GCA_014332785.1 Antheraea mylitta | reverse complement strand
ACTTAATCTTCATTATGTTTAAAATAACCCTTTGGTCCAAAAAAGTCTAAAACAGTCGTCTTAAAGGTAAAACAATCTAATTCACTACGCAGGAGAATGTTGTTGTTTAATTTGATGTTATATTTGTGTTTGACCATTTGACGCGGTCTCTACTTCAGTTGTAAGAATTAAAATAAGTTTTTTTTTCGAAATGACTTCGCTATTAGTCTTAACAGCTTCACCGGGCTACTAAGGCGAGCGCTTAAGGCACTCAGCCGATTTTATTTTGGCAACCTGCTCAAGGGTGCGCGGCACACCTCGGCTTAGCTGTTGCCTGTTGCATGCAAAATCGCGACCTATCTTAGCTAACCTAGCTAACTATTCATATATGTACAAGTTGTTTAATCGTATATGTGTACCAAGCATTCACGCTTCAACGACTCCTCCATATATTTATTATCGGAAAATTGAGAGTTTTTCAGTTCTATAAGGGAAAATAAAAGTAAACCCTTCCACTTTCATGTGTAAGCGTGTAGGCGTGCACGTGTGTGGGGGTGATCGTGTAGTGTTGTAGCAGTGATGTATATTTGTGTGTCAGGGGGGATCCGAGGGATCGAACCTAGGCTTGAGCCGCTGCCGTGGGGGGCCTAATCGGGTGTTAAATTAAGTTTAAAGTCTAAGAACAAAAAGAATAATTTAAAAATATATATCTACCAAGATTCAAAATGATTAACGAATTAAGAGTTAATATAATCAATAAAAAGTTGTGTTACTGTAATTGGTCTCTTGTTGAAGTTATACTTATTTTAGCGCGTTAGGAAAAAATATGAGAGTACATTTTTACGATGCGCGCGCGCACACAGTCACGAAAAACCGACACCCTGAAGTTAGCTATAGTCAACATTTTGTATCTTTGTATTTGTTGTTTGCATTTCTTTGTATTAAAACTTTCAATGTATTAAATACCATTTTTTTATTGTTAGTGTTGTTTTCCTACAAACAGAATAAGACGAAAGATAAAAATTTTGAAAAAATGTTAAGCCAATGAAGTATAACTTCTAACGCGTGTACATAGTATACACACACACTTTTTTCTTCTTTATTCATAATTGGATTTGTTGCACGATTGATTTTTTATCAAGTCTAACGAAACATCAACTCCATTATACCATATTTTAAATCTTGTATTGGACTTCATACAATATATACTCTTTAATCTAAAAATCAACTTAAATTTTAAAAATATAATCAGAGTAAAATAAACATAATAAAAAATCAAATTAATGATTGTTGTAAATGAATAGCTGGTATCTCCATAGCGTCGCTTTCCATTTTAAGGTAGTAACTTCTGATCACGATGTAGAAGTATATACCGAAAACTGTGAACATATAAATAAGTACTATAAAATATATATTTTTTAAATCATAGAAGGCAAACAAACAGACGGGTCACATGATGTTAAGTGATCACCACCGTCCATAGCCATTAGGCCCCCAAGGGACTCATAAGTGCGTTGCCAGTCTGTGTTTTGGGTACGGGGAGGAAGGATGGGGAGCGCGGAGATGAGGGAGGAGAAGGATGGGGATGTAGGCTTACAAAGCTCTCACTGACCAAACAAAACGCAACAATGCAAGCACTGTTACTTCACGTCGCTTTTCTGTGAGTGGGTGGTACCTACTACCTCGGAAGAGCTATTCATTCTGAGACCAGTAGTAGCTTCAACGTAGCTCTACCACCAACAGAAAGGTACATCTAAACTCAACAGAACCACAGCTTTATAAAAGTTGTTAAGTTATTCAAAGTTGGTACTCCTAGAGATTTGAAATACCTACTGTATCAATACATATTACCGACCACACACTTCGAATAGGAACACAATAGCACGAGTACCCCTACTTTGTGGCAGGAATCACATATATATGTGAAAGTAGTATTGCGGCAACTGAAACATATTCTATAATTAACTAGAAACATAGGTGTAAAATATTATCATAAAGTTTTCACAGAGTATTAGAACAGTGATTCTTAAAAAGATTTTCACGAAAAATTAGGAGAATTCCAGAAATAACTACATCCGTTACACAGTCGTTGAATTACTTTTAACTGTTAAATTATTTCACTATTATAAATAATAATTTTAAATATCCCAACAGGGTTTTTGGAACGAAGTTCTTTTTTTTTTCTTGAACTGACTACGCTATTGACCTGGCAAGGTCTTAACAGCTTCACCGGGCTACTAAGTGGAACGAAGTTCCTTACGGCAGGCTTGGAGGAGATAGGGATTTTGCTGCGCGACCGAACTGAAAAAAATGTGATAGTAAAACCGTAACGAAAAGTGCGTGGAATAAAACCGTTAAATGAGACGTGCGAAGGCGCGACAGTCGTATACACAAGCGAGTAGTGTATAATACCTTTCTCTTTCTCCTTTTTTGTAATTATTTCTATTCCTATGTAATTTTATGTTGTCAAACAAAAATAAAAAGACATATTTTGTTATTTTAATTGATAATTTAAATTACAATTACATAAAATTGAGCACGATTTTTTTTTGGAAATTGTGTCGATTCTACATTAGCCGAAGGAATTTCGTTCATACCTGGTGTCCCACGACACCACATTTTTTTAAATATTCTTATCTGTGATCACACAAATGTTTTAAATGTAAAAAATTCAATGTAATTGTATAACAGTGTAAATTAAATAATTCATCGTCGTTGTCTCACAGACGATAAAATAAAACCTGCTATATATTTTACAATAATTGACACACAGTGACTTTAATATACACCAAAGTATTCCCTCCTAAATAGTTCCTCGACCAAATTTGTAACGGATGATTCTATAAATTGTTGGATTCCAAAATATACAAATTAACAGCCACCAAAAGTGTATATTTTTATGAGCAATTATTTTTAACACCGTATGAAAAATAACAGTTCATGTGATAAGTTAGATAAATCACTTTAACATGATATTAGCCTGCATTTTGGAATTGCAGAATAACGTAATGCAAATGAATAAAAACTCACTTATATCGCAGAATTCGAACGACAAATATAACGATGTCGTGTGGCCTCTTGATACCCTTATGATAACCGTTATAAGAGAAAGAATGAGGAACACAGCAGCGAATACCAAATAAGTTTTCACCAGACTACGTTTGTTCTGAAAAAATAAATATAGGTTCAGTAATGTTTAATTAATTTATGAATTGAGATATTTGTGTACTAATAAACATTACAAGGTAATTGCTAAAAAGTATTGTTCAGTAAGAAGAAATATGTGTAAAAGAGAGACTTGATTACTCATAATTACGATACGAACAACTTATACTTATTTCATTATCTTGTTATTGTTACAAATAGCATACAATAACATAAAACAGTAGGTGACAAAGTGTTATAACTGTTATATTCATATGTCATAATTATCGAAGATTTGTATGCTATACATAGAATCCTAACAATTACATCATAGAAAGTCGCGTCTACATCTTAGATAAATGTATAAAAACTTCAAATATCTTAAATGTAAAAGCTGTTAAAATTAATTGTCAACTAAGTAATAAATACCGTGTATTTCCTTATTAAATTACATATATGAGGTCGCACTTGTGATCTCCTATCCTAAATGAAGACAAATTTGTAACAAGTTCTTTCTTTCGTTGGCATTTCAACTTTTAACATTTTTATTTGACTATGATTATAATGGTACCTAACTTGTATATTAACCCCTGGACTGTCCAAAATCATAAGGTTTTAAGCTCAATACAAACGAATGGAGAACTTATAATACACAAGGTCAACAGATTGTTGTCAGTATACGTTTAAAAAAACTAGAGTAATAAGAAATTATGTAATACGCAATTGTAATTAAAAAACCAAGTAAATTTTTAAAAACATGACCGCCATTTTGACATCTGGGTATTTTAAAAGCAGTCGAGGGGTTAACTCCCTTTTTCGGCGTTTCGTACTATTGACTTAGTTTATGGTGTTAATATTAGATTTATAGATAAAAAGACTTACCTTATGGACTCCAACAAGCAGTAAAATTGTAAACAGAAGGCAAAAAAACTCAATGATCAACAAGATAAAAAAGAACATCATCATAAATCTTATTCCTAATCCTTCATTTTTTTTCTCATTTTGTTCAACGTAGGTTCCAACACCGATTCCGACGACGCAGGAAATAATTATCGTGCATACTTGGAAAAACTGAAAATATGATAGTGAAAAATAATTAATTATTTATTAGTTATCCTCGATTGTCCTTATCAGAAAATAAAATTACGGAAAAAGTAATTCAATTTTTAATAAGAAGTCCGTTAATGGAGCTTTACGGTAGGTGTTAAATAGTAGAAATCATCACGTAAGTTTCGTTCTCTCCATGCGACTTTATGCGCCAAGGTTGACAGTTTTGAAACACTTTTTTTTGGCATCCAATCTTGTAGAAGCTTATTACTTTATGCAATTATTCCACTGAATTAAGTAAATGACAACCATCTTGTTAGAACTTTCCAGGGAATTATTGTGGCAAGTCAGAATTCATGCTCTGTAATTTTTTCTTCGAACTGACGCATGGCAAGGTCTTAACAGCTTCGCCGGACTATTAAGGCGAGCGCTTAGGGCACTCATCCGATTTTATTTGACAACCTCGGCTTGAGTTGTTGTCTGATAACTGCAATTTGCGACCTATTTGAGTTAACCTAAGCTAACTATTGATACATATATGAGTTCATACATATATGAAACATATATATGTACCAAGCATACATACTTCAATAACTCTTATATATATTTGGTATCGCATAATTTTCTAAACTATTTCAGTCCTATAAGGGAAAGAAACAAAACCCTTCTACTTTTATGTGTAAGCATGTATGCGTGCACGTTAATTAATTTTAGAAGTTTTAGGAATATGCTAACATTACCCGGATTAAGCATACACTTGAGATGTGCAAAGAACAAAAAATGTTTTTTCTTCTCATCCATTATTTTCTTTTCTTTTTTCCTTGTTGCTTCTATCCTTCAATTGTTTATTCCTAGTATCAACAATTCTAATATCGCAATTAACAGAGGATTCGTAAACTGCCAAAGCGTTTATAAGTCTGCACAAATGGAGTCAGTTCTTTTTTATATCTTCAGCCTTCTGAAAGTAACAACCTAGTATTCACTTTGCCAAGTTTAGCTAGAGATCTATCGACACGACATCCGATAGGCCTACATACAGCTATAAAATATGTTTTATCTATACATTGAATCCCCACTTTTGATAGTAATTATATAAATACTACGAGTAACTGTTAATTAGTTTATTTGTTATGACAAATGAACAGAACATTAGCCTGTAAATAAGGCATTCCTTATCTTTAAATTTTATTTGTTTACTTCAGTAATGACTTCAATGTTACATTTAAATTATGTTTCATATAACAATTTAATATAACATAAAGACTATTTTAAACAACGGATTTTAATGTTTCAAAGAAGATTAGTCAGTGATTGAATACAAAACACAAAGTCCAGCCTACAAATGAGATTCTGCACCAGAATTACTATTGAGAAATATTGGTAATAATCCATTATCATCATCAGTACCCTTATCCCACCTAAGTAGGGTCGGCACAACATGTTTTCTTTTTCCATTCTCTCCTATCAAATGTCATCTCAGTACTCACACCTTTTACGGACATATCATTTTTCTCACAGTCCATTCATACCTTTTTCGGTCTTCCTCTACTCGTATATCCGTCCACCATTATACTCAACACTTTTCTTGTTACATGGTTTTTATCTCTCCTCATGACATGCTCATACCATGCTAACCTATTACTCTTCAACTTCTCTGTCACTGGTGCTATTTTCAAACTTCCTCTAATATACTCATTCTTATTCTTATCCATTCCCAGTCACACCACACGTCCACCTTAACATTCGCATCTCTGCCACATGTAATTTTCTCTCATCCGTCTCTTTCGTAGTCCAGCACTCAGATGCGTACAGCATGACTGGTCTTATCATAGTTTTATAAACTTTCCCCTTGAGTTTCAAAGGTATTCGTGGATCACAAGCTACCCCAGACACATTTCGCCATTTCATCCATCCTACATTTATCCTATTCCTCACGTCCTTAACTCAAGGGTTTGTTTGTTTGGTTGAGCGCGCTAATCTCAGGAACGAAAAGTCCCATTTGCAAAATTATTTTAATGTTAGATAGCACATTTATAAAAGAAGACTATAAACTACATATCATCACGCTAAGACCAATAGGAAAAAAAATGGTAAATATAATTTTGTAAATTTGATTTTCGGGGTATAATTAATAATAATTTAGTACCAAACAAGAGACAAGTGATGGAATACTTAAATATACAATAATAGGTTAATATATTGTTTTTATGAGAGAAAATTACCTATTATTAATAAATTACTGTACTTCATCATAGTACATATAATTATTGATAAGATAAGGCAGTTAACTAATATTCACATGTTCTATTCAAAATCTTGTGAAGTGACGTCACGTCAAGCTATAAAGCGTTTTCATGCGAACTTTGTAAAGACATCTTTTAACTTGTAGGATTGAATTATTTGTACATTTTTTGTTTTATCTAATCCTTAAATAATACTTCTCTGTTATTATCTGTTACTGTTCATTGTTTGTGAACTATCTAACGAGGCACAAACGAAAGCTCTCTTGTTAGAGTAACAGACTAATGCTTTTAATAAAAAAGCTCTTTTAAGGCGATAAGGCGTCATTTTAAACGGTTTTGTTAATTTATATATTTATCTTGATAATTAATGTATCTTATTTCTGCAGGAATGGAATGTTCGCAGGGGCGGTTTCTCGCAGGAGCGGTTTCTCAGGAAGAGAGCCGGAACGGTCCCTGGCCGCCCCTAACATGCAGCCGACGGTGCACCGTGGGGTTTTAGTCCGTGCGAGTCGGATATAAACCACCCTCTCCCCCGGGAGGGTGGGTATCCGTTAGGGATTTCCCCACGTTAATAAAAAAAGGAATGGAATGTCGCGATCGAATTTAATTGTTCCTATTCTCAGAACGATTACTTGTTATGTGATACACACTTTAGTAACGATGCATAAATGTGTCCGGTATCGTTATTAGTAATTGAAGCTAAAAAAAATTGCTGTAAGAATTTGAATATGACACCTAAATGCACCTGCAAGCGTTCGAGATTCTATGTACTTTATTCCTGCCTATAATTATAATTATCCTCGATAAATGAGCTATAAAACATTGAAAGAATTATTCAAATCGGACCAGTAGTTCCTGAGATTACCCCCTACAACGTCACAACATCACAATGTCACAAACTCACAAACTTTACCTCTTTATAATATTAGTATAGATTAAGATCTAGTTAATAGTAATATATATTACGGCTTTAATAAACTAATATTTGTATTCCTTAGTAACACTGTAAAGTAGATAATTAATAATTACTAACGGCATTAAATTTGTTTCAAATTATATTTACAATATAATTAAGAAAATAATTAATTTAAATATAAATAGTTTTGATGATAAGTTAATTTAAGTTTAGGCATTAAGTGAATAAACTAAGGGCGTACTATTTGTTTACATTACAAAGAAATTATATCTACCGCATAATTTTATTTTTACTACCTATATCTATAATGACACTACGTTATCCCGCTATGATAATAAATAAAAACAGCTTTCACAAAATATACTTAAACTATCCTCATCAATGACTTTTTCTACTGGTAAAAACCGCACGAAAATCCTTTCAGTAGTTTTTGAGCTTATTGCAAAAATACAGACAGACGAGGCAGAGGCCTTTGTTTTATGATTTGTAGTAATTGTTAATAATTTACAATTTATCAACTATAAACTAATATATACTCTCCGTGTAAAGGATGAGTCAAGTCATTTTATTATTTGAACTCAGCAATACAGATAGAGAGATAAAAAGTGTAAGATTCTAATAATAACTATCATCCTTTGTAAAGATGTCTACCGCATCCATCAAGAAAACATGCACGGTTACACTTCGGTTTGGCTGTTGCCTGTTACATGCAAACTCGCGACCTAACTTAGCTAACCTAGCTAACTATTCATATATGTTTGAGTTGTTGAGACGCATATGTGTACCAAGCATACACACCTCAACAACCCCTCCATATATTTTTTATCGGAAAACAAGAGTTTTTTGAGTTCGATAAGGGAAAAAAATCCCTTCCACTTCCATGTGTAGGCGTGCACGTGTGTGGGGGTGATCGTGTAGTGTTGTAGCAGTGATATAAATTTTTCTGTCACTGTATCCCGCGAGCAGCGTACTCAAGGGCTCATCACCGAGGGAACGGACCTAGGCTTGAGTCGCTGCCGAGGTACATGGCTATATACCATCACGCTTAGATCAAAAGGAGCGGAGGTCCAATGAGAAATGTTTCAAAATCGGGATATTATTCCCTCTTGAGAGCTTCTGCTGCGTGTTAGCGTTAACCCAAAATAACTAATCTATACGGACGAAGTCGCGGATAGGAGCTAGTAAATAATAAAATTTACCAAATACAGGTAGCCAATAATAAGTGACCCCGTCCTTAGCTTGATGCAGCCACAACAGCTGTCGACCTCTAGACACATTGTGATTCTGTTGAAAAGATATATTCAGTTTTATTTACAATTGAATTAAATGTACCTATTAGGTATAAACTTCATCCGTTTGATAAGAATTACCCGAATGAAGTAGGCATATATTATTAAGGACGAATAGCGAAATATCAAGTTAAATAGATTCACTAAAAATACAAAATAGTTGTAATTTCATTCATGTTTGTGATATGATTTTTTTTTTTTAACTGGTTCGACAAAATAACTGCACTGTACCTGATGGAAAGTACAGTACAAAACATATGATTAAGTTACTTGGAATTTTTATTACAATAATACATACAAACAAATTAAAGCTTTTAAAATAAATAATGACATTCAAACACAAATACATCAACTTCTGGAACACGTACACGGATTTTTTAGAACAAAAATAGGAATTTAATAAATATCTGTAGATTGTACCAATAAAATAAAGCATATTGATATACATAATTCACGCTTAAAATCATAATTAAAACACTAATGAAAAATTTTAACATGACGTCATAAGTTCCAGTCAAATGCAATGCACACTGCATCATGAATTGGTTGTACAAGATAAAGGACAACTTTGTTTATTGGAATAAAAGATATAACGAAATTTATTCGAATATATAAAGAGATAATTTAAACATTTAAAAACAATAATACTCACGTTCTAAAATATAGAGTCAGTTGTTGGAGAAAACTTTTTAAGGGTAGGAAGGACGACACTAAATAAATGCGTGCAAGACACGAAGGTCTGATAATAACTGAACGAAGTATGGTAGTCCGGTGAAGCTGTAAAGACCTTGCCAGGACAATAGCGTAGTCAGTTCGAAAAAAAAAATGAACGAAGTAAGGAATAAAAATGCAAGCTTATAATGAGTGTTCCGAATTTGGGATGGGGAATTGGGATGGGGAATAGTGAGATAATCTAGTTGTAAAAAATTAAAATGTTTTCTAGCCGCAAAACACCTAAAAGCGGCTGGCGAAAGTATTTTATAACGAAAAAGACTAATACCACAGTAATATGCATTTTCTTGGTCGATAGAATGAAAAATTTTGTAGTGAAACTACAAATTTAAAAAGAACATAGAATGAAAACATCCCACTGCCTTACAAGTAACATGAGTTACTATATCTTATAATGATTGTTGTGGTTCTTATGACAGCTAAATACCGCTCTCTGTAAAATTAAAAATTTCAATAAAACTAAAAAGGTCTGTCATGCGAGTACAATGTACTTCAACATGTTCACTAAAAATGTCTTATGGTAAACTCGGCATCGATAAATTTACAAAACTATAAATTATTATTGAAATTATTCTTCATATATCTAATAAACAAATAAACAAATTCTTCAGTTTTAATTATGTCAATCACACTATAATTAATATGAAAATTTAAAAGAGAACTTCATTGTTTTGAATTTTACAGTTAGAATTAATAATGTTGTTATTTTGTTAAGATGTTTATCATTTCATTTTTATTACGATATAATGTTTAATAGAACTGAAAATTTCTATGGTATTTAGTTTCTATATTCTTTACCTTGAAAGTTTAAAGGAACATTCATTTTTATTTTGTTTTGAACTGGTTATTTTTGAAACGTATCATTTTATTTGATTCTTAATCTCATAAATTGTTATTTTGAATCTTTAGGTTTATTATAGGAATATGGAAAGCATGTCTATTTTTAAATATTATAAAAATCGATTTTTCCAGAAATCGATTATTTATTTTCAATAAAATCGATTTTTGTAAAAATCGACTATTATTGAAAAAAGAAAAATCGATTCTTAATTGATCGATTTTTTTTCCATTAATCTCACATCCCTACCGAACTGGTTACATACATTTTATATTGGAACGGAAACGATGAGTGGACTTTGACCCCTACATATCTATAGCGTGCACTCTATAGATATACAAGTGTGTCCCTACAGGGAAGATGTATGGGGAAGGTTTTTTTTTCGAACTGACTACGCTATTGACCTAGCAAGGTCTTAACAGCTTTACCGAACTAATAAGGCGAGCGCTTGCGGCACTCAGCCGATTTTATTTGGGAAACAAGCTCAAGGGTACACGGCACACCTCGGCTTGGGCTGTTGCCTGATACATGCAATTCGCGACGCGGACGGAGTCGCAGGCACATATATTGAAGTATTAAATTCAATTACAAAAACACCTAATCAATTAGATACCTTACTAATGTCATAACAATCAACATTCCCTCACATGCTACACTCGGTTCAGTTTAACATACCCCAAAAATAAAATGAAAATAAATCAACAAATGAATATTTTATTACATTTATTAATTAATATAAAAATATATATAATATAAAGTAACTAATAAAGAATGGGTTTAAATAAAACGCAAGTCTATTTGTAGTCCGGTGAAGCTGTTAAGACCTTGCTAGGTCAATAGCGTAGTCAGTTCGAGAAAAAAAAAAAGCAAGTCTACGAGTATTTGTACATTTTAATAAACGTAAAAAAAACGTCAAGTACTCAATTTTGATTATCATGCTCCTGTATATATTCTAACATAAAATCACAATGTCTTCATGAAAAATTGCTCATACTTTAATTGTTCTAGCTATCCTTTAATAAAATCATTACCTAAGAATATATTTTTATTAGATAAACAAATAAATCCACGTCCCATACTTTTTTTTTCAAACTGACTACGCTATTGACCTAGCAAGGTCTTAACAGCTTCATCGGACTACAAAACGCGTCATACTTACGTGCAGCTTGGAATACCTAAACACACTTGGAAGCAGCCGCCGCATCAAATAAATTGCACTGATCAAAATAGTCGTATCTCATTCGCAGTTACTAAGAAAACCAATTCACGCATCTTTATTGTTTAAGAAATAGTGCAAGTTTTCAACGGCTAGTACCACCCTCTCACAGAAAACCGATGTGAAGTAACAGTGCTTGCATTGTTCCATTTCGTTCGATCAGTGAGAGCGCCGAAGGCCACCTCTCTCCCTCATCCTTCCCTCTCTTTCCCTTACCCCGTCCCTACCAACACAGGCTGGCAACGCACTTGCGACTCCTCTGGTGTTGCTGGTGTCTATAAACGGTGGTGATCACCTAACATCAGGTGACCCACCCGTTCGTTTGCCACCTATGATATAAAAAAAGAAAATATATATATACTGTGACGACAGCGACCGGACGACATCGCTATTCTCCCGCAGTTTGTAGAGGTGACGGTTATGTTATTCAGCATAAGTGAAATTATTCAGAAGTTATTTATTGACTTCGGAGAAACGGTAGAAATTAACTGAATTTTCATATCACGAGAAGAGGGTTGCTTTCAAATATTCATAAAACTACATTCAAATTATAAAGAACGCAAGTTCATAAAATATTGTAAATTCCGCAGACCCTTTTGATGCAAAACATCTATAGTCACCCCATAAACCTGATTTTGGCTTGGCGATGTAGCGACACAAAACACAAACTTTGCACTATTAACGATACTCAAAAACATTTGCATACCTATCTGCATAAACACAATATTTAAATTAAATTTTCAGCCACTCGTTATACTAATGTTACGCGGCACGCGCCTATGACCTAGCGCCCTTTGATAAATGCCGCCAAACAGTGCTTCTACGCCTAGTTAAATTGTCGTATTTTGTATTTAATAAAAATGAATATTTATTTAGTAAAATAAATAAACAGTCATTATTTTATAAAACAAGTTTCGAATGGTTTAGCTTTTCATTATACCATATCTGGTTCCTGTCGTAATCTTTTCTTTTAAGCAAATAACTTATACAAATACAATGTAGTCCGGTGTAGCTGTTAAGACCTTGCTTGGCCAATAAAGCGTAGGCATTTCGAAAAAAAAAAAATGTCGATGTTTCACAACTGCCAGGCGTCCCGTGACGGCTCAATGTTTGTTTAATATTAAAACCATTAAAAAGAACTTTACAAATCATAGCCTTTTATTATTAAATATAAAAAATAATATATATATATATTACAATAAAAAATATCGTACATGCATGTAATCATTATTGTCTACCTTACATGAGAGTTATTTGCTTAACGAGATAGTAAAAGAATTCAAATTACTTGATCTACATTATGTTTAAAAACCCGTTAGTCCAAATTAGTCTTAAAGTTTACTTGACAATTCTAAAAAAAAATCGAAATTAAAAACATCTACCAATTATCAAGATAATTAACTAATTAACAATGAACACAGCCAATAAAAAAGCTATGTGTTACTGTAATTAAGTATTTTCTGTTCTTTATTCATAATTCTATTTACTAAATGATCGTTTTTAGCGAACATTGACATCAAATTATACTATAATGTATTTTAATTTTCGTAGAGGAATTAACACAAAATATGATATTTAATCTAGAATTCAAAAAATAAAATCAGTCGTTACGTTTATTGTAATAACGAAATAGAAAATTAAAGTGAACTATTTAAAAAAATCCGTTTAATGGTCGTTGTAGACAACCGGAAGTTTCATATGATCGCCTTCCATTTGATGGTAGTGACTTCTGATGACAATGTAGTAGTATGTGCCTAATACTGTGAACATATAAAGGAGGGTTGTAGTGATAGGGTTATAAAAGGAGATAAGAATAGCTAAACTCAAGAGGTGTTATCAGAAAAAAGTTAAATACAGCAAGTATTTAACAGAGTTTCGTACTAAATGCACCGCGCTCGCCCAAGGCAAGTTCGAGTTATCCTTTTTTCGCAAGTCTAAACTAACCTAACCAAAGCGAGACGAAAGAGCAAGATGGCGAGGATTCAGCGAGCGCGGTACATTTAAAAACGTAACTTTTTTTAAAGCAAGTATTCAGGACGTATATCATTATAAATCATTATAAGAGTTGTCATTAAGTTATAAGGGGGGTAAGGTATTAAAATATTTTTCTTTCTTTAACTATATGTATAATCGTTATTTCACAGGTGATAAAATAAAACCTGCTATATAATTTCACTATAGTCACACCGTGATTATCATATTCATTGAAGCCATTTAATAGCTCCTTAACCTAATATATACAACGGAGAATTTTGTAAATTGTTGGATTCATAATATAATATACAAACTTTCGATCAAAGAAATGTATATTTTCTGTTATAAATTATTTTTAACGCCGTATGAAAAATAGCAGTTCATGTGATAAATTATATAAATCAGTTTAACGTGATATATGAGCCTGCCTAATGGAATGACAACATAACATAATACAATTTAAAAAAACTCACCTATTTCGCAGAATTCGAAAGTCAAAAAATATATAGTTGTGTAACCAGTTGATATTCTTATGATAATCGATATAAGGGAAAGTACAAGGAATATTGCAGTATATACTAAATAAGTTTTCACCAGACCACGTTTGTTCTGAAAAAAAAAAAACAAGTATAAGTGTATTAATATATTATTCATTTATGGATTAAGATATATATTTTTTTAGAGAAGCACGGCAAAGTGACTACACTGTGCCTGATGGTAAGCACAATGCAATCCAAAAATAACGGCGACTGCCGAGAGATACGTCATCCTTCGTCGGTCGTCGCTGTCATGCCGGCCTGCGTAAATGCCTCTTCAAGTTACGCTTGAAATACCCCATATTATTGGAAGAAGGGAACTCACTAGCCGGGAGATTGTTCCACAGCTTCACGGTACGATATTTATGTACCGATCAACATTATAAGCTAATTGCTTTAAAAAGGAACAACTTCGTTTCAACGGGAGGTTTATATACCCCTCGAGATTTTTTTTACATTACCGTCAATATACATATTTAATGGAACCCGGTTTATGATGCTACGAACAGGTTCTAGAATTATTTTAAAAGAGTTTTCTTACATAACATCTGGGTACATGTATGTTTGAGTGAGTCCCTTGATAGTTTGGATTTACAATTGGAAACCAACGGTGTGGCTGCAGTCGGGTCGATTTATTAAAATTTTTCTCGTTTAAAGATACAATTAAACCGGTAATAACCGATTTGGTGCAAACGCAGTTGCACGGGTCAGCTAGTAAGGAATAAAAATGATATCTTTAGATTAGAGAAAAATTAAAGGTATATACCGCCTCTCCTTATATATTCACGGGAAGACCTTAAAATTCATATAAAGACTGACTGATAAACTGACGTCAATTTTGATTGTTCCTAATAGAATCAATTAATTGAAAAATAATAATAATTTACTAGTTTCTGTTTATTCCTTTGTATTCACCCAACCTATGTGGATACAAAATTTGAGATTTTGAGAAATTTAAGAGAGATTTTTGGACGTTAATATCTAAATAACAGTTTGAGGTATATTTATAAAATTTTAAGCTTTTTATGTATCTGGCAAGTTTCAATATATGAGATGATGAAACATGCTTATTTTGTTAGGCAATCCTAATAGTTTATTTTAATTATAAAAATAATTTTATTATTATAATTATAAGCCTTTTTAACCTATTCGTACCCAAACAAATGATGACTATTAGAGTTTTCGTAACGCCTTCAACATGGCTGAAAATACATAAAAATTAATTGTCTTTTTAAGTAACCGCGCCATGCTCGGTTGTTCAGATACTTTAATTTATTGATAAGCAAGCTTACCTTATGTACTCCAACGAGGAGTAAAATTGTGAACAACGCACACCAAAGCTCAATGGCCAACAATATGGAAAATACGATCATGATAATTATTCCCAGTGTTTCGTCATCTTCGTCGAAATTATTTACGTTCAGGTACGTTCCAAAAGCGATTGCGAAACATGAAATAATTATCGTGGATACTTGGAAAAGCTGAAAATATGATAGAGAAAAATTATTATATTATTTATTAATTATACTGAATTGGGGGCTGCATTAGAAATTTGGCGTTTAAAACAAAACGTTTTGTACAGCACTATGTTTATATAAGAGTAGAGCTAGAAATAATTGTTGGAAAAGAGTAAGCTTTATGGAAAATATAAATTTTAAATATTTAAAAATTTTGTAACAATACTAAAAAATTATAGTATCTATGCATAAAAAAGGTTGAGTTTTCAACTAAATAAAAAAATTACTTGTATGAATCTATGTACATCTAGACAATAAGGAATAAATGATTTACGGAAAAGCATAAATCTTAAAAAAAATACAATAAACTTCTGCCCTCAGTTTTTATACATTTTTCATAAAATAATTCACATTTAAGCTCATAGTGGTTGAAACATTTTTTTAAAAATCTAAAACAACAAGGAATTTGATTTATGTTCACAACACTAACCTGCATAGAGGACTCTCTATTAACCTAACCTGACTGAAGTCGATTTGCTCTGAATAGTTCGCTCGTTCGCTTGTGTTATAGAGAGGCTTTGGGATCATACAAATAATCTATGTCTTATCTTTTTCGACAATTGAGACAGTCGAATTTTGGATTAAACATAGTAGAAATAAAATAAAAAATACATGATCGTGGAATCGTTTGTCATACAATTTTTTTTTTTATAGATTTATAGTGAACAATAATTAAACATCAAGAAATATGTATAAAATAACAAAATTATAGTATTATAAACCATAAAAATGCGTTTCTTAAGGAAAAATCACGTTCTGTTGCACGTGCAACTTCAAACACAAAAAATATTACGCGTCTACGCGGGGCGAGGGAGGTATTTTTTGAAAGTGGGAACCGACCTCTATAGAGAAATCCTTAATAATCCCAAATTCGTGATGCGAATTTCTAATGCCAACCCTTGATATATCACCATTAGAATTTAAATTAAGGGAAAGGTAATTAAATTTTCAGAACAATGCTGACACTTTTGTATTTGTTGGTTTGATATACTTTGTTGTTAGTTTATGACTTCTATAAATACAATTTACATCGAAATAATAATATCATTTTGTTAATTTGACTTTCGGGGCATAGTTAATAATAATTTACTATTTGTTAATGTGTTCCTATATTGATTTTACAAGAGAAAATTATCCATTGTTTTTGTTTTTTTTTTGTTCTTCATTTCTTGGCAATCTTTCAGATTATTACTTCCGTTGTCACGTAGTCAATGATATTACAAACGCCGTACGATCATTTCAATATTAAGCGTCGTGTGAATCAATATTCTAACAGGATGGTGGATCCCTTGTTAGAATCTTCCACGGAATTTTTGTGGCATCTCAAAATTTCATGCTCCGTGGTATTATTTTCAATCCACTTCACTTATGCACAATAAACTAACTATATTACGTAAAACACCATCAAATTAATAAATTATATAGTCAAATAACACAAGATTATCAATAAAATATAAAATCCACTACATGACAGACTAAAATCCCGCCAAATACTCCTTCCATTGTTGAAAAATATCTCTAAGTGGCTAAAATAAATATAATTATTGATATATGTTGTCAATTTCAAGCATTTCAATAATATTCACATACTCAAAATCTTGTTGGTCAGGTCGAGCTCGTAAGCTTTTCGGCGCGAATTCTGTAAAGACATCTTTTGACTTGCAATTATTGAATTATTTGTACATTTCTCTTTGTTTTTGTTAAAAGTCTTCCTTTCCTGTTATTATCTGTCCGTGACTCATGAATTATCTTACGAGGAACAAAGGAAAGCTATCTCATTAAACTAATGCTCTTTTGAGGCGATAAGGGCTAATTTCAAACGCTTTTGTATGTCTCTATAGTCATTGTAATAATAAATGTATGTTATGCCTATGGGACCGGAATGTCGCAATAGACTTCTCTTGTTTCCATTCTCAGAACGATCACTTAGTATTTCTGGTTAAATATAATGTACTGTAATATGTATGAATGTGTGTCGCTACATGTAATTGAAGCTAGGTAATTTGGTTGTAACAATTTTTATGTGACACCTAAATGCACCTCCGTGCGGTCATGTTATTCTAGATCAGACATACTCAGCCTGCGGCCCGCTGGGTGTTTATAGTTGGCCTACCCAATTATACTTTATTTTCAACTAGCCTCTGCCTGCGACTTCGTTCGCGTGGAATAGTTACTTTAGGCTAACGATAACAAGCAGCAAAACCTCGCAAGAGAAAAAAAAAACGATTTTAAAGTATTCTTTGTTTGTACTCTGCTCCTATGGGTCTTAGCGTGTTGATATATAACCTATAACCATCCTAGATAAATGAGCTATGTAACACTGAAAGAATTTTTCAAATCCAACTAGTAGTTTCTGAGATTACCCTCTACAACATCACAAATTCACAAACTTTACCTCTTTATAATATTAGTATAGATTGTTATAAAATTATAAAAACTATGAGCACACATAGTAAATTAACTAGATCTCAGATAACCCGACCGCAATGCGTTCCTTATCATGTAAGGGTTATATCAAGCTTGTTTTACTGGGCAACCATTTTTCACTACATTAATAATTTGAATTAATCTTTTTAATTGAATACCTAAACAGTTGTAGTTTGCGGTTCGAACCCGCCATAAGTGAAACGAGTTTGTGGCCCGTTTAAAAAAAGGTTGAGGTCCACTGGTATAGAGAATTAAATATTTTTCGTCTCTCTACGTTCTTCATTCCTTTTGTATATTAATTTCGTTTAATTATAATCGAATTATATTCATGCTTATATTCATAAAAAATTGAGGTTATGTTCTACGTAAATATTTTCTTCTAAATATGTTATATAATGTCGTATATATTACAATAGCCTCTGCCCGCGCGACTTCGTTCGCGTGCAGTAGATATACTAACTCCAACACTAACACGCAGCAGTTCTCAAAAGGAAAAAACATCCCGATTTTGAAACATTTTTCATTTGTGCTCCGCCTCTATTGATCTTAGCGTGATGATATATAGCCTATAACCATTCTCGATTAATGAGCTATATACCATTGAAAGAAATATTCAAATCGGACCAGTAGTTCCTGAGATTACCCCCTACAACGTCACAACACCACAACGTCACAAACTCACAAACTTTACCTCTTTATAATATTAGTATAGATATAGATAAAAAATTGGCTATACGTTAATTTAATTTATTTCACGTTACCAAAATATAAATACCAAAATAATACCAAAATATATAGAATTGACTAATAAGTGATAAGTCATAATTATTTAAACATAGTTGGAAACCATAACATTTTTCTTTTTTTTATGTATTGAATGTGAAATGACATAAAAAAGTATAATGTTGAATATAATTTACAATTAATTATATGTTGAAAGTTATTAAAATCTGATTAGTAATAACATTCGAGGAACCTAGCTTTAATGAAGTAATTTTTGTATTGTCCCTAGTGACGTTGTAATATATAAATTAGTAATCACTAACAGCATAAAACTTGTTTTAAAATGTATTTATAATGTAATTAATCCAGTCATTAATGTTTGTATTTACAATGTAATTAACACAGCCATTAATGTTGACTATGTTTAAGTTTTCGATCACAAGTTAATTGAAGTTATCAGATTAATTGAATAAGCGTAAGTGTACTATTTGTTTAGTAGGTGGTAGATCCACGCTGAAGCTATTATTGGTTTCAGTATGAATGTGTCGGCTCGTCCGGGGTAGCACCACCCTCTCACAGAAAACCGACGTGAAGTAACAGTGCTTGCATTGTTAGTGAGAACGCCAGAGACCCATTTCCCCATCCCCTCTCCTCTCCTTTATCTCCATTCCCCCAAATACAGGCTGGCAACGCACTTGCGACTCCTCTAGGGTTGCTAGTGTCTATGAACGACGGTGATCGCTTAACAACTAGTGACCCGCATGTTCGTTTGCCTCCTATATGATATAAAAATATAAAAAAAAAAAAACATTTTCATATAAATTATTACCGTTCAATAATTTTATACGTTAACATGTATTACCATTTATAATAATATTTTTAATAATTTATATTATTTTGAAATAGAATGTACTCCTCATGCAAAAGACGAGTCTAGTTATTTTTCTATTTAAAACCAACCAAACAGATAGATGAATCAAATATACTAATAATTATCAGTGTATATATGTCTACCGCATCCGTTGAAAAAATATTACACGAACATAACTATTAATTTGTTAATCTATACTTATTAATATTATAAAGCTGAAGAATATGTTTCCTTAAACGCGTTATTCTCAAGAACGACTTATCCGTTTTAGAAATTATTTCACTGTTAGATAGCTCATTTATCGAGGAAGGCTTATAGGCTATATATACATCATCACCCTAAGACCGATAAGAGTGGAGCACCAAATAATAATAGTTTCACAATCGGGGTTAACGGGTATTATTAAAAAATATTTTCACCTACGTAGACGAAGTCGCGAGTTAAAGTTAGCGTTATCCCAAAGCGGATGAAGTAGGTATAGATAATAAAACTTACCAAATACAGGTAGCCAATAATGAGCGATCCTGTCCTTAGCTTGATGCAGCCACAGCAGCTGTCAACCTTTAGACACATTGTGATCCTGTTGAAAAATATATTCGGTGTTATTACAAAAAACTTCATACGTATTGAATACTTGGTTTAAAAAGGTTACATTTTATATGCACCGCGCTCGCTGAATGTTCGCCATCTTGCTCTTCTATCTCGCTTTGATTAGGTTAAGTTAGACTTGCGAAAAAAGGATAACGCGAATTTGCCTCGTGCGAGCGTGGTGCATTTAGTACGAAGGCTTTTTAAAGCAAGTATCTAATAGGTACTTAACTTTTTTGTAATAACACCGATTAAGTTTAATGTTTAACGTTAACGAATTGAATTTATTTAGAGTTAGATAGATAGCTTGGATTTAGAGAGATTACTCATAGATGTATAAAGAATTATCTGAAAGAAGTTATGATCTATAAACATAAATTGTCTGTTCTGGACAAGAAAATAAAAACCAAGACTAAAATCACAAAAAAAAAAAACAAGGTTTTGTGACGTCAAATATAAAAGTTTTTTTCTAATGAAAAAAATAACTTGGAATATCCATTAAAATAAAGCACACAAATTATAAGGAATCGTTTAAAAGCATTCAAAATAACTAATTAAAATTAAACACAATTATACAGTTTAACAGCGGGCCGGGTGGAAGTTCTTGCTCTGTCATGCCCTGATTATAAAAAAATTCCTTGACAGATTATATATCTAAACCTTTTTAATGAATTCTTTTATCTATTGATGAAAATCGCTTAAAAATCAGTTCAGTATTTTTTGAGTTTATTGCAAACAAACAGACAAACGTGGCAGAGGGCTTTGTTTTACATGTAATATAAGTAGTGCGGTAAAGCTTACAATCCGGAACAATAGCGTAGTCAGTTCGAGAAAAAAACCATGTAATATGTAGTGATAAACATAGTACATAGATTTATCAAAACGACTGCTAATCCAGTGGTCGAAGTTCGACCATAGAGAAAAAGTCTCCCAATTTTTAATAATGACACTAAAACCTGTCAAAAACTACATAACAAGAAAAGAATGAAGAAAATCGACTTAGAAACAGAGGAAGGAGATGTTCTTAGCCGTTTCCCTACTGCCTTTATATATACTTACATAGACAAAGTTATAAGAAAAATCTGTAATCTTTAACGAGAGAGTAAACCAAGTTGACAAAGATAATTAACACTTAAATTCTTAAGTAAAATACCAATGACCAAACAAAAATGGCCATACGTGACGTCATAAATTAGACCCAAGTGCAACACAGCGTATTACAAAATGGATGTCCAAGATAAAGGGCATCGTTTGAACTTACTTGAATAAAACAAGAGAATTTTTCCAAATATATAAAGAGATTAAGATATTTACAATTAATAATACTCACGTCCTAAGATATTGAGTCCGTTGTTAAGAAAAACTTCTTGAGAGTGGGACGCTTCTAAATATATGCGTGCAAGAGTCATGAAGGTCCGATGATAACTAAACCTATGAAATGAACGAAGTAAGAAATAAAAATGCAAGGTTATAATGAGCGTCCGGAATTTGGAATAGGGAAGATCCCCACTTCAAATGTATCGGGGTGGGTTTGAAAGAGCAGGTAGGGACATAAACGAGAAATAACAATTCTTTTATCTGATCTTACGGTTTATTGTAATTTGCTGCCAACTTCTTTGAATCTATTTGAAATTTCGAATTTGTTGTATTTTTACAATTCTTTTGTTAATTATACCACGCCCGTATTATTGTATGTTTCTAAATTTTGTTCCTTTGTGTCGTACCTTGTAACTGGTTTAAAGATGATTTTTTGTTATATTTCAGACTAGCTTTTTCTCTGGATTTAGCGACGAGTTAATGTAGATCTTATATTTATCATTACATAGTATAAAACAAAGCCCCCTACCGCGTCTGTCTGTCTGTTAGTGGTAAACTGGAAAACTATTAAACAGATTTTAATGTAGTTTTCACCAGTAGATAAAGTATTACATGAGCAAGGTTTTGGTACATAATTTATTAAGGTTTTTTTTTATAATCAGAACGGGACGTCTGCCGGTGCTAGTTTTTTTTATGACAAACTGATAAACGACTTCAGAAATAATTTTAAGCTATTGCATAGCTTCTATCGCGGGCCTTGAGAGTGGAGACCGAATCCAAAAATTCCGTAACGAAAAAACCTAACACCCGCCACTCTACCTGCCATGTAGCTCGGCCGAGCGTTTGCTTAACATACATATGGTACGACTGTACAAAGCTCGCACGAAATCGGACGAATACGTAGTCAGCTATTTGTGAGAAAGTATACCGGTGTATAGGTATTTATCATCTATGTACAACAGTGAATATCTGTAATACTGCATAAATAAAATAAATAAATAGTTATAATCGCATAAGTTAATAAAAATGCTATGCAATAGCTTTACCGCGGCAGTCCCCGAGTGCCATACGTATTTTTATTTTGTAGCGACACAAAGTTGACAGATGTTCCTATATGCCAGGGGCAGCTAACCTGCACCTCGCGAGCCACATGCGGCGGTTCTTTGAGTGTTTATATGTTGCTCAATGAAGGTATCTGAATTCCCTTTTCATGTTCGTACTAATATATTAAAAAAAATCATTCTACTGTAGGTAGATGTCTTTTAAATCACTGACAATAAATATGAAATACTAAGTGGAACGTTGTAACAAATTTCATTTTCGTGCAAGGTAAGACTTATCGAAAACTGTGCGAACGAATATAAACAGTGACTTAATCGTCCTTACTCGACCTACTTTTATAATTATATTCTGTCTGTAGTTATATATATGTATAATTCTTTATTAAAAAGTAAGTACAAAAGGTTACTTAAACTTGTAGATACAACTAGAAATAATTATAGAAGGTGCGAGCGAACGACACGGATGTCGCGTAGACGTTGCGTGGCTAACCATAGATAAGATAATATATACCAAAGAGTATAGTAAGTATTATAGGAAATATACTAAGTGGCTAACTAACTGAGGAGCTCCGGCGCATCGGTCGCAGAGCGGCCGGCGTCGGCCCTCTTGTCGCGAGTGCACGATAACAACGCGCATATGCGGCGATGCTCGCATTAAATATTAAATTATGCATTTACATTAGTCATTAAAATTATTTATTAGAAATTATTATTTATTAATATTATTAGAGAATCGCCCACACTGTCAATAAATACAATTTTTGTACAAAAAAAACCTTTTTTGCATACCTTTTAAATAAATATTTAATTGCGGCTCGCATACATTTCAAATTTTGTAAAATCGCTCGGACTTTCAAGGAGCTTGGCCACCCTTACTATGTAGAGTACGTGAGAACCAGGTACATTCAAAAGACCGAGCGTTCTAGTAATACAAATAGCTCGCATATTAACCGAACGAAAATTTCACCCGTCGACGCGCAAAAAATAAAGCGCTTACCTACAAACTATCACTAATCCCGGTTTATCATTGTTTCCACGATTTTTTTTACTATACATAGCTTATTGTTTCAATTTCTTTATTACTCAAATATTATAATCATTCTTGATATCCACTAACTAACATTCCTTGAATTTTTACCGACTATATTCTTTACACCTTTTCTGTCTTGTTTTTTTTTTCCAACTGACTACGCTATTGTTATTCACTGGTCTACAACTACTTTTATCTCGTTTAAATATACCCGTTCAACTTTAAATTGGAGATTCATTTTTTTTTTCTCGAAATGACTATACTATTGGTCTGACAAGGTCTTAACAGCTTCACCGGACTACGACTCATAAAGTAGCTGCTAAAGCATTTACAAGTCTACATCAGTGGTTTTCAATTTTTTTCATGACATACAACAAATATAATCCTTTAATATAAAGAAATATTTTGCAACAAGTTTCGCTGTCTAGGGCATAGTAAGTTGGAAAAAAATCTTTACGTGCTTTAGGCCTAAAAGAATATCAAACAAGCTTACAGTCGCATCTATTATATTAGTTAAGATTAGCAGAAAAAAAAAGACACTAGAACCCTTTTTAAAATCAGTTAAAAGTTATGGACATAACCATTAAAAAGCATTTCACAAATCATAGCGTTTTATTATAAAAAAATATTACAATGATAATAATCATATACAGAAACTTATTATCTACCTTATGTGAGGGTTTATTACCTTAATGATATAAAAGAGATATTTTAATTAATTAGTTTATGGTTACATTTAAAATAGCTCGTTGGTCCAATATAGTCCAAAAATAAAATCGGCTGAGTGCCTTAAGCGCTCGCCTTAGTAGTCCGGTGAAACTGTAAAGGCCAAAGAATTAAGGCCAATAGCGTAGTCAGTTCGAAAAAAAAAAATCCAATATAGTGTTACCCTGTTTTTAATTCACTGCCCAAGAAGCTGTTGTTTTTCGAATTTTATACAATACTAGCTTCTACTCGGGATTTCGTCCGCGTGGAATAAAGTTTTTTTTTTCCTCGAAATGACTACGCTATTGACCCATCAAGGTCTTAACAGCTTCACCGGACTACTAAGGCGAGCGCTTAAGGCACTCAGCCGATTTTATTTTGGCAACCAGCTCAAGGGTGCACGGTACACCTCGGCTTGGCTGTTGCCTGTTGCATGCAAAATCGCGACCTATCTTAGCTAGCCTAGCTAACTATTCATATATGTATGATTTGTTGAACCGTATATGTGTATCAAGTGGAATAAAGTCTTTGGGCTAACTAACACGTAGCAGAAGTTCTCAAAAAGAAAAAAAATATTTTAAAACATTCTTCATTGGTGTGCTCCTTTTGATTTATAGACTTCCTCGAACAATGAGCTATATAAACACTGATTTTTTTTTCAAATCGGAGCGGAACCTTACTTATACAAACTTTCATCCCCTATTTGTTATTGTTATTTTACATATAACTTTTACAAACTTTGAATGTCATATTTATTTATATCGAATTAACAGCCTAAAAATAAATTTCAAGCTTTTAGCTCTAAAAATGACAATACTTCCATACAACTTTTCATCCCCCCTTTCAACCCATTGTAACGATTTTTTCGCATTAAGAAGTAACCTATGTCCTTTCTCAGTCTCTAAACTATCTGTGTACGAAATTTCATTTAAATCGGTGCAGTAGTTTTGGCGTGAAAGCGCGACAGATAGACAGACTGAGATACTTTTGCAATTATAATATTAGTTAAGTAAGGATTTTTATTTGTCAATTTCTTTGACGTCTGTAGCTTAATTAAAATATTTACATTAATTATCTATGAAATTTAAGTTAAAAAGAGAAATAAAAAACCAATGTTCAATATAATTAAGAAATAACTATGAAGAAAAAGTTGTTTTGTTTTCTTAATTCATAATTGTATTTGTTGCATAAAAGATTATTTTATATTCATTTTCAGTATATGGTATAATATACTACGCCTTAATTGCACATTGGTTAAGTCTAATATCGACAATATTATATCAGAAAAATGTTGTCACAGATTTAAACAGTTATAATAAAAAATATAACACCAGTTTATTAAATATCTTAGTTTAATCAAAGAACCCAGGGAACCTAACCAAGTTGCTTATCAACAATCACTAACGCAAATAGAAAAGGGAAAATGTATGGAGATGACATATCTGAACGCTATATCTCGTGGGTATCACAGCGTTCAGATATGTCATCTCCATACATTTTTCCGTTTTCTATTTGCGTTAGTGTTTGTCGATAAGCAACTTGGTTAGGCCCCCTGATCCGCTATTCAAATACATGTATTCTGCCGTACAAAGAAAGCATCTGTTTTTTTTTTTTCAATATTATGTTTTAAATTATATTTCGAATCAGAAAAAGAATATGCTTTCATCATATTTTTTGTTCACATAGTATGTTGTTCACAAATTATACTTAGCTAAATAAAAACAATATGTATATCTCGCCAAAAGCGCAAGTTACAGGCTTTTCTCCTATTTAAGTTTTTTAGAATTACATTTTTTTGTTGTTGTTGTTTCGCCTTTGTTTCTCACGGACGTATTATTGTCATTAATCAAAGCCTTGGATATTTACTAGATTCGTAATTTCGTCCCAAATAACCGAGGAACTGTTATGGTAAATTAAATAAATTCGAGTACGTTACAAGAAACGGTATTTAACTTAAGACACTTATGGCATTATAATATCATCGGTGTAATTAAATTAGAAATAATGAAGGAGATATTTGAGTATGTCAGTTTGTTCGAGTAATGACGTCAGAAGTAATCACAACTTTGAAAAACATACTAACAGTCTTTCGCGCCTTCGTAGGCATTGGACATTCTGTGTTGCTATTATTATTTATTTTTTATACAAATGTGTTCAATTATACATACATTATACATATATTTTATGTGTATAAATCACAAAAAAAAACCAAACTGCAAATGCAAATAGACTTCATTGTGTCCAGTGAATATATTTTTCTTGTAAAGGAGTTAATACAAAATATGCTCTTTAATCTTGAAACGAACGTAAATTTCAAAGATGTCATCATAGTAAAGTATACGTAATAGAAAATTAAAATGGACAATAAATAAAAGTTTCATTTAATAGCCGTTGTAAATAGCCGGTATCTTCTTAAAATCACCTTCCATTTGATGGTAGTGACTTCTGATAACAATGTAGAAGTATGTCCCGAAAGCTGTAAACATACGAAGGAGGGTTACAAACATTGTATATCATTATAAGCTAATAGCCTTTGCCGGCGAGCCTTCGTTCGCGTGGAATAGATACCTTGGGCTAACGCTAACACGCAGCGGAAGCTCTCACGAGGAAAAAAACCCCAATTTTTAAACATTAGTGCTCCGCTCCTGTTGATCTTATCGTGATGATATGTAGTCTATGACGATCCTCGACAAATGAGCTATATAACATTGAAAGATTTTTTCAAATCGGACTAGTAGTTCCTGAGATTACCCCTTACAACGTCACAACGTCACAAACTCACAACATCACAAACTTTACCTCTTTATAATATTAGTATAGACTAGTATAGATGTAGATGGTAGAGCCACGCTGAAACTATAAGAGATTTCAGCATGAATGGGTCGGCTCGCCCGGGGTAGTACCACCCGTTCCACAGAAAACCGACGTGAAGTAACAGTATTGCATTGTTGCATTATGTCAGTGAGAGCGCCGGAAACCCACTTCCCTGCCACCCTATCCCTTCGATTTCCTTTCCTTCCCCCCTCACACATATACAGGCTGACAACGCACCTGCAACTCCCCTGGTGTTGCTAGTATCTATGAACGGTGGTAATCATTTAACATCAGGTGTCCCACCTCTTCGTTTGTCTCCTTTGATATAAAAGGTAATCATTCAGAAACACCTTTCATCTAGAGAAAATTTATTGTACCCGATAGATCAGATTTATATTAAAACGAACGAAGCTACGAGCAAAGGCTAGTTTTAGAATAATTCTAGAAAAGTGAAATTGAATATTTCATCACCATTTTTCATAAGTAGTAACGTAAAACCTGTTATATTCTAAAATGTTTGTTACTGCGTGACCGAGATAGTCTTTTTTTATGACATGGAAGGGAAACGAACAGGCGGGTCACCTCATGTTAAGTGATCATCGCCATCCATAGTGACTAGCTATTGCTGGTATTCCAGGGGAGCCGCAAGCGTGTTGCCAGCCTGTGTTTCGGGGTGAGGGGGGAAGGGAGGTGGTCTTTTTTTTCACGGAATGCATACACTATTGACCCAGCAAGGTCTTAACAACTTCACCGGACTACTAAGGGGAGCGCTTAGGACACTCAGCCGATTTTGTTTGACAACTAGTTCAAGGGTGCACGGCACACCTCGGCTTGGCCTGTTGCCTGATATGTGCAATTCGCGAACTATCTGAACTGACCTAAGCTAACTATTCATACATATATAAGTTGTTGGAACATATATGTGTACCAAGCATACATACCTCAACAACTCCTATATATATTTCGTATCAGATAATTTTCTAAACTATTTCAGTACGATAAGGGAAAGAAACAAAACCCTTCCATTTTCATGTGTAAGCGTGTGTAGGGGTGATATGTGTAATGTTGAAAACTAACAGCCATAGAAATGTCTAACTTTATAAGTAACTAGCTTCTGTCCGCGACTTCGTCCGAGTGGAAGAGTAACTTTGTGCTAAAACTAAAAAAGCCCCGTTTTTAAAACATTCTTTATTGGTGCTCCATTCCTGTTGGTCTTAGCGTGATGATATATAGTCTTTTTTTTATATCAAAGGAGGCAAACGAACTGGTGGGTCACGTGATGTTAAGTGATCACCACCGTCCATAGACACCAGCGACATCAGGGACGCTGCATGTGCATTGCCAGCCTGTATATGGGAGAAAAGGGAGGGGAAGGAAAGGGAAAGCAGGAAAGAGGAAGAGACGTGGGCCTCCGGCTATCTCACTGACCGAACGAAACACAACAATGCAAGCACTGTTATTTCACGTCGGTTATCTGTGAGAGGGGCGGCACTACCCCAGAGGATCGACCCATTCATGCTGAAACCAAAAATGGCTTCAGCCGGACTCTACCACCTACTAAAAAGTCTATAGCCTTCCTTGATAAATGGGCTATCTAATACTAAAATAATTTTGCAAATGGAACTTTTCGTTCCTGAGATTAGCGCGTTCAACCAAACAAACAAACCCTTCAGTTAAGGACGTGAGGAATAGGATAAATGTAGGATGGATGAAATGGCGAAATGCGTCTGGGGTAGCTTGTGATCCACGAATGCCTTTGAAACTCAAGGGGAAGGTTTATAAAACTATGATAAGACCGGTCATGCTGTATGCATCTGAGTGCTGGGCTACGAAAGAGACGGATGAGAGAAAATTACATGCGGCAGAGATGCGAATGTTAAGGTGGATGTGTGGTGTAACTAGAATGGATAAGATTAAGAATGAGTATATTAGAGGTAGTTTGAAAATAGCACCAGTGACAGAGAAGTTGAGGAGTAATCGGTTAGCATGGTATGGGCATGTCATGAGGAGAGATGAAAACCATGTAACTAGAAAAGTGTTGAATATGATAGGGCACGGATATACGAGTAGAGGAAGACCGAAAAAGGTATAGATAGACTATGTGAAAACCGATATGTCCGTAAAAGGTGTGAATACTGAAATGACATCTGACAGGAGAGAATGGAAAAAGAAAACATGTTGTGCCGACCCTATTAAAATGGGATAAGGGTAATGATGATGATGGGAAATTATTTAGTGTTGTATACCAAGTCTAGTATGGATGTCTCATGCAATAGTAAAAATATATAATACATTAATATTTTATACAACTTACTGATCTCGGAAAACTTGAAGGCCAAATATAGCGGTGTTATGTGGCCGCTTGCTATTTTTGTTACAACCGTTGTAATAGAGATGATAAGGAATATTACAGTGTATACCAAATAAGTTCTCACCAGATCTGGTTTGTCCTGAAATAATTAATTATAAATCGATTAATTATTAATTGAGATATTATCGGTAATTGCTTATTCAAATCTAATATATAAAATTCTCGTCTAATATATAAAACTCTCGTGTCGCGGTGTTTGTGGTTAAACTCCTCCGAAACGGCTTTCCCGATTCTCATGAAATTTTGTGTGCATATTGGATAGGTCTGAGAATCGGACAACATCTATTTTTCATCCCCCTAAATGTCAAGGGTAATCCACCCCTTAATTTTTTTTCCATTTTAGCTTATTTTTTTTATGATACAGCATTAGTAAATAAATATAACCCTGAATTTTCAACCCTTTACAATCAACCCCTATTTTACCATCGCGATTTTTATTTTAGTCAGCTAGTATACATATAAGAATCCAGTGTCATGATGTCTGTACACAATGAACTCAGAAACTATTTAACTGGATTTATTATGAAAGTTGGCATTTATGTGTAACTAACTTCAGTCCACAACTTTGTCCGCGTGGAAAAGTTACTTTGAGCCAAAGCTAACATGTAGCATAAACTCTTCAAAGGAAAAAAATTACCCCATTTTGAAACTTTCTACATTGTTGCTCTGCTCCTGTTCGACTCAGCGTAATAATATTAAATCAGAACCAGTTTAAATCAAACCAGTAGGTCCCGAGATTAGCTCGGTTAATCAAACAAATAAACTTTTCAGCTTTATAATAGTGGTATAGACTACTCTTCTCTCGTATTTTTTTTGTGTTTCTTTCATTATTCTTCTGATATGGTGTCTACGTTGGTAGTCAACGGCGTGGCGACGTGTTAATGTTTACCTTGATCTAGGATTTAAAATATTTTGCGTCTATTTCTAAACGCAATAGCATTTATATATCTCGAAATGAACTCAGGTCGTCATTATATCTATAATAACTTTTGATAGAGTAGGCCGATTTTAATGAAATAAAAAGTAAGTTACTCTCAAAGATATGCTTTATAATTTTCTTATAGAGGTTTTATTGTGAGCCCAGCATTTTAGAAGTGATACGTGTTCATACAGATTGGCAGACAGTAATTTCTAAAAATGATTGAATTGTATTTAAGTAATGAAATACAACTAGGGATGTTAAAAAATAATCGACTTTTAATTAAATCGATTTTTATTTTATTATAATCGATTTTTTATTGTCGATGTTTATATTCATATTAATTGATTTTTTGAAAATCGATTATACAAATTACGCATTTTAATCGATTTTCATAAACATCTATGCGACGGATGAAAAACAAACTGAAAATAAGTTCATTATTATTTACAATTGAAGAGTGAACATAGTGAGATAATCTAGTTGTAAAAATTTAAAATGTTTTCTAGCCGCAAAACACCTAAAAGCGGCTGGCGAAAGTATTTTATAACGAAAAAGACTAATACCACAGTAATATGCATTGTCTTGGTCGATAGAATGAAAAATGTTGTAGTGAAACTACAAATTTAAAAAGAACATAGAATGAAAACATCCCACTGCCTTACAAGTAACATGAGTTACTATATCTTATAATGATTGTTGTGGTTCTTATGACAGCTAAATACCGCTGTCTGTAAATTTAAAAATTTCAATAAAACTAAAAAGGTCTGTCATGCGAGCACAATGTACTTCAACATGTTCACTAAAAATGTCTTATGGTAAACTCGACATCGATAAGTTTACAAAACTATAAATTATTATTGAAATTATTCAATAAACAAATTCTTCAATTTTAATTTTGTCAGTCACACTATAATTAATATGAAAATTTAAAAGAGAACTTCATTGTTTTGAATTTTACAGTTAGAATTAATAATGTTGTCATTTTGTTAGGATGTTTATCATTTCATTTTTATTACGATATAATGTTTATTAGTACTGAAAATATCTATGGTATTTAGTTTCTATATTCTTTACCTTGAAAGTTTAAAGGAACATTCACTTTTATTTTGTTTTGAACTGGTTATTTTTATACGTATCATTTTATGTGATTCTTAGTCTGATAAATTGTTATTTTAAATCTTTAGGTTTATTATAGGAATATGGAAAGCATGTCTATTTTTAAATATTATAAAAATCGATTTTTGAAAAAATCGATTATTTATTTGCAATAAAATCAGTTTTTAACAAATCGATTATTATTTAAAAAAGAAAAATCGACTCCTAATTAATCGATTTTTTCCATTAATCTCACATCCCTAAATACAACCAACTGACGTCCGCCCTGATAATAAATAATCTTAACAAAGTATATACCTAAACCTTTCTCACGAATCACTATCTACTGGTGACCGCATGAAGCTTCATTCAATAGTTTGAATTAGACAGACGCGATAAGAGACTTTGTTTTATACTATGTAGTGATACCTAGACACTTACAATAATGTTTACCACCGGAATCGAACAAGTAAAGACTTATTACATTTACTTTCTTATTATATGTACAGATCAGTAGTACTTATGAGTTCAAATGATTAACGACGACATATTATAACGCTTTTTTCACCCGTTGCCCTTCAAGCTGGGACATTTTTGAGTGTATATCAATACTAAATTGCCTATTAATTCCCTCCTCGCTTAGACTTATTTTATGATCTTACCGTGTAATTACATAAATGCTAAATACGTATTCAATACTTGCTTTAAAAAGGTTTCGTACTAAATACACCGAGCTCGCCCGAGGCAAGACCTAACCTAACCAAAGCGAGACAAAAGAGCGAAATGGCGAACATTCAACGAGCGCGGTGCATTTAAAACGTAACCTTTTTAAAGCAATATTAAATACATATTTAACTTTTTTGTAATAACACCGTTAATATTTAATTTATAAAAAGGCTTACCTTATGAACTCCAACGAGGAGTAAAGTTGTGAACAGGACGCTCCATAGCTTCATGATCAGCAAGGCGGAAAATATGATCAGGATAATTGTTCCTAATTCTTTTCCTTCATCCTCATTATATTCAATATAACTTCCAATACCGATTGCAGCGCAGGAAATAATTATAGTACATATTTGGAAAAACTGAAATAATTATAGCGGATTTTTTTTTATTTTGGATTGTCATTGTTAGAATTTAAATTTATGGAAAAAGTAATTCAAATTTAAGAACAAAGTCTCGTAACCCCTAAACTATTGATATGCAAAAACCCAAGAAGCACATTTAACGTCTCACAGTCGGCACACAAAAATTAATGATAATTTTGGGTTATGCAGTAATTTCAAATAGTCTCGCGTCTCTTGCATAGTAGTCCGGTGAAGCTGTAAGACCTTGCAGGGTCAATAGCGTAGTCATTTCGAAAAAAAATCGCATCTCTTGCGTCCTTGTAAACACAACTTTAAATCAGTCAGGAAGGAATGCAATTGAATTTGCAAAATAATAAGATTATCGCATAACTATAACCACCTTTCGAGATATTGAGGAATATTGGGGAGTTTTTACGGCCGGTTTTGAGCACTTCTTTTATTCGAGACTGTGTGTCTTGGGTTTTTGAATGTCAATGCCTTAAAAGCATGATTTTTGTTTTGAATAATGAAAGTAATTTGCAAACAATAACAAAAAATATACTCTTACCAGGCAAAAGTAATGCCAACTTTCTCTTATAAGACATGGCATTTTCTAAGACAATTGAATAAAAATCTTTGAATAAAATTAAATGAAAGCAAAATGTATACAATTGGCAATAATATGCATTTAAGGGTTAAGGGGGCTTCGCGATATGAATTGAACGGTAGAAATCATCACATAAGTTTTCCTTCATATGACTGTGTGTGTGTGTGTCAACCAAATTTAGTGTTACATCCGAAGGTAATTCCTAACACAAGGCTGTGTAAGGTTTTTTTTCTAACTGACCATGCTATTGGCATTGGAAGGCCCTTACAACTTCACCGGGCTACTAAGGCAGTGTAAGGTATTAGAAAACACCCGACCATCGAATTAAACGCTTGTTAAAATTTTTCTCATCGCAGAAAAATCCTTGTTTCATTCTTAATACCCTTAATTCTTACTTACTTAAAACCCCTTTTATCTTTACAATAATTATATACCTATTATATTTATAAGTTTTTTTTTATTCGATCAGATTACGCTATTGACCTATCAAGGTCTTAACAGCTTCACTGGACTACTAAGGCGAGCGCTTAAGGCACTCAGCTGATTTTATTTGTCAACTAGCTCAAGGGTGGACGGCACATCTCGGTTTGGGTTGTTACCTGATACATGCAATTCGCGACCTATCTGAACTAACCTAAGCAAACTATTCAGACATATATGAGTTGTTGGAACATATATGTGTACCAAGCATACATATCTCAACAACTCTTATATATATTTCGTATCAGATAATTATATTTATAAGTGGGTGTTGGTTACTGTAGGAGATTAGAAAATTATGTTAAGATGGGCAAAAAACCGGATAGGTTTTACATAAAATATATTTTTATTGACTGTCTACATAGCAGAATGAGTAATTATGTTGAATATCAAATCAATCGGGCCCTAATGTTTCGGTGATATCGTGATGAGTCAGTCAGTAGAAAGTACATATTTAGATTTATTGCCTAATAAATGATAAATTATTATTGTTATAAACATTTCTAGGAACTTATATCTTTATGACAAATTAAAGTGTAATTACATTTGTATTCGATTCACAATCATAGATATATGTAAAATTATGTTATGAATAACTCGATAATAGTAATATTCACACAACGCAGTCTTAATAATTTATGTATGGTCCTTACTAACATGGTTCATATAACGAATAGAAACGGTATTAAATTTGTTTTACATTATATTTTCAATGAATTCACTATGATTAATTAAATGTTAGCTATGATTCCAATCATTAGCTAGTTGAATTAACAAATTAATTGAATAAGCGTAGGGTATATTGTTTGCTTTATATCTTACGTACGGATGCTAAACATGGGCATTGACTCAAAAACATCGTTTAAAATTAAGATCGTGTCAAAGGCGAATTGAAAGGAGTATGTAGGGCGTGACGCTAAAAAACCGCAAAAGAGCAGCAGATATTAGATCTAAAACTAAGGTAGAAGACGTACTAAAGAAAATAAGATGGTTAAAATAGCGATGGACAGGACACGTGACAAGGGAAAGTAGAATGAAATGGACTAAAATTGTAACGGAATGGCAGCCACGTGATGGCAACAGAAAAAAAGGAAGGTAAACTAGAAGATGGATAGATGACATCAAGCTGATTGAAGGGACAATCTGGTATAGAAAAGCTACCAACAGAGAAGAATGGAAGCAGCTGGAAGAGGCCTATGTGTCACTTGACATGCTGACCACTGAACCGGGAAATCCGATGTATTAGATTAGTTAACACAATTTGCATGTAAAAATCATTGTATAGTATCAGCAATAAAGGCTAAATAATATAAAATAATAGAGACTGTCTCTGTCGCACAACTTTAATTACAACCGTACATATTTTAATAGTATTATCGATATTATAGATGACCCAAGTCGCTTTTTATTTAAACCCGGATATACAAACAGATAGTTAAGATACTAGTAGTGATCATTATCCTTTGTTAAAAATGTCTACTCATACACATGTCAACTATTTACCAGATTAGGTCCATTCGACAGCGGCTCAAGCCTAGGTTCCTTCCCTCGGCGTGGATCCCTTGAGTACGCTGCTCGCGCACAGTGACACAAAATCTTACATCACTGCCACAACACTACACATATCACCTCCACACACGTGCACGCATACATGCATACACAAGAAAGTGGAAGGGTTTTATTTTTTCCCCTTATCGAACTGAAATAGTTTAAAAAATCATCTGATACGAAATATATATAAGAGTTGTTAAGGTATATATGTTTGATACACATATATGTATAAACAACTCAATTCTTTATGAATAGTTGTTAGCTTATAAGCTTAGGTTAGCTCTGGATGCACAATTGGAAAAATAACGTACGTACAGAGAACTATAAACTAAAACTTACCAAATAAAAGTAGCCAATAATAAGTGACCCAGTTCTGAGTTTGATACAGCAACAACAGTTTTCGACCTCTAGCCACATTGTTATCCTGTACAAAACAGACAATAACTTTTGTTTTTACGTAAAAATTTAGAATTAAATATACTAGTAAGATCTACTTTATGCGTGTATCTTGATTTATCTAAATAAAGTAGTAATCCATATAGTATACATCGGCAAATTAAATCCCGGAAAAAGAGATTTAACATAATTTCTAAGGCATTGAATGTAGAACATTTGTACAAAAAGAATGATTAAGTTACTTGGTATGTCTATTAAGTTAATGCGTAGAAGTTGTAAATACACCTAATCGTCTACGTGCCTTCGAAGTAGCAGTGAAAGTTTTAAACAAAATGTATCTCATACTCAGATGTGAATATATTACAAAGTTAAAGTTATATAAAGTGATGGAAGTCTGTTAAATATCTGTAGATTTTAACGAAAGAATAAAGAAAGCGGACATACATCATTTACAATTAAAATCCATACATAAAACAACCAAAATGACGTCATAAATATGACCCAAATGCAACACAGCGCATTACGAAATGGTTGAAACGTTAAGGGCATCGTTTGTTGAATAAAATATACCACAAAATCTTTCCTAAATCATAAACGTATTAAAAATAAATAAGACTCACGTTCTAAAATATACAGTCTGTTATTGCTACTTTGAGGAACTTTTTGGAAATCGAACGATACAAAATATACATGTAAAGGTCACGAAGGGCCGACGGGCCGACGTAAACTGAATGAAGTAAGGAATACGAATGCATACTGCATAGTGATAATGATCGTTCAACATTTGGAATGGGGAAGATACCACTCTAAACGTGTCGGGGTGGGTTTAGGGAGCTGCACAGGGTACTTCAACAGGTAGTGAAACAAATGACATTCTTTTAACCTAAGAGTTTGGATTACTGTAATTTTTTGCTAGTGCATCGCTTTTAAAATTTGGAAGTTTGTATTATTTTACAAATATTTTGATTTACCTCGTTTATATTAGCCCGCTTTATTTTATGTTTCTGAATGTTTCGTTTCTGTGGTGCTTTGTAATATGAAGTTTTTATTTTTAACTAGACACATCACATAGATCTATATTTAATATATAAAATTTTCGTGTCGCGGTGTTTGTGGTTAGACTCCTCCGAAACGGCTTTCCCGATTCTCATGAAATTTTGTGTGCATATTGGGTAGGTCTGAGAATCGGACAACATCTATTTTTCAACCCCCTAAATGTTAAGGGTAATCCACCCCTGCATTAGTAAATACATATAACCCTGAATTTTCAACCCTTTACAATCAACCCCTATTTTACCATCGCGATTTTTAATTTGAATAAATAGCCGATTTGGTGCAGACGAAGTTGCACGGGTCAGCTAGTATTATATAATATAGTAATAAATAAAATTGAAATATCTGTTTATTATAATTAAAGTAACAGAAATAAATTAGAATAAAAATACTTCGAACAGTTGGTTATCATCTCCTAAAATTTACATTAAAATTAGCACTTTTTTTATGTCATATAGGAGGCAAATGAACATGCGGGTCACCTGTTCTTAAGCGATCACCGTCGTCCATAGACACTAGCAACCCCAGAGGAGTTGCAAGTGCGTTGCCAGCCTGTGTTTGGGGGAATGGAGAGAAAGGGGGAGGAGAAGGAAGAGGAAAGGAGAAGGGAGGGGAGACGGGTCTCCGGTGTTCTCACTGACCGAACGAAACGCAACAATGTAAGCACTGTTACTTCACGTCGGTTTTCTGTGAGAGGGTGGTGCTACCCCAGACGAGCTGACCCATTCAGGCTGAAACCAATAATAGCTTCAGCGTGGCTTTACCACTACTAGCACATTAGCACATTAAAATTAGCATTATTTGATTTTGATATAGAATCTTAAAGCCGATTGATAACGGTAATGTCCCGGTTCCCGTAGTCCGGTGAAGCTGTTAAAACATTGCTGGGTCAATAGCGTAGTAATTTCGAAAAAAAAAAAACCCGGTTCCCTTTGCCGTACGAACGTAAACGCGAATCAGAACAAGGCGACCCATCGCTTGTATCTTCGTCGATACGTGTGCACGATAATGTAGAACACGCGCGTCGTTCTGGCTTGTGTTCGCTTTCGTGTACACCGATACGTTTGCATAATGATGGCGAACGGGTGCGGGCTAGATTATATATGTTTCAAGTCAGTTGTGTCGAAGAAACGTTACCAATTACTGCTAAAAATGTAGCAAAAAAGACGCAGGTATTTGTCGTTATATAATTAACGGTTGCCCTAGTAATATTATGTATGAAGAAGGAAAACAGTTCTTGAATCCTAAAAACCACGGAATAAGGAATAAGATAGTTTCTTTCTTCCATTCTTTTTTTAGGTGGTAGAGCCATACTGAAGCTAATACTGGCTTCAGCATGAAGGGGTCGGTTCGTCCGGGTTAGTACCACCCTCTCACAGAAAACCGACGTGATGTAACAATGCTTGTACTGTTGCGTTTCGTTCGGTCAGTGAAAGCGCCGGAGACCTACTTCTCCTTCCCTTCACCCTTTCCTCTTCACTGACTCCCCGCCCGCCCCCTCCCTCCCCAACAGCGGCTGGCAACGCACTTGCGACTCTCCTGGTGTTGTAAGTGTCTATGGACGGTAATGATCACTTAACATCAGGTGACTCACCTGTTCGTTTGCCTCCTATGATAAAAAAAATGCTAAAGACAGTTTAACTATCGACAGAGGTTGCATATAATCGATTATATTTCTCCATTCTCCCGCTCACATCGGAAGAGTCAACGTCAGTCTGAAGATGACAGGTAACAGAGCAAAACACTTCGTAGCCCGGTGAAGCAGTTAAGACCTAGCTAGGTCAATAGTATTGTCAGTTGACCGGTACACGTTACTTTACATCATGTTTTGATCTTTATATATACATTTTTTTCTGTACGTGTGTATGTCACTAAACTTCTCCTAAACGGCTGATTTTCATGAAATTTTGTGAGCGTTTTCCAATGAATCCAAGAATGATTTAGATACACAATTGGACCCGGTAGGTGGCGCTACGGTTGACTTTTAGGATTTTTTTATTAACAAGGTAGGGCAACATCTGCCAGAACTGTTAGTATTAGTATAAATATCTTTTACGGGTCGTAGTATCCGACAATCAGGTACGCCATGTTGTGAAGCCAGTTATAGTTACATCAAATGATATTGTTGCCGAACGTAAAAAACTATAAAGTATAAAACAATTCATAAAGTAACACCTTTATCTAGCAAAGATAAACTTCAAGTAAACTTTTTTTTATATCATTGGAGGCAAATGAAAATCTGGGTCACCTGATATTAAGTGATCACCATCGTCCATAGACACTAGCAACACCAGGGAAGTTGCAAGTGCGTTGCCATCTAGTGTTGCAGGAGGGGAGGGGAGGAGAGGTGGGCCTCCGACGCTCTCACTTACCGAACGAAACGCAACAATGCAAGCACTGTTACTTCTCATCGGTGTTTCTGTGGGTCGGGTGGTAGTACCCCGGGCGAGCCGACCCATTTATGCTGGAGCCAGTAATACCTTCAGTGTGGCTCTACCACCTACAAAAATACCTAACCTATCTAACTGAGTCTAATCAGTAATAAGTTGCATCTGCCGAGGACAGGAACGTGGGGATTTGGCTTATGCACTGGTCTTCCCAACCATATCCTTCAAACCAGAACATCGCTGCATGGGTTCTATTACATTGTTGTATAAATAGGTCCAGTAGTGATACTCGCGGACATGAACTTTGAACATAATTCACCTATAAGTGTAAAACGAGTCTAAAAAGAGATTTGGTTCAGAATCCCAGCAAATAAACGAAAATATTGATTAAATACGCAGACTATATGCCGCCAAAGAGTGTCAAAGAGTACATAAGTAAAAACAGATTTGACATTAGGCAAAATAATCTCCAATCAAACTCAGTAATGATAAATAAATCGAAAAACTCTTTTTTAATGTCATTTTACGTAAGAATATCGTAGTTGTGTCATGCTGTTTAAATAAACAATGTCATATAACATACAACGGTATCAATACTAGGATTTCAATCGTTATTCTGAGCATTTTGATGTCTGGTTGTAAAATTAAAATGTAGTTAAAATTTGGATTAAAAATGAAATTAGTATTTATATTTTATTTTCGTATAAAAGTATGCCAGACTTATGACAATATATACTCGAAAATGGATTATAGAAAAAAAAAATTTAAAATTATGACTGATTTTTAGTTAATAAAACACCTAATTATTAGTTAATTTCAACTACTAACCTAATTTTTTTTCTCGAACTGACTACGCTATTGATCTAGCAAGGTCTTTCCAGCTTCACCGAACTATAACTATAAAGAAACAAAACCCTTCCACTTTCATATGTAAGCGTGAATGCGTGCACGTGTGTAGAGGTGATATGTGTAATGTTGTTGCAGTGATGTAAGGTTTTTTGTCACTGTATCGCGCGAGCTGCGCACTCAAGGACTCCACGTCGAGGTAACGAACCTAGGATTGAGCCGCTGGCGAGGGAGGCCTAATCTGGTCGAGGGGGGCCTAATCTGGTGATCTGGTAACCTAAATATTAATTTGTATATATAAAGTCTAAAGCGTAATGCGATGCGAGTCAAAAAAAAATGCTATATTGTGCGTCTTCTCAAATATGAATTTTCAAAAATCCTTCTTTTGCATGATTCTAGATCACCAGAATAATAATCCCGTATGAAAAATATTTTGAAATTTAATTGCAGCTTGTATGTTCTGCCACGAATTTACCTCAATGAAGTCTTCAACTTTTATATATCCACATAATTATATTGTTTAAAACTCGTAATTTCATTATATAGATAAATATAATGAAAAAATAATAGCTTCGACCGCGACTTCGCTCGCGTTCTCAAAAGGAAAAAACATCCCGATTTTGAAACATTTTTCAGCTGTGGTCTGCTCCTATTGATCTTAGCGTGATAATAGCCTATAACCATCCTCGATAAATGAGCTATATAACACTGAAAGAATTATTCAAATCGGACCAATAGTTCCTGAGATTACCCCCTACAACGTCACGTCACAAACTCACAAACTTTACTTCTTTATAATATTAGTATAGATTAACGTGATAACGTTTCTTTGTAGGTAACTTAATATGCAAAAACAACCTAAATCCCGTCCGCTTTGAAAGGTAAGGGGCACATGAAATCAAAAAAAAATCATTAAATGATCGTGATCAAGCTTCCAGGGAACTGTATTTTCAATGTTTTCTTTGTACACAAAAGTAATATTTTCTGCAATTTCTACTTTCGTTCTATTTATATCAACCGTCGCATCTATTGTAAATATTCTTTGATTTCCCATAGTTGATCGTTTGACACAGTTTCCGTATCCTGGAAGTTTCAGTGTCTAAGTATACGCGCTCGTGAGCATATCCAATCCAAAGTTTATATTAAGCAGAAGTGTTAGTGTAATTAATACAAGGTAATATTTTCTATTATAAAAAATGGTACAGTTAGATGTTCTAATTCCATAAGTATCCGTTTCAATAAATTATAAATTCAGGAGTAAGATACTGTTGATTTTGATGGTTAAATAATTATACCCGTAGTTTTATTAAGTCACGAACCTCCTCTAATTCTTAAAGAGAGTACGCGAAAAGTTATATAATAATTTGTCTCCTTCAATAAACAGCCTATCCAATACCAAAATAATTATTCAAATCACGCATTCAGGTATACAAACCCTTCAATTATTTGGTAGTTTTTTTTTTTCGAACTGACTACGCTACTGTCCTAGCAAGGTCTTAACAGCTTCACCGAACTACTAAGGCGAGCGCTTAGGGCACTTAGCCGATTTTATTTTATTTGGGCAACTAGCTCAAGGATGCACGGCACACCTCGGCGTGACTGTTGCCTGTTACATGCAAACTCGCGACCTAACTTAGCTAACCTAGCTAACTATTCATATGTTTGAGTTGTTGAGACGCATATGTGTACCAAGCATACACGCCTCAACAACCACTCTATATATTTTTTATCGGAAGATTAGATTTTTTTTTATTTCGATAAGGAAAAAAATATAACCCTTCCACTTCCATGTGTAAGCGTGTGGGCGTGCACGTGTGTGGGGGTGATCGTGTAGTGTTATAGCAGTGGTGTAAATTTTTGTGTCACTGTATCGCGAGAGCAGCGCACTCAAGAGCTCCACACCGAGGGAACGGACCTAGGCTTGAGTCGCTGCCGAGGGGGGGCCTAATCTGGTATAATTTGGTAGAGTTTCTCGTAACTTAAGGTTATAAAATCTAGCTGCGTATACGTTTACGTAAGTAGGTTTAAAAAAAAAACATTTTTCCATTTGTGACTTTAATAAGCTTCAAATTAATTTTCCCTTTAAAGAACACTATCAGCAGACATCAAAGTAAAATGCAGAACATGAGCACTAATAATACAAAATGCAAATACATTCACAAAAAAAAAAAAAACCAAATGAACACAAATAATCACAAATTTAGTTCAACGTTTAAACACACAGGTGATGGTTTTGGAACTTACAAGCGTTGGTAAGATCAGTTGTAAATAATATTTTCTCTCTGGTTCATGAGCGCTGTGGTGCTTATCAAATATATTACAGTACAGTACAAATATATTACAAAGTCATCTGAATATATTAAGTCCATTTACTTATGTACTTTTCTCTCGTACTTACACCGCGTTAAAATTACAATAACCTTTGATAGAGTCGACCCATTTTAATGAAACAAAGACTTAGGTCTTCTCGAAGATATTCTTTATCATGATTTTCTTGGTATGGTTTTATTGCGAACCCAGTACTTTAGCAGTGGTGCATGTTCATATAAATAGACAGGCAGACATTTCTAAAAACTATTAAAATGTATTTATTAGTTATTCCTAGACATCTGCAATTTTTTTTTTTCAAAGTCGTAAAAGTTTTGACTCGTTAGATTTACATTTTTATTAAATGTGTAGAAGGTTTAATTTCATAAAATTAATTAATTAATTCAAATCTGCTACAGAAACAAAATGGGTATGCCGCAGCTGGAAAGATGTTGCTTTCTATTCGATTTGAAAACTGGCAACATTATACTCGGCGCTATAAATGCCGTAAGTTACAATTTTGTACGAAATCTCTTTAAGATATCACCAGTGACTATTTACTTAGATCACATTTTTAAAACTGCGTAGTCATAGTGTGGGTATATATTTTTATCTGAGTTTCAAAAGTTAGATTGAGGAAGAAAGTAATGGTTAGGATTATTAACATAGTAGAAAAGATATTGCGAGTGATACAGCAAAGATCAACTAACAAAAACCCTTTAAAAATATATCTATTAACAATAAAAAGATGGATAAGAAGCTAAAAGTAATCTGCTATGATGTTATATAGCTCACTGTATGTGATACCTATCATGCGTTTGTAATATATAAAATTTAGTTACAAATTGCGTAACTGTTCTAGAACAATTGACAACCCGTACAGTTCAAAAAGAAACTATAATATAATATACTAGTTGTACTCGCAACTTCGTCCAAGTGAAATAGTTACTTTGGGCTAACGCTATACGCAGCGAAAGCTCTCAAAAGGAAATAACCCAGATTTAGAAACATTCTTCTTTGTTGTTTCGCTTCTATTGGTCTCAGCGTATGATATATGGTCTTTGTCAATAAATAAGCTATCTAACACTGAAAGAATTTTTCAAATCGGACCCATAGTTCCTGAGATTAGCGCGTTTAAACAAACCCTTTAGCTTAATCATATTAGTATAGATAAATTAGATACGGAGAGGTGAGGAGTGTATCGAGAAGCCAGATTATGTTTGGTTCTTCACCCCCATTATTTACGGTAGTAAACAAGGAGAGATGTGGACTATAGGAATTGGAGTACCATATGGACATCGGTAAACGGATATGCTCAAACTCAGGAGGAAGCAACATGTAATCGATTGAATTGAAAGAAGAGTAAAATATACCCAGTTACCTGGCATTGATCACATATTTTTAGCGCTGCTGTTCTAATTAATTTTATTCTTCCTTTTTTGAAGTTATAATTCTTTTAGCGCATTAGAGAAAATGAGAGTATATTTCAACGATGCGCGCGCACACCGTCACGAAAAACCGACACCCTGAAGTTAGCTATAGTCAACATTTTGTTTCTTTGTATTAAAACTTTCAATGTATTATATACTTTTCTCTATTGTTAGTGTCGTTTTTTCTACAAACGTAGAATAAGGCAAAAGATAAAATTTTTGAAAAGATTTTTATCTTGTTTAAGCCAAAGAAGTATAACTTCTAACGCTTGTACATAAGTACACACACACACTTTTTTTAATTCTTTATCTTGTAAACTCTTGGTCCGCACCGTTTTTTTGCTTTCATTGAAGGTATCTATGACCAACTATTTGGATCTATTTTATTTACTCGACTATTAGCTACTTAAGAACGGATTTTTAATTAGGTTATTGCAATTTGATCCTTTAAGGCTATTTTTAAGGAGTACACACTCTTCCCTTTTTCAGTTTCTTTCGTTCGTAATGATGGCAATATTCATAGATAAGGCTGTAGCTTTGGGAGACATTGAGACTTCTTTAGAAGAGCCCGTCGATCCGGAAGTACAGGCGGCTCTTACGGGCCTCTATGCTATGATCATAATTTTGATTCTCCTACTCCTTGCTAAGTTCTGCTTCGACGTTTTCTATATTTATGGCATAACTAGGGTGAGTGAGAAAAACTAAAACAAATCTAACCCAAAATTTTGCATTCATACCAATATAAAATACTGTTAAATATATCTTTAACGTACTTTGCGGTACAAAAAATACTTCGCCAGCTGGAGCAAAGATTGGTTAAGTCAGTAACAGAGCACAAAAAACGTCATTCAAATGTTGATATAAAAATATCAATCAAAAGTCAATTTCAAGCATCTTGAAATATTGTAATTTAATCTACAATTAAATGCTAATCGCTAAACGTATGTTTACTTTTAAATCCATTTTTTTTATATATCATTGGAGGTAAACTAACAGGTTGGTCTCCTGATGTTAAGTGATCACTACCGTCCATAGACACCAGCAACAGCAGAAGAGTCGCAAGTGCATTAACAACCTGTGTTGGAGGGGAACGGGGGAGCAGGGAGGATGAGGGAGGGAAGGGGGAGGTGGCTTTCCGGTGCTCTCTGACCAAACGAAATGTAACAATGCAAGCACTGTTACTTCACTTTGGTTTTCTGTGAGAGGGTGGTACTGACCCTAGCGAGCCGACCCATTCAAGCTGAAACCAGTTACAGCTTCAGCGTGGCTCTACCACCTACCAAATTCTTGGAATACCTATTTCAATAGTTTGTATAACAATTACTGGATGTCAGTAGGCATTGTATAGGTGTATATAGTCAATAATTTTAGTTGATTGCAACAGTACAAGACTAATAAAGTTATTTAAGATATTAAATGTTGTTGATAAATAACAAAAGAGAATCTTGTTTTTTTTTATAAATATTATTTGATAAGTAGTATAAAGTTAATAAAGAAATATTTTATTTTTAGGAGCGCCCCGGCATCATCAAAGCATATTTGATCATGGAGATTGTGTTTTTCCTCTTATTCATGTTTATATTCTTCATCAGTGCTCCGAAGTTCACTGCTGGTACTATATGTACAGTATTATTTCACATTGGTAATGTTTTTTATTTACTACTTATTTATAACTCTTCAATCAGTATTCGTAAAGGTTTCTTTTAAAAAGCAATGTTGAAAATCTAGTGAAGAAAAATTCCTAAGTCTTTTTTAAGTCATGTTTAAAGTTTAACATCTTTCAATCCTTTGGTTGTTCATGGTTACATTTAACATATAAAATAATAATATCAAAACAAATACTAATAAACAACAAAGAGTACCTTAGTTAAAGTTTGTTTTAAAACTTTTAAAACTATACTTTTGAATGTAAAAAAATACATATAGGTTAAATGAACAACTTAAAAGGGGCACTTTCCAAGGTTAATCATTACGTAACTACCCCTCGGCGGAATGCCGCATGGTCGAACATTGGGAACGGGGTGCGGGTCGAGGTGAAGGACGCACGCGGGACTGCGTGGTACGGTGTGATTCATTGATTTCCTTATTATTGCACCAGTTGGTTATTGCGTAAATCACCTGATATTGAGTGTATATCAGTTTTGTTTTTCTCTCGATAATTAGGTCAAATTGTTGTAATATATCGCTGCTGATTAACCGGTCAGCTGTTTTTTTTTTTTTTTTGGAAATGACTACGTTATTGACCCAGCAAGGTCTTAACAGCTTCACCGGACTACTAAGGCGAGCGCTTAAGGCTCTCAGCCGATTTTGTTTTGGCAACCAGCTCAAGGGTGCACGGCACACCTCGGCTTGGCTGTTGCCTGTTGCATGCAAAATCGCGACCTATTTTAGCTAACCTAGCTAACTATTTATATATGTATGAGTTGTTGAAACGTATATGTGTACCAAGCATACACGCCTCAACAACTCCTCCATATATTTATTATCGGAAAATTGAGAGTTTTTCAGTTCGATAAGGGAAAAAAAAGTAAACCCTTCCACTTTCATGTGTAAGCGTGTAGGCGTGCACGTGTGTGGGGGTGATCGTGTAGTGTTGTAGCAGTGATGTATATTTGTGTGTTACCGTATCGCGCAAGCAATGCACTCAAGGGCTTCCTACCGAGGGGTCGAACCTAGCCTTGAGCCGCTGCCGTGGGAGGCTTAATCGGGTAACTAGTCAACTGTATAGGCGCCTAATGTTAGGAGACCTAATTTAGTAATAATAAGATGTTTTTACGAATAAAGGTACGGCCGGCAATTTGTCCGTGCATATATCCAAATAATTGATTCATAAAAACCTATTTCAGGTGTAAATGTATACATAATACTCCTGAGCTACAGCTTCTACAAACAGCTGAATACCAGAGAAGAAGTTTAAACGTATAATATCTCCAGTTTCTTACTGTGCAATTCTATATTCAGTATTACCGTTTCTTATATAGTATTAGCCTCTGCCCGCGACTTCGATCGCGTGGACATAGTTAATTTGGGCTAACTAATATGCAGCAAAAGCTCAAAAGGAAAATACCCCGATTTTTAAACATTCTTCATTGTTGTTGCTTGTTGCATTCTGCATTGTGTATAGCCTATAAATCCTGGATAAATGAGCTATATAACATTGAAAGAATCTTTCAAATCGGACCAGTAGTTCCTGAGATTACCCCCTACAACGTCACAATTCACAACGTCACAAACTTTACCTCTTTATAATATTAGTATAAATTGTGTATATTACCAGAAGATAATATCTATCAATGTATCCGAATGTCATTGTTATTGCTATATTTTATTCTTTATTATCTTGTAAGCATCTTTTATCTTTATTTTTGGCAAACAGTCTTTCAGATTATTACAATCGTCGTGTGATTATTTAAATATTCTAACAAGATGTTGGCTCCTTTGTTAGGCCTTCCAGGGATTTTTTGTGGCATCTCAAAATTTGATGCTCCGTGATATTATTTTTTATTTATTTCACTTATGCACAATAAACTAACTATATTACGTAAAACACCACCTAATTTACAAAATATAGAGTCCAATAACACAAGATTATGAATAAAATATAAAATCAACTACATAACAAACTAAAATCCCACCAATAACTCCTATGAGTAACTTGAGTTTGAGTTTTCGCAATAACTTAGTCTGACATGAAGTTACGCTTTTTTAATTCACGAATTTACTTAATCATAGATTCTGTAAAGGCATTCTGTGTAATATAATTCAATTGTTGTGCACAAGCTAAAAAGGCAACAATCGAAGCCGTGGTTTGGTAACTTTGGTACTCTTGAGATTGTTGCCAAGTGGCGTAGTTAAAACTCGCCTTAGTCCGGGAAAGCAGTGAAGGTCCGTCAGGCCAATTGAGGAGTTAGTTAAAAGAAAATCACACAAGCGAAATTGTTTGGTATTTGGAAATAATAACATGAATTCTGAGATGTCACAAAACGACGATACAATACGAGCTATTAGAATTGTTGGCGACACCAAACTCACAAACGGTAACGAACCATTAAGTTACCACCATTAAGGAGAGACATCGCCTGTTTATATGTGTTCTACCGTTTGTATAATGGGCTGTGTTCCGAGGAATTGTTTAACATAATGCCTGTTTTCCACCATCATACAAATCGTCATCGGCAGAGAATTCATCCCCACACATTGAAACCAAAAATTGTCTCCAACGGTCCGGTTACATAGGGGTTTCCTTCCATGCAGGCACCGGCTGTGGAATGACCTCCCTGCTGAGGTTTTACCTGGGGTTACAGTATGGCATTTTTCAAGGGGTAATTAAATAGGATATTAAAGGGTCGGCAACGCGCATGTGACACCTCTGACGTTGCAAGCGTCTATAGGACGCGATGACTGCTTAGGCGGAACACACGCTTGTTTGCTACCATCGTGGTATAAAAAAGAGCTCTCTGGAAAGTTCTAAAAAGAGAGTACTGAAGACGTCTCACGACATGTTGTAAAATGAATTTATAGTCATATTAAAACTGTTAATAATAATATTCAAAGAAGGAACAAGAGTTCTTCTAATTAGCTTAACTGTAAGTTATGATGCCTCAAGATTTCTTATTTGTAAAAATAGTTTGTTTCCTCTATTGATAACTTGAATTCATAGGAATATCTTCTAGAAATTTTATTGGAAAACCTCGCAACACAAACTGAAATCCTTTGTTCGAAATATAATCTCGTAGTGTTGCAGTAGTTTTTTTTGTGAGGAGTTTAAGAAACTATAATGTATTAATAATACATATATATAAAAGTCAGATTTACAAAAGCATGAAAAAAATATTCTATTGAACTATGTAAGACTAGTTAAATGAAAGGCATTTTATTAGCCCCCACAAGATACATTTTAGCTAGATATATAAATATAAATAAAACACGTTTGGATCTCATTAAATAATAATAATAAAGATTCAAATTAAATATTATAATGTTAAATTAATAATAAATATATTTAGCTGTTATGTTTCTATTTGTTAAAGATAATTTATTATATGTGAATTATTGTTATCTTTTAAACGCAAATGACTGTTATAAATCTATGATTTAATTTGAAATTTCCAAAAAGGTAAAATAATTAACATAATTAAATATGTCATCATTATTATAATTGTTCTATTTTTTTGTGGTTCAAGCAAATCTTTATAACACTTATGTACTTACTTATAATGACCATTTCTTGTAATTTCTTTCCCAATTAACACAAAACGAATAAGAACAACATGATTATTATATACAACTTTATTTGATAATTCATTGACAATAATTTAGTTAAATGAACAAAGAGAACAAAGACGGATTCTACGTATAAGATTATAATTTAAATAACTATAGAAGATGCAGCATGGTTTGTTGTTATTTTTAAACGAAAATACTTTGGTTAAGACATTATATTAAACTTACGAACTTATAATAGGGGTTACTGTTTTTTTAAGTAGTTTTATATAAAAATGTCAATAAATGAATGATTCTTAGTAATTATATCTAAATGTTGAAATTTGATGATATTTATAAAGGTGCGATCATAAATAATTTGTTTTCTTTCTCTTAAGAATTTCTTTAAAACCTTAACGCAAACATATTTTCCAAAACAAAACAAAAATGGATTTGTTCAAAAAATATTAATAGGATAAGAGGTTTGGAGATATCCTGTGTTATTACAAAAAACTTAAATACGAATTGAATACTTGTTTTTGATTTTTAAATTATTTCCTGAAGTCCCAGATATTCAGTATTTCAAACATAACCCAAGATTAGATGACAGTGTAAGAATATGACATTTATTAATCCAAATATATTTCTCGTGATAACATGTTATAAATCCATGAATGTCGGCTGCACGCTCGTAAAAGCATGAGTCATTGTAACATTCCGTCTGAGCCGAGCGTGCACGCATGAGCGAGAAACAAGCGAGAGATAGGTGCGTTCGGCCTAAGCGTTCGACTTATGACGCATATATCAATATACAGAATAATTTAATTCAATTCATAATTTTGTATGCAATTTTTCCACAATGTTTTTTTTATGACGTTATCACAATTTTTTTTTTCGTATTTTTAATTTGAAAATTATAGTCCTCTTTCCGGCTGTTCTAAAAATTCAACATTTCGGCTTTACGCATATATTATCAAAAATGTAATACGTAATCATAAGTTAAAATATTATTATCGGAGTCTAAAATAGGCGTTTGTTTATCCTTACCCTATATTACGTATTTATACCTAAATTTGCATTCTACGCATTTGTTTTCAGAGTGGTCAAAAAGTTTGGCGCGGACTGTGAGTGGGATCTCGCATCATTTATTATTATATATAACTAACCTCTCCCCGCGACTTCGTTCGCGTGGAATAAAGATATTCTTTATTTTCAACACGCAGTGGAAGCTCTCAAGAGTTTAGTTTCCAATTGGAAACGGTAGCTGTCGCTGCGGTTGAATTTTAGGATTTTTTTACTATAATTACTTTGTTTTACTATAAATAACAATGCTATATTTCATTGAAGTTTCAGATGGGTTATTCTTTAATTTTCGAAGTATTAATTCCATATTGAAACCAAGTCATTCGTATTTTAATATATTATTTGTTTATTTAAAAAAAGCTTCAAATGTTATGATATTTAGTACAAAAAAAAATAGTTTTACTATTAAAACAATATGGCACAATTCTTTGATATCACCTCGTAACATCAATAAAGACCTTATAATAAATGTCGCTTAACTATATTTTAATACACTCTATGGAAGAACATAAACAAGTTATCTGAATAAAATTAAAAGTATAAAAATAATTACCGTCACTTCTATTGTATCCTTAATCCTAATTACGTCTTATAATAAAAGGTTTTAATTGAAATAAAGAGGATTTTTAATAGGCTGGAAGTAAAGTATTAAACAGAAAAATAATTGCAAGTCGATACGGTAAAATTAAGATTAACGTCCTCGTGGAATACTTACTTTGGGCTAGCACAAATTAAATGAAATGTAATTCATTTGAAAATGTCTTTAAAAGTAAGTTTACGTTACAAGGTTACAACACAAAGGTTAAAAGAAGAAGAAAAAGTACTTAAAATCATTCACTGAATCAAACCCTATAAGTAATTTAAGTATATTGTTAGTACAAATGTCATATTCTGATCCAAATACCTTATAGAACGATGGAGAAGGACGCTATTAATTTTCTCTACATAATACTAGAACGTGAAATTAAATTTGAAGATGCTTTCTAGTTAAAAAATCAAAAGAAGAATTATAAAGACACCTAATAGTACTACAAATTAACAATCTAATGTCTTAAACGAATAATAACCTAAAAGTTACTCATCGCAATTGAAACGCAGCCTAATTACATCAAGGTGATAAACAGTATTGCTACGAGATTGCTTGCATATACAAGTATGTTTTGTAAACTTGTAAAATAAATATAAAGATTCAAAATAGTACTAAAAAATAACGACTTAATGACTTAAAAGAACGACAATCTTAAAACTTACTAATCGCAATTGAAACACTGTCTAATATAAAGACACAAAAAAGTATTACAGAATAACGATTTAATTACGTAAGAGTACGACAATCTAAAAGTTATTAATCGCAATTGAAAGGCTGTCTAATTGCATCAAGATGATAGACTGCATTGATCACTAACTACGAGATTCCTTGCATTTGTAAGTAAATATTGTAATAGAATTTCATGAAAAATATTTTCCTCGAGTGTTAAGGAAAAACACACACAATTAAATGAAGATTGTTAACAAGAGTATCCTCTTGTTGATGAAGTTTCGCGAAAAAAGTGAGTTAATTTATACATTTGATTACCTTTGGCCATCCCTGTGATATTCTAGATATTTTTAATAAGAAATCCCACACTTCTTTAAGGTAACTTAGGCAAAATATAATTAATAAAATGTTAATGAATACTCTCGATGATAGGCTCCTCATCAAGTCTCCGATGACGATTTATTCCGAAATGTTTTCCTTTTAACATCAACTCATAAACGGAGTGCACCGCGACTAGGGAATGTATGAAAATCACTGAAATAAAAAGTTAACTATCACAATAAAACAATATAATTGTTGTAATATAAAAATTAAATGTAAAGATAAAAATAAATTATATTAGAAATGTTACAAAGACTTGAATGAAAATCGTTCATAGCTTGGCAGATTTAGGTCAGTGGTAGGCAAATTGGGCATTGATAACACCCAAATATAAGCAAGACAAAACTGTAATTTATTCAAAGAGCCTTTTCTTTAACCTAAGCTTGATTTTGGAGATATGCTATATTTTTATCGAAATAATTACGATTGAAATACACTCTCGAGCTTGCTTTTGCTGAATATTGTTTTTTTTTTTTTTTGTGACTAGTATAGTAGTACGATTGGCGCTTTCTAGAAATGTGTCTCTTTTCTGTAGGCTTGCGTTTCATAAATGTTTATTGTCTCTTACAAAGCAAATTAATAGATAATTTTCTGTGTCTATACTAAACAGTTTGTGAAAGAGCCGAAACTAGTGTTAGTGTTAACAAATTGCATACAGCTCGCGAGTCTGTATGCCGACCACTGGAGTTAGTTAAACGAAATTGGTTATTTAAAAGAAGAGTTTCTACGACTGGTTTTGCAGAAGCACAAATCACGAGGAGAAATGTGTTAGTTTTTTTTATGTCATAGGAGGTAAACGCACACGAGCGTGTCATCTGGTGTTAAGTGATCACCACCGTCTATAGGCACTAGTACCACCAAGGGAGTTGCAGGTGTGTTGCCTGTCTGTGTTTTGGGGAAGGGGAAAGAGTGGAGAGGGAAGAAGAGAGAGAAGGGAGGGAAGGTGGTCATCCGGCGCTCTCACTGACCGAACGAAACGCAACAATGCAAGCACTGCTACTTCACGTCGGTTTTCTGTGAGAGGGTGGTACTACCCCGGGCGAGCCGACCCATTCATGTTGAAACTAGTAATAGCTTCAGTTCTAGTTAGTTAGTGAGTGATACAAGATTCGATGTTTCACATCTGCCAGGCGTCCAGTAACGGCAAATTGTTTTTCTTACGCTTTCACAAATTAACCACCGAACTGATCATAACATTTTGAATACCCGTTGTGAGTGATATAGAAAAGGCCAAAAATGTAGTGTAGTCCTGCAGTTTATGTTAAGTTTTCATTAACACGAGCGAAGCCACACACTAAAGCTAGTTTTTAAATAATCCACAAATGTGATTTTAATAGAAGAAAATTACATAAAACAATGACACTCTACTTACGTGAAGCGATTATTTTAATCAGTGCAGCGACCCAAAAATTTTGCAGAAACTCCAGTATCGCACTCAGAAAGAGAAGTATGGTTGCGAATATGCCAAACGCAAAGTAAGATAAAACTAGACTTGGTTTATTCTGAAATTTTTAATATTTACATAATAATTACTATTTTAAGCAAAATATAAACTAACACTGGTAAAAATAGTATCAATAAACTCTAATCAAAGATCATTTTTACTTTGGACATTAACATTACTGAAAACATGACTTTAAATATTAGTAAATGATAATCTGTGTAAAATTATACGCAAAGTATGTAATAGGCCGATGCTTATTTACACCGGTAAAAGGGAATGAAAAATATAGGCAAACCGTACAAGTTACATAAAGAGACTTGATAAATTTTGACTTTAAACTAATAAATCAAGGTGATGAAAATTGTATCTAGTATTTTCATACTAGATTCATAGTATTCTTTTGGTTTAAGAATGAAAGACATTAAATATGAAGATTATATACGAGGTGAAAGGTTAAACACTCGCAGTGTTCTAGTATATTACACTTCATGGTCACATTTAACATATAAAATAATAATATCAAAACAAATATCAATAAAGAACAAAGATAATCTTAGTTAAAGTTTGTTCTGAGATTTCAAAAGTATTAATACAACCTAGGTTCAATAACCGGTGACGAAAGCTGTAAGGAGCGAGTTAATAACCTTCCACAACAAAACGCACAATTAATTATTTGCTTTATTCATGCCGTTCCCACGTTCACTAACAAGTGAAAGTGAAGTCACCCGACGACCAATGACACTGTGCTTTCACACAGACGCGAAGAGGATTGCGTTCATTTTTGTATTTTTGTTAGATAATTAGGTCAAATATTAAGCATGTATTTTTTAAATTGATTTAGGATGAGAATCGAGTGCAGAGTTCCCTCCATAAATATTTCTACTTTTTAAACTTTCAGCTTGTATATTCAGATGCTGCTGTAAAAGTTATTAATTTGTTTTTGGTAAGTTAAAGCATGTAGTATAACCAATTTTTACCTTCTTCAGTCCAACCAATAACGATATTGATACAATTATCCAGAACAGATTAAGAATCAGAACTATCCACAGTATTATATCAATAGAGATTTCCGTCATATGCAAATTAAGAGTATCTCTCAAATATGCCTTATTCCAAAGTTTGTTATTCTCTTCCATGATGAGGTACACAGTAGAAACGCCTGCCATTATAGTTGATAAAACCTGTAAAAAAATAATTAATTATTATTTTCCATCATACTACAATAATTAGTAATTAATGATATAACAACCAAAGACGCACAGTCTCGAATAAAAGTATGGCTCAAAACCGGTCGCAAAAACTCCGCAATATACATACGTGGTTATAGTTTGCGATAAACTCACAATTTTGCAAATTCAACCTTATCTGAACGATCTAAAGCTATCTTTACAAGGACGCAAGCGACACGAGATTATTTAAATTTACTGCATAATCGAAAATTATATACTAATTTTCGTATGTTTGGGTTTTTGTATATCAATGGGCCTTTACATTGAAAACTACATCAAACACTTATTTATCATTGGAAGGTAATTTTCGAGTGAAGTGTTTTTTTTTTCGAAATGACTACGCTATTGACCCAGCAAGGTTTTAAGAGCTTCACCGGACTACGAAGGCGAGCGCTTAAGGCACTCAGCCGACTTTATTTTGGCAACCAGCTCGGCTTGGCTGTTGCCTGTTGCATGCAAAATTGCGACTACCTTAGCTAACCTAGCTAACTATTCATATATGTATGACTTGTTAAATCGTATATGTGTACCAAGCATACACGCCTCAACAACGCCTCCACATATTTATTATCGGAAAATTGAGAGTTTTCCAGTTCGATAAGGGAAAAAAAGTAAACCCTTCCACTTTCATGTGTAAGCGTGTAGCGTGCACGTGTGTGGGGGTGATCGTGTAGTGTTGTAGCTGTGATGTATATTTGTGTGTCACCGTATCGCGCAAGCAACGCACTCAAGGGCTCCCTACCGAGGGATCGAACCTACGCTTGAGCCGTTGCCGTGGGAGGCCTAATCGGGTTCGAATGAAGTGCTTATGTTCCATATCTAATAGTAGTGTATTTGGCATTAGGTGAAGGAAGAGGGAAATCTTTGCGTTTCTCAAACTTTATATTTATTTAAACTTTTGTAGAGTTTGATCAAGATTCAGCACAATCATCGATTAATATAAAATGTGCATCTTTATCTTATATTTAATTATTAAATTATAATTAATGTAATTTTAATTTAATTTATATTACATTTAATTATTAAATTACATAATTATATTAAACGATTAAATCAAGTACTGTTACTTCCCGTCGGTGGGTCGGTGGGTCGTTCTGTGCGTCGGGTGGTACCCCGAGAGAGCCGACCCATTCATGCTGAAACCAGTAATAGCTTCAGAGTTGCTCCAGTACCTATTTATATAGGAATATTTCTCAGCTTAAAGTTTCCGTACAATGATTTCCTACACCGTCAGTTGACATCGTAAACAGTTTAATTTAATACAATTCATGATTTTAATTTATGATTTTCTTACAAAAGTTTCACCATGTACGTGTTAAATAGTTCTCTCAATTGTATATTATACTATATTGTTATTGTCTGTGTTCTTATTATTGATTACTGGGGAAATTAAATGATTAAACATAATGCACGGCAACTGGTTTAATATGCGCGTGTGTCCCCGTGCCGAGCGTAACAATGACTGCTTGACTTGCTTGACAATGAATGGCAATGACTGGCTGCTACAACACGCTGTCCTTACTTGTGTGCCTACATACGTAATATTTTAGCAGTGAATCGTATCCAAACAAACAGACAGAAAGACAGACAAAGATACCGCGAGACATTTCTAAAAATGATTGAAATATATTTTATTACTTATTCCTAGACTCCTGCAACATTTTTTTACAGAAACCTAAAAAGTACAGACACTCTAGAATTACATTCTTATTATCTATACTAATATTATAAAAAGGTAAAGTTTGTGAGTTTGTGACGTTGCAGGGGGTAATCTCAGGAACTACTAGTCCGATTTGAAAAATTCTTTCAACGTTACATAGCTCATTTATCGGGCTAAGACCGCTATAGCTAAGACCAATAGGAGCGGAGCAGCAATGAAGAATGTTTAGAAATCGGAGTTTTTTCCTCTTGAGAGTTTCCGCTGCATGTTAGCGTTAGCCCAAACTAATTATTCCACGCGAACGAAGTCGTGGGCAGAGGCTAGTTATGTATATAGAAGAGGATGAAGATGGTGTAGGGTATCCTTTGTGCAGCACACCGGCTCGACAATGTCTACGTATGCGTACCTATAGCACAATCGTCTACACGCGCCCGCGGCTTTTGTGACAATGACGTTTGCTATTTGCTTACCAACACGGGAAACACACGAGATAGCGTACCTATGTATGCTATATCGCATACACTACAGATAGTATTGTTATGTTGATGACCCATAAAAATAAACAAATAATCATAACCGACAAGAATTTTTTTGTGACTAAACTAATATACACATTATTGAGTAATTCGTAAACAAAAATAATTAAATACAATTAACATACATAATGTTATCGTTTTTTTTTCATTGAGTAATCACAATGACATCATCAGCTTATAAGTTTATCTCGGTTCATCTCTTCTCAGCGAGTTATTGATACCTAATGTTTATTATTGTTTGGATACGAACCTGCGGTTCCGAGGTATATTGCAAAGAGATAAGTTTATATTTTCCTTGAAATCCCATTTAAAAACATATATTGTTCTAGAATAACATTGCCTATGTATTATTACTGTCGGAAGTATATGGGTTTCCTTATATTATATAACTAGCAATTTTACGCAGTCTTGCACGTGTTTTATTTTTATATATAAATTTCTTCTGTACGTGTATATGTCACTTAACTTCTCGGCTAGACCGATTTTGATGGAATTTTGTTTGCGTATGTTGTGTCCAGTGGATCCGAGAATAGTTTAGATTCCCAATTGGACCCGGTAGGTGGCGCTGCGCTTGACTATAGGGTTTCTTTTTATCAAGGAAGGACAAGGTAGAAGACAAGTATGCAATATAATTACATATCTATACTATAATATTATAAAGCTGAGTAGTTTGTTTGAACGCGTAAATCTCAGAAAGTACAGGTCCGATTTGAAAAATAATTTCAGTATTAGATAGCTCATTTATCGAATAAGGCTATCACGCTAAGACTAATACGTACATCAATGAAGAATTTTTCAAAATCGGGGTGTTTTTTTCCTTTTGGGAACTTCCGTTGCGTGTCAGCGTTAGCCCAAAGTAACTATACGCAGACGAATTCGCAAGCTAGTTAGATATAATGTTATATTAAAACCATATATTGATTTACATTTTAACAAGGTAAAAATGATTATTGTCTGTACCTTTAAATAGATTTCGAAGTACAACCATCGTCAATCTTTTTGGCCGCACTGATATTATATATATATATATGTATACATGTATACAATAAAAATAATTCAACCAACTTTCGAACTTCAATAATACGTGAATTTACAATACATTACCATGGGCAAAACACCGAAAATATAAGATTATATTTCAATAATTAACATCGTATCACTAAGCTAAAATGACCTCCTCCAATATGTTCCCTGAATAACAGATCAGCTATTTTTAACACAACTTCTTAATAAATGTAGGCATCAAATTATTGCAGAATGTACAGGAACTCACAGGGCTATGAGAGCGACGTCATTTATCTCTGAATATTAGGTGGTCTAACACGGTGGCTAAAAACTGCATTCACGCGATGACATCATTCACATATATACAAACAGCTTTTGCTCACGGCTTCGCTCGTATTTATATAGATTTGGATTAAATTATTCTGTCCTTTTCTATACCCATAACAACATATATACATAATTATAAAAAGCAAATACAAAAATTAAAAGCGTAATAAATTACAATAAACAAACTCACAATCACATTTATAGTATTACTAAAAGAGCCTATTGAAATCAAAACCCGCTTGACATGGCATTTAAATTTACAGTCCGGCAAATCGGTAATATGCTTTGGGACTTTGTTGTAAATAGGTTATGTTGTACAACAGCTGTTCTTTGTTATTTTTTATCAAAAAATTCGCTAAAAGCGAATCAACCTGGTAGACTTTAATTTATAGTTAAGGTCATAGTAAATATTTATAGTATCTTTGTTATTTATGAAAATGAAACAAAGGTACGAATTGTAGAATCACAAAATTAGCCAGTCGCTTTTGTTTACGTGTTACACTATAAAACTGTTACTGGTTTTACTGGGGTTAAAATATGGGACGACCAGGTCACTAGCTAATGTTAAATATACATTATCATCTTACCCTCATTCCACTTAAGTCCTGCACACCATGGTTTTCTCTTCCATTCTCTCCTGGAGCATTACAAGTAAAGCGAACAATGAAAAATTTGAGGTTCTAAAATTCGTTCATATTGAGCGTTATGCTAGTAAGTATGAACGTAAAAACACAATTTCTTTTCTATATCATCTTTATTTGTCAAATTATGGGCTTCTAAATAACAGTCATTTTTGAAATTTGGATATTTTGGTAGTAGTTTTTCGAATTGTAGAAATTTAAAATAAAATATTAAATGCAGCGATTTATATAGAAGATTTATTGCATTTTTTGAATTGATACTTGAATAAAATTAACGGAAGTAAAATTTTAAAAATTACATTTTAGTGAATTGGACGTTCTTTTTTTAAATTTTCTTTTATCTAAATATATAGCTTAAAATACATGAAAAATATACCAGAACTTTTAAAATGGATACTGCATTAGTTAAGAAGATAGATCGATTCTTATTTACACATGTCGCACTGCGCTGAGGTCTGATGCTTGCCTAGTAAGTACATTCATACCTACAAGAAGTCCAATGGTTCAATATGAACGAATTTCAGAAGCTCAAGTTTTAGGTTGTCCGTTTCACTGTCCGTTGTTGTCTTCTTACTATTAACACCTTTTATACATACAACCTTCACACAATCCATACATAGTTCTTTCGGTCTTTCTCTAGTCCTATAGTCATCCACATTCATGTTTAAAACTTTTCAACTTACATGGGTTTCATCACTCCCCTTGTCATACCCATTCCATGCTAATCTATTACTCCTCAACTTTTTCAAACAATCTTTGGTATAATCATTCCTTATCTTATCCATTCTGGTTACACGTCACATACAACTAAATATACGCATCTTTGCGAGATCAAATTTTTTGTAGCCCAACACATAGACACTCAGACAAAGTAGTACATAAAATAGAATATTATTACAACACAAGTTGATCCGTGCAACTTCGTCTGCACCTGGTTATCACCAGTTGTAGTTGTGGTTTAGAACGGGAAAAATCATAATAAACCTAAAACCAGATTGCAACGACACCTTTTGCAATTTCGAATCCAAACTGTCCATGGACTCAAACATATACCCAGTTTGTATGTGGCAAATCTTTTAAAATAAGCCTAAAACCAGTTCGCAGCATCACCTAATGGATTCAATTAAGATAAAAAGTAACCTACATATATTGGCGGTAATGTAAAGCAGAAGCATAAGGAAATTAAATATAGCATACATTTTTAGCTAATCTGTCTGCTATATAGATTATTTTTGGCTTCTATGTCGATAACAAAGTCTACCCCAATTAAAATTTTCAAAAAATAATTAATGTACAGATTTGGCCTTGTTACAGTTTTATTATAGTATAGATATACGCATATATATACATAGTCCTCTGTATAACTAAATGTGTATTAATTAAAGTGAAGATAGCAAAATACATCATAGTTAGAAAAATACTTACCAAACTTCCACCACCGATCAAAACACATGAGTATTCCAAAGGTACAAAATAACAACATTTATCAACGAAACACATTTTGAAAGATATTTTAACCGAATCCAATTATAAAGGTGCGGAACAGTTTATCCTGTAAACCTATGTTCGCTACACAGGAATAACTAAACATTAAACAATAAACTCGATACCTCAATATCTCTCCCCTCCCCCCTATTCTTCTAAGCTACTCCAATAAATCGTTTGTACTAAATAAAGGTACAATAAATAGAGCTCGTTCACTCCGTACAACAGTATTCATATGTATTTATGCAACGATAAACATTAACAATATACTGGCTTTTAGGTGCAGCTTCGCCCGCGTTTATGCGCATTTTAACTACTATTATAATACCATGTTTTAAAAAGAATAGTATAATAAGAATAACTCATGGTGATCCAGTTGTTTAGTCGGTAGAGTATCAATCTGATATCCGTAGGTTCGAACCCAGGCATGTACTGACGGACTTTTCAAAATTTGCATATATATACTAATTCAAATTGGTAACACTATCGGCTGACGCTGGAGGGAATAACGACGTGAGGAAATCTGATCCTGAAAAATATTCTCTTTAAAACCAGAACACTCTGGAGGAGGTAAAGTCACGTTGGAGCTACCATTACTTTCAGCATGAATGGGTCAGCTCGCCCGGGGTAGTACCACCCTCTCACAGAAAACCGACTTGAAGTAACAGTGATTGCATTGTTGCGTTTCATTCGGTCAGTGAGAGCACCGGAGATCCACCTCCCATCCCCCTTTTTCTTCCCTCACCACTTCCATCTTTCCTCCATTCCCTTCAAACACAAACTGCTCCCACTTGCGACTCCCTTGGTGTTGCTAGTGTCTATGGATGGTGGTGATCACTTAACCTACCAGATCGTTTGCCTCTTATGATATAATAAACAGAAAACGATGTGGACGTCTTAGAATAGTAACGCATTCTAAGGTGGACGTGAATTTCTTTGAGATTGAAACCACCAATACGTCGTAGGTTGTTCTAGTGATATGCCCGTACCTTTATCCGGAAAGAGGCCTATAGTCCTGCAGTAAGTTTCTAACACGCTGATGATGACGATTTTAGGATAAAAGGTTTTTTATTTCTGTGTTTCAACAACGTATATAGAACATTTCATGATGTTTGAAAACGTAACAAACAAACAATCACTCCCTCTAATAATATTAAGTTAGGATGTTATCAATCGGAAATTTCGTGGTTTATATTTTAATGACATAAGATATTAAAGAGGCATCCTTTTGAACTATTATTTAGCGATTACTGCATTTACTACAGCTAATTTATAACAAGCATCAGGAAGATTTGGAGTCACAATTGAGGTCTATCAATTATAGACAATCATTTCTGAGGACAGAGTTGCAACAATTATCAGATAAGAAAAAAGCAATTTCACATCATCTATTTCACCGTCGTTTATGGTTGATAAATAATAATAAATAAAGGTGGGTGTAAAACTAATTTACTACTTTTTTCGGTTCTTTATCAACTGATTTCATTTTTTCTTCGTTTAGTAGTTACTTACGAGCTTCAGTGTTCAGTGTCTAAGTTTTTAGAAGTAGTTACTTTAAAACAAAATGTCGTAGGTGGTTGAGCCACGCTAAAACTGTAACTGGTTTTAACATGAATGGATCGGCTAACACGGGGTAGTAGTAGTAGTACCACCCGACACACAGAAAACTGACGTCAAAAAACAGTGCTTGCATTGTTGCGTTTCGTTTGGTCCGTGAGAGCGCCGGAGACCCACCTTTCCTCCTTACCTCCCACTCCCTACTTCTTCCCCAATTCCCCACTAACATGGCAAGACACTTGCAACTCCTGAGGTGTTGTTGGTGTCCATAGAGGGTGGTGATCACTTAACATCAGGTGACCTACCTATTCCTTTGCCTCCCATAATGTAAAACAAAGGTCATCTATCTAGGAGGCGATAATGCGAGTCGGCCTACCCTTAAAAATAACTGTATATATGCCATCGAATCTGATGTATTATTCTTATACTAAATTCATAATCATTGAACAAGCTGTTATTTATATATTGTGTTGCTCATTTAAATAAACATAAGCACAAAAGTATTGCGGTATTAATATCGATAGAGTTGACAAGTTTCGATGCTGGGAGGTATTCAGTTAATACTTTTTATTTAAAATAAAAATGGCTATAAATTCTTCCAGCTTTTTCTTCTAAAATATATAAGAAACTTCTTATTGATGGTAGACAGTAAATATTACAAAATAAAAACGGTTCAAATGTACTTCTTCGATTAACGAAGATTCGAATAGTAAAGTTTTTGATGAAGGAAAATGTAATGAAACGACAGAATGATCGTAGGACATTATAGACGCCTTAACTCTGCCCTCCACATTCTTGATGATCTAATGTATCCGCAAAAACTTAAATATGCTGTATTTAGTAAAAGACCGACATAATCTAAATATCAGAAACAACAGCAAATTAGCCAATCCATATTTCAGACTCACTTAGACCAGTAATAGTTCTTTGGGTAACAGTGTTAAGTGTTATAATAAAGTCCCAAAGCACTTTATCGATTTGCTATTAATTTCAAACACTATATTAAGCGGTTTTAAGGTCTAAGGGATATTTATTATAAGATAGATATGAGTAGGTCTGGAAATAACGACCTTCTCTATGCATCCACCAAATAATAATGTAACTATCTATGTTTGTCAAAATATTTGTTATGGAAAGATAAACCAAATTGGGTTTCTTGACGATTCTTCTCGATGACTGGGTCGGTTTACTGAATAGGTGGTAGATTTGACATTCATAATTGTCTTCTGAGGGTGTAAATTGAATAAAGTATATTTGATTGATTACATAGAATAGAGACAGAATTGAGTACGTGTCCAAATTACTTAGATTTTTTGACGTCACCTTAGTACCTATACTGCACCGCGTGGCACCACACGTTGGTGGCTCTCTAGATGAATGATTATAACCTACACCAATTACTAAAGAATATTTTAAATGCAGTATAGACATCTAATTTTTGACTATATTTTTAATAAAGACAGTTTATAAGGTTACTAATAGAATTCAAATTAGCAGACGTATGTGAAAAAAAAGGACATCGGAATGCATCTCTGGACGCTTAGGTGAAGTAATGTTTATAAAAAGCTGAAAGGCAAACGTTTATCGGGCTACTTACAAAACGCTTGAAGGAAGTCAATATTTTAAATAACTAAGTACTTGAGCGATCTTATTACTTCTTTGAATTCTAAATCCAGCTATTCTATAATTGTTTATGGTATGGTATTAAATATGAAAAAAAAAAAAACTTTTTTTTCGATAACACTAAACTCTATAACAACTAAAAAGTAAAGGAATGGTTTACAGTCGAGAAGATAAAGGTGTACTTAACTGTTTTGTCTCTGCTTATATATACTATATATATACGTACTGCTATATATACGTAGATCCAGTGACCAATTTGCCCTAAGGTCAAGAAGGCCCGGGCCTAGGGCTGCCAGATATTAGGGGCGACCTATCGTGACAAAAACTGATGATAACAAGAAATAACTCAAAGTACGTAAATATTTCAAACGCTCACACACTTTATGGTGGGCCGCACTGCACTGCATCGTATAATAATAATCCTTTAAAAAAGTTGGCAAGAAAGTAAATTCATTATGTACTTAATATGATGGGTGCTGAGAAAGGGGGTGGCTGGTACATACTACATGGCCTGGGGTCTTTGCTGGCGAAGACTGCAAATCCGCCACTGCGTAGATTTGTGTATGTCAAAGTGTGGCCTGAAGGGTCACAAAAACTCTATCAAGGAGGTCGTGAAGGATCACAAAACCTTATTAATAAAAAGAATAAAAGAAAGAACATTCAAAACATTTTTTAAATAAAATATAGTTAAAGGACATTCATACATTTATAGAAATCAACAAAGATAAAAATAACATATCTTAAATTTTTTTTTAAATACAGTTTTCACAATATCTTTTTCTTGAGTTTCGTGGGTTCCTTTCGCAGATATGACAGATTTTTGTGAAATAAAATATTTTTTTAATGTGACCATCAATATATCAGTTATGTATCACCATTCGCCACTATCATGCCGGCTTGTAAGCTTCTCTACTCTGGAATATCTACTGACTGATCTCAAAATGATACAAATTAAAGAAGAGTTATTATGACGGATTTATCGCTATACTTAACGTACCCAGTCAGGTATACTGGACAACTGAGCTCGTTGTCATCATTGCCAAGTTGTCATAAACTAGTCAAAGATAATTGTCGTGGCATGTCGATGGCTTCAGAACATTTCCTATGGAGTTTTTGGCGGGATCTTAGACTGTCATGTAGTGGATTTTATATTTTATTCATAATCTTGTGTTATTTGACTCTATATGTTCGGGCATAAATTGGTTGGGGGTATGCAAAATTATTTTATTTTTTTTTTTGACACATTGTTTGTCATCGTACAATCGTACAATTGGTCACTTGCGCTTGTACGGCGGTTTTGCACGGCGGCACTTGTTCG
>JACEII010000029.1:3635059-3660262 GCA_014332785.1 Antheraea mylitta | reverse complement strand
CTAGGCTAGATACTCCGACCACTGTGGGTGTGGTGGTTGCCACCCCACTATATTTGGTGATGTTTTACGTAATATAGTTAGTTTATTGTGCATAAGTGAAGTGAATGGAAAATAATACCATGGAGCATGAAATTCTGAGATGCCCCAAAAACTCTCTGGAAGGTTCTAATAATGGAGCCACCATCTTGTTAAAATATTGAAATATTCACACAACGCTTGTAATATTATTTACTATACGACAATAGCAGTAATAATCTAAAAAATAAAGATAAAAAAAAAAACATTTTCTATAAACAGACTGAAGAATGACAGTCAGACGTGACGAGGACTTTGTTCTATATTATGTAATGATGAAGATATTGTATTTTTTTTTAGATAACAATTGTCTTGGAAAGGAAGACTAAAAAAAAATTCCAGATCTATTTAGTATTTTTTTGCGTATGTACGCACAACGGTCGACCTCTATCATTATCTTTTTTTTTTTTTTATCGTGGCACGGCAAAACTGTGATGATAAGCACAGTACAGTCCAAAAACAATGGCGACCACCGAGTGACACACTGTCCATCGCCGGTCGCCACTATCATGCCGGCCTGCAAAAAGCTGGATATGCACAAGCTGATCCCGAAACGCGACGCGCAGAAGTGAGTCATTATGAGGGGCTTTTTCGCCATATACATGGTGGTTGCGACCCAGTCGGGCTGTAAAACCCTACCACCCTGCTTTCGCCATTGCCTCGTTCGTTATTCAGCAGAGTGCACCACGTGCAGGTGAGGTTGGCTTGGGTGTCTCAAGTTTTATGATGTTATTCGACACCCCTTACACCCATACACCTTATATATTTATCCAGATAAATGGACTAAACCAGCACATTAAATGTACTTAACAACGTATAAGTCATAGACGAAGCCCGACAACTTATATACCCTTATTAACCTATATACCTAACCGTATGTTAAACATAACACCTAATACCATGCGCAGTTAATTAACAAAGGCGGACGTGTCCTATCAAAGACATGATGTCATTATTCAGGAATATTCGAGTACGAAATGTACTAAATGATTTATCTGTATATATGTGAGTGCAGATTAAACTTATTGTTATATTATATTTTATTATGATTAATATTGTAAGTAAATTAACTAAAGATAAATAAGATATAACAAAGAATCCACAAGTTTACGAGATCAAGTAATAATAGCATTTGTAAAACACACTAACTCGAGTGCCATACTGAAATCTCTATCTCGTAAAACGAATGAAGTCCAATATTTATTTTCTCTAATTGACTATGCTATTGACCTAGTAAGATCTTAACAGCTTCACCGCACTACTAAGCCGAGCGCTTAGGGTATAGGTGATGTGTGTGATGTTGTAGCAGTGATGTAAGGTTTTGTGTCACTGTATTGCGTGAGCAGCGTACTCAAAGGCTCCACGCTGAGGGAACAGACCTAGGCTTGAGCCGTTAACGAGGGCCTAATCTTGTAAATGCCAAGCCCGCTACTGTATAATAACTTTAACATTTTCGAGGTATATTTTAAAACGCCTCTTATATTTTAATAGCAATTATTTATAGGTGTATAATTAAAAAAAAAATTATAGGTACATCATATAAATTGTAAATGTAAATTATATTACAGTGTATTGTTCGTTTATTTTTACTGAGTATTACAGTTATACTCGCGTATTTGTTTGTTTCAATCGTTCTAAACTATTAGGTAAGCTCAAAACAATTCCGTATAAACCATGGATGTTGCATGGACAGTCTAAGCGACACGTACATGGCATCTTATTGAAATAAGCGTTCACAGTTTGACCCTTCTAGGTAGCGCTCAACTCTCGTCAACTGCCCAATTCACCCTAGACCCTAGATCGGCCTTCGCAATATCAAAACATAGTTGCTTATCGTAATTTGTGAACAACATTTTATATCGTAATGCTAATATCCTAAAGATCTTACCTTGTTGTTAGATCGTTTGGTGTACAAACATCCATTTTATATAGGTAATATATAGATTACTAGCGAATGCCTGCAATTTCATCTGCACTATATCCCTATAGATGATGAAACCCACTTATTTGTATTAGGTACTATCGTTTTATGCAGCACACGCCGTGATAATTATCAGACAACAAGCTTTTTTCCCAACTTACCAAACCTTTTTCGTTATACATACATAAAATATGATGTATATGAAATGAGCCTTTTGAAGTTCATTCCTTACTTTATTTGCATTTAACATTTTAAAGAAAAAAGGATTATTTCCTAAAGACACGATAAAAGTGAAAATGTTGTATTAGAGGTAATTAAAAAATACAACCAAATTTACAGACTGCGCTCGGCTTTGCTTAACTTTGCTTGTTGGATGTGAACCATTGTTTTCAACACTCTAGCCGACACAGTGTTTACCGCTATAACTTTTCGCCACACAAAAAAGTTGCCACTCATAATTTCAAAGTTATCGAAGTTTCACTTTAATAAAGAAAATACACAGATTGTAAAAAAATAGAGACATAATCGCTATTGGCTTACATAACGAAAATATAATAAAAATAAACTATCTAACATATATAGGTATATTGAATTACATACGGATCTGAAAAAAAAAAGCTTAAGGCTGCGTTCGTGACCGGAATTCCCTGACCGCATATTTTCTTTATTTTTAATCGACATCCTCGGAATCTTCAAAATTTCCATTAATAGCTTCAAAAAGTTAAATTATAACTGCGCAATTGTATTACGAATTTTGTCAACGCGTAACATGTTGTTAGCAAAAACTATTTTCAAATTATATGATCATTTCTACCTGCGAAACATATAAGATGCTTAGTTGAAAAACTAGTCAGACAGCTAAAGTGTACGCACATTGAGTATAGCTCGGTTTAAAAATTAAAAAAAAAACACAACAACGTTTGTACGTGTTTGGTGAGCAAGATTTAAATGATTGCCTGTTGAATTGGTGCAGTCTTCGCTTATTTACGAGAGTGCTCGGCCGTATATTTTATTAAGAGAATTCTAAATATTTTTATTTAATCAAGTGCTCATGTGATCGTAACTATGGATAGAATTAACTTTACAATCAACGGGGAACGTTATTCTTTGTGTGAGTATACTTCAAGATCAAGTTCAAGGTCTTATCTTTATACGTGTATGTAATTAGTCTGTACGTGTGTATGTGACTGAACTCCTAAATGGCTGGATAGATCTTGATGATTTTTTTAATGTGTTCGAGTGGATTCAAGAATGGTTTGGATTCATAATCCTTATTATTAAACAATATTGTACTTTAATATGTTGCTTTTTAGACCTAGAAACGACATTTAATTTCATATTTCATAATTTCAATATTTCTTATTATAATATCTAGTATTTTTTTGGCAATTTATTTTCTAGATCATTATCATCTCACTCATCTATGTGCATCCATTAAAAACGTTTCTGACATGTAGGTATGTAATATAATCTAAATATTATATTTGTTAAAAAAATAAGCTAGATCGAGTTTCTTGCCGGTTCTTCTCGATGACGTTCATAATTTATATATACGTTCATAAGTTCTTAGGGCCTGAATTGAATAAAGTGATTTTGATTTTGATTACTATATTTGTCGCATAGGCTTGCGATAATTTTAATATTCTAACAAGATGGTGTCCATCTTAGAATTTTCCTGGGAGTTTTTGTGGCATCTCAAAGTTCATGGTCCGTGGTATTATTTTCCATTCACTTCACTTATGCACAATAACCAAACTATATTACGTAAAACATAACTAATATTACAAAATATAGAGTCAAATAATACAAGATTGTGAATAAAATATATTACCCACCACATGACAGACCAAGACCCCGCCAAAAGCTCCGTCTCATTAATTAAATATAATTATGTCAGAATTTTTTCCTATCTACATCAACTTTTAAACCGTATTCAAAAAGAAGTCGGTTTTCAAGTAGCCTGTATTGTTTTTTTTTGCTTGTTAATTCATAGCTTCGTCACTTATAAATCTATTACCTGGGCGACCGAGCCTAGGTGGTCGTATTATTTCCCATCGATTTCACTTGTTCACGATAACCAGTATTACGTAAAATACCACCAATAAAAAAAAATACAGAGTAAAATAATAAAAGGTTATGAATTAACTCTTGTAGTTTGTCCAACGCACAAACAAGCAGTGCAAAGGAGTTTATACGATAAATCCTCTTTGCTCTCCATTTTCAAATGATATTGTGTTTAGGATTTAAGTGATAAAATCATGTAATACATTCTAATAACATACACTTTCACTTAGACTCCTTCACGAAAAAATCAATGCGATCTATAAAGGGTGATATACATTTTATATTAGAAATGCAGTGAATAGTGTTAAACTATAGTTCAAATGGAGATTAAAAAAAGTTAATTAATTATAAAATCTGCTACATGACAGACTAAAATCCCGGCAAAAACGTATTTCTTCCTATAGCAATTTCACTTGACAAATACTACAATGTTTTTATCTAATCATAAGTGAATTACCAAAGAGGTTCTAACTTGTTTTACTACGTACGTACTTAAACTACGTACGTAAACCTATTTATTACACGGAGTTTGACGTAACTCCAAATATATTTAAATAAATACATTTTATTTACATATGAAAATGTTTATATAAAAGTATCAACATTATTATTTATTTAGGTAATAAACAGTCCATCCATGTTGTAATTACAATATAAACAAAAAGGCGTAGAGTACCATTATTTAAAGCAAAACATTTTTAGGTTATTTTTAAGAAATTGTAGGTAGCATTGTATATTGTATAAAAATAGTAATTATAGAAAGTTTAAGAAAATATTAAAGAGAGGTAGCTCTTGGAATATTTCAATTTTTTATTTTTTCTTTGAATTTTATGAAAAATGAAAAGTGGTTGAAATTTTTATATAATAAGAGTTCCAATGTTTTTCTTAATACATTATCAGTATTTATCAATATTTTTTTCTTCTCAATGATAAAAACTCTATTAACATATAAATAAAAACATCTCGTCGATAGCATAGAAAAATTTAATATTTCCAAAATTGTTTATTAAAGTTAAAACTTCTCAAGAAAAATAAATCGCCTACCCCGGTGGACCTTCAGCGCTCTTACTGACCGAACGAAAAGCGTAATGCAAGCACTGTTACTTTACGTCGGAGTTTCCGTAGGTCGGGAGCTACTAACCCGGGTGACCCGACCCATTCATACCGAAACCAGTAACAGCTTCAGCGTGGCTCTATCTACCGAGTTCAAAACAATTAAGTAACTGTACTCTTTTGAATTTTTGAATGAATTATTAAAAATTGTATAATTTGAATACTGTAACCATCAACATTGGTGTGCCTTACACATCTCTTGGTACTAGGAACAATCTAATATATAAAATTCTCGTGTCACAGTTTTCGTTGCCATACTCCTCCGAAACGGCTCGACCGATTTTGATGAAATTTTTTGTGCTTATCCGGTATGTATGAGAATCGGCCAACATCTATTTTTCATCCCCCTAAATGTTAGGCGTAGTCCACCCCTAAATTTTTTATTTTATTTTTTAGACAAAATTTTTAATTTCTATTTTTTTATGATACAACATACAAAAATACATACAATCTTCAATTTTCACCCTTCTACGATCAACCCTTATTTTTTAATAGCCATTTTAGTAATTATTCATTTTTCACCACTTGGTAAATTATCCCAGAGAAAGAGCTAATTAAAACCAAGTTGTTGTCTCTTTTGTGAGCGGGTTTTATGCTTACTTTAAAATATTTCTTACATACCAACTGGGTATATGTTTAAGTAAGTGCCTGTATTGTTCGGATTTACAAATGCAAACGGTTGAGGTCGCTAAAATCGGGTTTTAGGTTAATTACGATTTTTCGCGTTTAAAAATATAATTGACACAGGTTTGAACCAATTTGGTGCAGACGAAGTTGCACGGGTCAGCTAGTAATTATATACATTTTTATATGGAATATTAATCAATTAAATATGTGATGGGATGCACATCACAATACAAGACATCAATATAAGATGTACACATGCTATACTACGAGTCGCTAGTCGGAGGAAAGCCGCCCAAGCGTAATGCGCTCGGTCACGCTTTACTAGCATGTGATGACGAAAAATTATAACTTTAACCCCTGCCACAAATACCGCTCAATGATCATAGAAGTTTTCACTTCAAAAAAATTATAAGCTTATACATTTGGAGATCGATTTACAACATACATTAAATTATATACTTGAAAGATATTCTTGACTTAAATATATTATTAATGCGTTTATATGTTTGTTACGCTTTTAGGCTTTATTTAATCAACCATGATGAAATTTTGCATACAAGACGTCAGGTGTATAAAGAAGTAATATTCATCTAAAAAACAATTCTGTTTTCAAGGAATAAGTTAATTCTAAATTTGTGCAAGCAAAAAATATAGCTATAGTGATAAAAAAAACTTCCAATATGGAATCCTTCATACAGACAAGTGTAAAATCATTTAACTCCAGGGCTAAGTTTTAAACTCCGAACTCAAAATGGCGGATCATGGTTTTATAGTTTTTTTTTTTTTACATTTTAATTTGAGTTTTACTGCACTTTGTCTATGCTCGGTATAATACATTTATTTATATGACAAAGTAATACATTAGGTATGTATAGTTTTTATATTATCATACACTATACATTTTTATTATTTTATCGTGTGTAGGTAATTTAAAAACATACCATTTTTCTTCATATAATGTATTGTGAAATATTGTATGATTTCGATTTGCAGTATCTAACTTTCGACATCTATTAGATCTAGATATTTTTTTATTTATTTAAGGACAGCTAATGACCAATATACCATACATGAATCGACACCACATATGAACAATCAATAGGCACATTGGCCTTTAAAATATGTTATAAGATAATTATTTATCTATTATTGGATCTATTTGATTTAGGGATGGAGTTTTTATCTTACACATAAGACAAGAATCAAAGGATAAATTGTAAATCTCATGGTTTAGTAAAAAAAAGTTCTTACAAATGAAAAAACATGATATGATAGTGGACGGATATACGAGTAGAGGAAGACCGAAAAAGGTATGGAGGGACTGTGTGAAAAACGATATGTCTGTAAAAGGTGTGAATACTGATATGACATCTGACAGGAGAAAATGGAAAAAGAAAACATGTTGTGCCGACCCTACTTTAGGTGGGATAAGGGTAATGGTGATGATGACAAATGAAAAAACAATTTAATAATAAAATTCAATATTTAACGAAAAAAATATAATTTTAAATGTTTTTTTATTGTTTAAGTTTTGTAATAAATCCGGTATTTTAGTATAACTTATACTACAGTCTATTGTTCTGTGCCTCATAAGGTCTACATTCTTTTGTATGAAGTTCAAATGTTTATGATTTTGGACAGTCTAGGGGTTTATATCGTGGGCCTGCGGGCGATGTGGTGCGGGCACGTCCGTCGCCCTGCGCTATAGCAGGCCCGCGTGGTGGAAGCGCATTGTGCCATGCAACTCTCACATTTCGTCGGGAGGGGCTTAACACCCGCCCCTCCCTGAGGGGAATTATTGACCCACTCAGGCCGCAGAAGGGGCCTCTGGCCAGAGGCCGACACCTCCCGGGTGAGCAGACGCAGTGCCGTAGGCAGCTCCTGCTCCCCGGCCAAATAGGTGTAAGTAGGCACCACGAGGTTTAAGTCCGTGCAACTCGGACATACCCCACCTTCAGCTGCCCGGCTAGGGTGGATATTTCTAGGGATTACCCCATGTAAAAAAAAGGTTTATATCGTGTAAGTCCTCGGTTATATCGTAAATTTATATATACGATTTAATTTTGAGGTATTAACACATTTACATTTTTAGGTTATTTTCTGTCATAACCGTGTAATTAAAATACAAAGCTTAATGTATCGTAAAAAAAATAGTCCAATAAGGCTTCAAACGTCCGAAAATCACATGCAACCAAAATCCGCCAAGGAAGCAATCACTCGGGTATTCATTCTTGTATTAATACACGATAAATGGTAATAATAATTATGATAACATCCAAAACCAGCAGTATTCGTAACTGTCATGTCAGCCTACAAGCCTCTTGGCAGATGGGTACATTGATCTCAAAACGCGACATGCCTAAGTAACCCTATATGGCTGATAGTGATATGCAATCTAAGCGTACATTATTAAAACTACAATTTTAAATAAACTTTCATATTCACAATTAAGATCGTAATAATCTGATAGAATATATACAATACACATTATAATAGAGGCATTCAGGCAACTTACGTAATGCAGTTGTGTAACTTGTCACACAGACGCAATTAACCGTTAGGTAATGTCACACAAATGCAGTTAAATACATAACTACAAGTGTATACCTCTTGGAACTAGTGTTTCAAGGTCAAACTTTGCGTGTCTCATAATATTTATCTTTAGTTAATCATTTCATTAGATATGCTTCACTGAATGACAGATAGTGGATGCAGTTTTGACCTCCTGTCGTACAAATCGAGATGCTAGTTTTCTAGTACACATAAGCAATAACAATGTTTTTATTTTATATTATATAGGAGGCAAACGGACTGGCGGCTCACCTGATGTTAAGTGATCACCGCCGTCCATAGACACCGGCAACACCAGAGGAGTTGCAAGTGCGTTGCCAGCCTGTGTTTAGAGGGATGGCCAAAGGGAGAGGAGTGAGAAGGGGAAGGGAGAGGAGAGGGGAGGGGAAGGGAGAGGAAGGGAGGTGGGCCTTGGGCGCTCTCACTGACCGAACGAAACGCAATAATGCAAGCACTGTTACTTCACGTCGGTTTTCTGTGAGAGGGTACTACTGCCCAGGACGAGCCGACCCATTCATGTTGACGTTCCTATTTGATTATTTTTCAAGATGTTAAAATTTTGTACATAATAACCTTTCTTTTTTTGGAATGAAAACGCTGTTGACCTGAAATGGTCTTCACAGCTTCACCGAACTATTGAGGCGAACGCTAATGGCACTCAGCCGATTTGGGTTGTTTGGGCGACTAACTCAAGGATGCACGGCACACCTCGGCTTGGGCTATCGCCTGTTTTGTGCAAAAATCGCGACCTATCTGAGATAACCTAAGCTAAGCTATCTAGATACACGTATATAAGTTATAAACATGTATTTGTACCAAGCATGCGTGCCTCAACAACTCCTATATGTATTTTGTGTCGGAAAAATTCCTCTAAACTATATAGGATAGGATAAGGAAAAATAAGGGTAGAACTCTTTATCGTTTATTTTTCTGAAAAAGAAAAACAGCGTGTAAGCGTGTAGTCGTGCACGTGTGTATAGGTGATGTTTGTGATGTTATAGGGGTGATGTAAGGTTTTGTGTCACTGTATCGCGTGAGCTGCATACTCAAGGGCTCCACGCCGAGAGAACGGACCTAAACAATAAAAAACCTAAGTGCTATAACCGGTGCCAAAAGCTACAATGGGCGATCCGGAGTTAATAACTTTCAATAGTAAAAATAAACCATTTTGTTTTGTTCCTAACGTTTCCACATTCCCTCTCAAATGAAAGTAAAATCACCCGACGGTCATTGTCACTGTCCTCATACTGTCCAAATACTGCTACTGCCTAAACAGTCACCCGGTATAACAAAATATGAAATATGTAGATTATATAAAAAAAAACATACTTATGGACGGTAAAATATGATCTTTGTCGATATATAAAAGCTGGAAACCTTAAAACAATAAATGAGCATGTTATATGAACAACGAAAATCGGATTTACCTCATTTTGAAACGTAACGACATAATTACAGATTTCAAATTCGTATTGAAAATTGACAGATTTCATAATTGTAACAGATATTCAATTACGCAGTTTATTCATTATAATTACTCCAAATGTTACAAAGAACTGAACATGGGATATATAAAAAAAAAAAAACAAAACACAAGATAGAAGTGATACTTTTGTATTACAGGGAAACATTTTAATTACTCATCAATCATTTTTGAGTAGCATAGATTGTGTTCTGTCATCGCTGCGCCTCCTGAACGCAGTATACGTAATTATGACTTCTGGAACTTAGATCCTTTTCTTTCCAATGCGACTCTCACAGTTCTTCAGGAGGGTCTCACACCCACCATCCCTTGAGGGGCTATCATCCTGACCCCTCAGACCGCAGTCGAGGTCAATTAGTAGAGGACAATATCTTTCGAAGGATGTGCCTATTAGGCATTTATGTAAGTAGGTACCGTGGAGTGTTAATCAGTGTAATTGAGATATATTCATTCTCATCTGCCCCGCGAAATGAATATCCACATAAAGGATTTCCACATAAAAGGCCCCCTCTTCACATTATGTGCATTTTTGGTGATAGAGCCATTCTGAAGCTATTGCTAGCGGTCGGCTCGCCCGGGGTATTACCACCCTCTCAGAGAAAACCAACGTGAAGTAAGTGCTTGCATTGTCGCGTTTCGTTCGGACAGAGAGAGTGCCGGAGACCCACCTCTCCACACCTTACCCTTATCCTCTTTCCTTCCTCCTCCCCTCTCTCCCAACACAGGCTTGTAACGCACTTGCGACTCCCCTGGTGTTGCAAGTGTTTATGGACGGTGATTATCACTTAATTGTCCGGTGACCCGCCTGTTCCTTTGCCTCCAATGATATAAAAAAAAAAACAATCAAAAACGAATGTTACTATCAATGTCTGTAACTATGTATGTTTGTAAAAATATATATGACATAAATATAAACTAGATCGAGTTTCGTGACGGTTCTTCTCGATGACTGGTTGTTTAAGAACCGGTGCCGCGGTGGTACTTTTACAGTTCATAAGCGCCATCTCACAGTTTTATTTATTTACGAGTAATGTACGCGTCTCCGTCCGCGTGGAAAAAACACTGATCAGTAAAGTCATTTGAATGTATTAAGTCCATTTACTTACCTACTTTTCTCTCGTAATTACGCCGCGTCGTCATTAAAATTACAATAACTTTTGATAGAGTAAACCGATTTAAATAAAACAAAAACTAAGTTACTCTCGAGGATATGTTTTATGATTATCTTGGTAAGGTTTTATTGTAAACCCAGTACTTTAGCAGTGATGAGTGTTCATACAGACATTTTTAAAATTGATTGAAATATATTTTATTACTTATTCTATGACGCTTGCAACCTTTTTTTTTCACGAAAATCGAAAGGATACAGACACGTTAGATTTACATTTTTATTAAATGTATAGATAGGTAGATATATGGATATAGAAGAAGTATTGTAAATAATAAGTTTCTATCGACGTCTCAGATCTATGTAAATAAATACAAATAACACACAACTGTTGTGTGAATTCACAGTTATTTTAGAAACAAGTTATGAATGTTAATAAATGATGATAATTTAACGGTAAATATCAAATTAAATAAGCAAAACATATATTCGAATATTTATTTATAGAATTTGCTCTTCATACAATGATATTTATTTTTCCTGTTCGACTTTTTAGTAGTCCTTTAGCCTCGCTTAAATTAGGATACAGCAATATTATCATGTGTAATACTAGATTATATAAACCATTTTCAAATTAGTTCAGTTTCGTATTCTTCTTTTTTGCTGTCAGTTTTTGCTAATCATTTAAGGTAAAATAATTGTGAGCATTAGTCTGCCCTTTTCTTCAGTTTGATTGTTGAATTGATTGTAGTTATTTCGAATATTTTTTGTCACATTTTGTTTTCCAAGTGCCTTATTTTTGTTTTATTTCATACCTTAAACTGCAAGCTATGCCTGCGACTATTACTACGTAAGGATATTATGTAACACTAGTCGTGCCCGCGACTTGGGCCGCGAAAAACTTAATGTAAATAACAATCTATCGTTTGCCTTAGATGATGATGATGATGTCCTCCTTGACGTGTCCGTCAACAGCGAACCTTGTTAATTACGGGAATGAGAGCGAATGTGGCTCGCGAGACCAGATTTTGTTTTAAATGTACGGTTACAAGGCGCACAATGTAACTGACCCAAGCAATTTAGGGCGTAGAAGTAGGAAGGCTTGGGACGGTTCTTTGTGAAGAGGCGTTTTGCATCGAGATTTTGTAATCGATGTTCCTCGAAAGTTTCTACTGCCTTTATAACAGAGTTACGCCATTCAGATCTTTGTTGCGCAAGCTCTTCCCACTTGTTTGATGGTATGTTACATGCGGTGAGATGGCGCTTAATAACATCTCTGTAGCGAAGGTACTGGCCCCCAGGCTTGCGCTTTCCATGTTTGCCTTAGATATTATTTATACGTTATACAGCACGACTGGTTAAAGAGTTGCAATACTCTTCATTACTTGCTACTTGTTCTAAATCATTAAAAAGAAAGCTTATTATTTGCCCTAATGATCAAGAGAAACGTAACACTGATATACATTCAACATCAGCTGATTCACGTAAAAACGAACTAGTGTAATAAATGAATAACGCCCTGTCACGCAGTCCGGCCCGCTTCCCGCACCTCGACCCGCACTCCGCTTCCCATTGTTCAACCGTGCGGCGTTCCCACGATAAGTAGTTACGTAATGATTAACTTTGAAAAGCGCTCCAGGAATTTTGTTCATTGAAGCTAGGTGTGACTATTCGACATTTAAAAGTATCGATCCCATACCTTTAAAAGTTTTAGAAAAAACTTTATATTAGGCTTTTATTATGCTGTTGTTCATTATTATTTGTTTTAATATTATTATTTTGTATGTTAAATGTGACCATGAAGCGTCACATCCTAGAATAATGGGAGTGTCTAACCTTTCACCTGGTAGAATCTGTGATACCAATCGGTTAGTGTGTTTGAAATTGTCAACATATATAACATGATTCGTAAAAACACTTGAAGTAGTCAAAACAACAAATATATTTATAAAATGAATACTTTCATATTTATTAATGAGTGATACGAAATAATTTTACATTGTAACTTTATAAAACAAGATTACAAAGTATCAATGTATATTTATTTATTATGTCTTTCCTTCACCGTTTGCTCTCGGCTGTGTTGAGATCATTGACCTGTATATAATATAATGTTGCTACATACTTTTATGGTGATTTGAAACGGTTATTATGGATATCAATAACTAGAAAAATGTACCATTGTGGTATTTAGAATGATGTAATACATTTGAAAAACAAAAATCAAAAACGTACAAAAGTATTCTTACTATTATTTCTCCATTGATTATAATAAAGGTGTTTCGTTTGAGAGTTTTTTTTAAATTAAATTGTTGACAGCATATCAAAATTTTTATATCTTAAGGGATCATAATAGATGGAGAAATAATAATATTTGGTAAAATAATCACATAAAAAAGCGAGATAAAGATTAATTTGTATAAAGTAAAACAACTCAATATTAAACGAGTGTGAAAAGTATCATCATTTAAGCACGGTTAAAAGACATATAAAGACAATGTGAATGTAATGTGTCTGTACTTTTCAATATTTGTGAAATAAATTGTTGCAGGTGGCTAGGAATGAGGAATAAAATACATTTCAATTATTTTTTATTGTCTGTTTGTACAAACACACATCACTGTTAAAGTACTGAGTTCCCAAGAAAATCATAAAGCATATCCTCGAGAATAACTTAGTTTTGGTTTCGTTAAAATCCAAGCCAAAAGTTTGCAACATCCTATCTTTGCCGTACAGTGAAGCTGTGGAACAATCTCCCGGCTAGTGTGTTCCCTTCTTCTTATAATATGGGCTCCTTCGAGCGTAACTTGAAGAGGCATTTACCCAGGCCGGCATGACAGCGGCGACCGACGAGGGATGATGTATCTCTCAGCAGTCGCCGCCGTTGTTTTTGGATTGCACTGTGCTTACCATCAGGCATAGTGCAGACACTTACCTGTGCTACTTAAAAAAAAATTGTCCACTCTATCAGAAGTTATTGTAATTTAAATGACTGCTCGAATCAAGTACGAGAGAGGAGTAGTAATCTATACTAATGTTATAAAGCTGGAGAGTTTATTTGATTGAATGCGCTAATCTCAGAAACTATTGGTCCGATTTGAACAGTTTCAGTTTTAGTTCATTTATCGAAGAAGTTTACAGGATTATATATAATTAGAATATATAAACATAGGAGCGGAGTGTGTTAGCTTTAGCCCAAAGTAACTATTCCACGCAAATGAAGTCGCAGACAGAATCTAGTCGAAAAAAAATCTTAAATGTTTTAGACTATAAATTGACGATGTAAACGATACCCAAGTCAAAAAAACGAACTTGGTAAAATTTAACCTAGCAGTGACAAACAGAGTAACGAATCAACCGCCGATAACAAAATAAAATATGGATAATCCATTTAACTATACGATTATATGATAGAATAAGATATAATAAGCGTAGAAATATTACAATGATTATTATGTAAGTAGCTTATTGAAGCTATGAAGGCCCGTCAGACTAATAACGTAGTCAGTTGAAAAAAAGTCATCTATACTATATTTAAATGAGACTGTATAAATTAAATTATGTGCAAAATCTACATAATAATTTCTAAAATAATCGCTTGATGGTTATTATTTTAATTAATAATTTTACGTTAGAAAGTGTGCGAAAAAAACTGCGTTCGTTTCGCCGAAATCAAGTTTGAAAAGACGCCATAGTATAGGTATGTAATACAGTATTGAACGTTTTTTTGTTAGTGATTCATTAGCATAACATTAAAATATGCGAAGTCATCGATATAAATTATATGTTATTTTGTCTATATATTTGTGTTTTCCAATTTTGTGATAGGCTGTTAAATTATACAGGTCACTGACTTTAAGTTAAATATTCAAATTAAATAACATAAAAATTACTTCTATGCTTGGTGAAATAATCATCACAACAGTATTCAACACCATGCTGGATCATAAGCCTCTTCACGAAGATAGGTGTTAGGGAAAGTTAAGTTAGGACCTGTATCCACCACTCACCCGCACTAGGAGATCCTCTTCTTCGGGGTACCCCGGCGTAGTTCGTGGCAAGGTCGCTGATTGCGAAACACAAGGACACAGGTTTGCACTGACACTTGGTTTTTGGGTAATTGTTATTTTGAGATATATCGGCTGCAATTTCTCGTTAACCCGGATCGCTCAGAGCGGTAAATTATTCTCCGTCGTTAGATTCAAGAGTGAGAAGTTAAAGTTAGCTTAGATGGCAGCACTTGTGTGCGTTAAAGATAGTGAGCGGATACATGCCTTTTAATCATTAAGAAAGAAGAAAGAAAAAAGATTTGTGCTCGCATATAGATACTGTAAGTATAATTTACATAAGTACGGAACAATAGGTATAGACGTAATCACCACACCGGCCCAAATCCATAGTTCTATATTATGCCACATATGGTGAAACTGCATACTGTATTACTCCAAGAACATCTCTCAGGTTCAGGTTTCCTCACGATATTTTCTGTCACCGTCAGCCGGATCTCTGATTTTCAAGTATCCAATTTAAATTAGTATATATACGCATACTAAAAAGATCATTGGTACATGCCGAGGTTTGAACCTGCGATCAATGAACTGACATTCGATTGGTCAAATTACGAATTTAATTATCTGATTTTAATTCAAAAACAGCTTTGTCGGTTTTAAATAATTTTTATACGCGTAAGTCGATAAATACTAAATAATATGACTATATGAAAATTGTAAGGAGAAAATTGTTTATTGATTTCTTTTGACCGATTTTTAGTAAAATATTGTACGAGTATACAGTTATAGACTTTAGTGACACACATACAGACATAAACTTCGTACGTGTTTAGTACAATTTTCTACGATTACAAACGAGTGACATAATTCTGAAAGAAAGATTTAATAATATAAGCGATCGATTGAAGCAACGGTACATTTTGAACTGGCTACCCGTACTTGGCCTGACAGACCTTCACACTATCACTGGATTTTAGAAAAACAATTAAACTGAAAACCCACTTAGCAGAGACGATGAAATGACTGTTCCTAGGCTTGAGTTGTTGCCTTGCACGGGCTATCGCGCATTGAGATAAACTCACCATGCGAGCTAAGCTGACCATGCATATATACGTAGATAAGGCATACACATGTATACCATCTTGTGTGCTACGGACCGAGCTCCCTTACAGAACCTGTTTACGTACGTGTGGGCACGTGTGAAGTGTAGTTCCACTATATCACGTTAGCAGCATATTTGAGAGCTCCAGTCCGGGGTATCGAACTTAAGTTTCAGACTTTAGGCCAAGGAGACCACGGTGGGTGTGCTGGAGCGAAATTTACCACCTATTTACGATTACGGAAGTATTTCCGTGGTCCGTCCATTACAGTGCTCACACTCACGTATCTACTGTTTGCTAGGTTCGGAGCACGAACACGCAGTGTCTGAAGGATCGAAATATACGTCTTGTTATTTCCTATTACATTATTGCAGGAATGGGTTATGAGGTTTCCAGGTAGTCTCTTGTACAAGTGATCATCGGGTTTGCAAAAAAGAGAACTACGTTTCATAACTTGGTCTACAGTGTTCGATAGACTTAGTATAATGAATATATAACTCGCTCTCATTATTACAATTATTTCAATAAAGCGTATGTGGCACATACTTTATTATTTATTTTCCTACTTATTTTATTGCTAATAGTTCATGGTTCACTGATGTTTTTTATTGCTTTCTAATGTTATTGACACAATTAGTTAATTGTTTATTTTATTATTGTTTTTAACTTTTTGCTAGTTCTAAGTATGTCACTGTATACTTAAGCTCATATCACTAATACACTAGCATTGATTAGTCTTCATAGCATTTTACTAATTTCTCTTTATATCCTTTAAAACTAAAGGTGATTAATGTGTCTAATAATCGTCAACAGCACTTTGATAAACAAGAAAATATAATAAAAATAAAATGACAATAGAACAGAATCTCGTACTATAATATAATAATTATATAAATAAAAAACCGAATCAGCTACTGTGAAATGGTTGCATGCATCACTTTGTTAGATATTCGAGGATAAGTTTTGTACAGTAAAACAAACGTTCCATTTCGTATTCCTAAATTTACCAAGGTTTTCACGAAACAATACTCGATGTAGTTACTGTAATATTCTTACTCGTGTCAATCAGTTTTTATCAAGCAACGAAAGTAAAACAGGCCATGACCGAAGATATTGTTACGGCCAGATTTTTATACAATTATTGCCGGTCTCAATAAATTGGAGCGAAAATGATTACGACATTATCCATTCGTGTTTACGCGAATATCTGTGTATTTAGGTTATAACCTTAAACAAGCAGTTATTGTGTAGGACACTATACATGTATATAAATTAATTTCTTAGGTCTCTCAACTGCTTTAACAATTTGAATAATATCTTATACTAGCTTCTGGTCACGACTTCGTCGGCGTGGAATAGTTACCTCGGGATAACGCTAACAGGCAATGAAAGCTCTCAAAAGGATAAAAATGCCCGATTTTGAAACATTCTTCATTGACGCTCCGCTCCTAGCGTGATGATATACGAGTATAACTTAAAGCCTTCTTCGATAAATTTTTCAAATTGGACCAGTAGTTCCTGAAATTCGCGCGTTCAACCATACAAACAAACAAACAAACTCTTCAGCTTTTATATATTAGTATAGATTCATACTAGCTGACCTGCGCTACTTCATCTGCGTGAAATCGGTTACCTACCAGTTCTAATTGTATATCCAAACTCGAAAAATCATAAAAAACATAGAACCCGATTATAGCGACTCCCACCGTTTCAAATGATGAAACCAAACAATTCAGAGACTCGCTCAAACACATACCTAGTTGGCTTATTGAATGACTTAGGCATATTTGGAAGGAATTTCGATGAGGCGGACGTAGCGGCATCTGTCATTCAGCAACATTAATAATTTCATTTTGTTTTTTAAATATGAACGACCGTTAAATCATTCGTATATTGTTTATACAAAAAGCCTGAAATCACCAATAAAAAAAATAAATTAAAAAAAATATATATTAACCGACTTCAATAATAATCAAACGCATAAAATAAGGCACTAAAAGTACCTTTGTACCTATGTAGATGATATGATTTTCGCTTGGCACCTACTTCCAATACATCTCTAGGTAGCAAACATATTCATATCTTTTATTTAATTTGATAAACTATTTATTTTTCACTTTTTAGTGCCTTTGATTAATATTGAAGTCGGTTAATTCTTTTTTTTGAAAATTTTCTTTATTTTTCCATTTTTAGTGTATATAAATATATTTTACTAAAACATGCGGGTCACCTGATGGTAACTGATCACCGCTGCCCATGGACACATGCGACACGTGAGGAATCACAGATGCGTTGCCGGCCCTTAAAAAGTAATAGGCTTGTTTTTTGAAAGTTGTGTTACTTTATCACGGATCCCATAATCAGAACCTAACCAAAATCTCATCAAACTACCGTTGAAGTACATCCTTTCCACTAAAAAATGAATCATCGGTTGGCGTGATATTCAGTTATTCGTCTATTTGTCGTGTACATACTTAATGCAAATTTATCATTTATCCGGGTTTTGCACTGGATGCCGTTGTCAGAACACCGACCAAACATAAAAAAACTACAGACGAATTGGGAACCTCCTCTTTTTTTGAAGTCGATTAAAAATCCTGGTGGAGTTAGGTAGAAAAAATTTCGTTTGCTTATGAATGTCAGAGCTACAACCAGTTCATAAATCATAACCATCATCATCAGTCATCGAGAGGAACCGGCAAGAAACGGACCTGGTTTATCTATTTATTATACATATTTTGACATACACAGTTGCATTCATCATTTGTGGGTGCACAGAGATTTGCGCCATATCCAAAAGCCGACATCGTTCACATATTGATCCACCCTGTAATACCTTTTAGAGAGAAAACCCGCTTGACATGGTGTTTGATCTCGTTATCCGGCTAATCGATAATGTGCTTTGGGACTTTGTTATAAAACCTAATAGTATTACCTAAATTGTTACTAATCTTAATGAGCCTGAAACTTCACCAACTGGTTATAGTTTCTAGTATTTTAATTACATTAGTCTTTTACTAAATCCAACTTTTCTAAGTTTTTGCGGACATACATCACATTATCGAGAATATATTGAAAAGGCAGGGTTAAGATACTGAATTTCTGAAACTTTGGCATTATAAATTTCTCGAATTGCCCATTTTTGTAACAAGAGTATGGTGTCCATCTCATTTGCTGTCCCCCGTAACAAAATAAAATAGACTCTTTACACATAAATTTATTAAGTGTATCTGTGTAACTTTCCAGCTGGGTCGGAAGTAACACCTATGACGTCATTGAATAACTATTTGAGAAACTACCTCCAATTATTTGGCACGAAGGCTATGTGCCATGAGGGTGGTTGCGGAGCTTGCGTGGTATCTGTCGGCCACGTACACCCCGTTACTAAAGAGAAGATTGAATTTGCTGTCAATTCCGTAAGTTTTTAATAGTATTTAGTACTAAACAGATCTGTTGATTTATTTTAATTGTTGCGTATATTTTGTAAAGTGACACTAGCATCATTATGGTCAGCCTGTAAGAGACCCACTGCAGGGCCATAGGCAACATCCCGAAGGAAGTTATGGACATAATCACTACACCAGCCCACGATGTATTGGCGATTCTAAAATCTGAGAAAACCACAGTTCTATGTTTCCCACATACAGTAATACTACAAAAACATTTGCCCCTATCCTATCTTATGCTATATACAATAGTCTAGAGGATTTTTTCCGACGCAAAATACATACAGGGAGTTGTTGAGGCACGCATGCTTGGTACACATGCATGTTTCAATAACTCATATACGTATATCTAGATAGCTTAGGTTAGCTCAGATAGGTCGTAATTTTGCACAAAACAGGCGACAGCCCAAGCCGAGGTGTGTCGTGCACCCTTGAGTTAGTCGCCCAAACATCCCAAATCGGCTGAGTGCCTTCAGCGCTCGCCTCAATAGTTCGGTGAAGCTGTAAAGACCTTTCCTTTCCTTTACATTTCGAAAAAAAAAAAACATTTGCCAGGTTCTGGTTTTCTCACCGCGATGTTACATGTAAAACAATTATTGTGAGATGAAAATAACTACTATATAAATAAACCTGGGCAGAGACAGAGGCACAGCTAGTTTAGTATAGTTGTGGACGCAGATACAGCTGAACCGATGTCCTTAAAAGCTACTCCCAGTACGATTTTACATACACTTTGTAATTTTAAATTCTGCTGATAATATTCTCTGTCAACGGTGAAGAAAAACATCTCGAAGAAACATAAAAAACGTGATAATTGTCCCCATAACAGTAGATGATACGTAGATTTCCCTTATTATTTTCAAATCGAAGCATATTGGGAACGTTGTGATTGTAACTACGTCTTCTGAATGGAATTTCGACAAATCTAAAGAAAATATCATATTTTACTTGACTGTAGAAGTGGGATGTTTTTCAAATGTATGTAAATGTATTTACTTGTTTGATACGCTCTGTTGCTTAATTAGTTTAACAATTTTTAACATGTAAATCTTTGGATACGTCTTGCTAATGAGAGCAACATAGGAGGTATAATAAGTACTAGGTTTCGCTTCTCGATTCACTCTAATTAAATTGGATTTCGTGTATCCTTAAACAGTTATCTTTATGCGGATACCCTTTTATGTACTTACTCCTGATAATAGTATCCAAAATTTCATAATGCTCGGTTATAAAGCTAGATAAAGAAATGTTATAACACAAATAAATTTACTTCTGCATTTATGTTATTAGTTAGAACGATGATTTGCAATTTGATATTATATAGGCGCGGTTAAACCTGATTGTTGGCTTGGCGCGAAGTGGCGACGCAGAACTCGAACTTTGCAGTATTAACGAAATAGTCAAAAACATTTGCAAACCTATCTGTATAAACAAATGGTTCAAATTGTTTTGTCGGCCAATCGTTATACATATACTAGTGTTACGCAGCACGCGCCGACGACTTAACGTCCTAGTTGATTTTTTGTATTTAATAAAAATGAATATTTATGTAATAAAATAAATAAACAGTTACTATTTTATGGAACAAATTTGTAATGCTTTATCTTTTTTTTATTATGCCATAGCTGATTCCTATGGTAATCTGTTCTTTTAGGCATATAACTTATACAATACAATATCGATGTTTCATATCTGCCAAGCGTCCTGTGACGGTTCATTTTTTTTTATTCTTCTACATTAATCACATTCCAAAATTTTTGAAGAGTTGAATTTTTAAAATGATATTACCTGCTTCAAATAGAACTTCAAGGTAAAATTCCTTGTTTCTAGATTCTAAACCAACCAAATCAAAAGAACTTTGTATATGTGTAAGGCAGTTATTAATTTTACTAACCAACGAAACATTTTTTTTATATAATATTTTAACATTTTGAAATGTTGCGCAATCCAACACATCAGTTAGGCAATGTAGATAAATGACCCCTAAATGTTCTAGATTTTCTACGAATATTTTATCTTGTATAACATACTTGCGACAAATAATTCTGTATACAATTTTTTGCGAAAAAAATTTATATATATACCACTTTGTAGATGGTAGGCCACGCTGATGCTATAACTGGTTCCAGCATGAATGGGTCGGCTCGCCCGGGGTAGTACAATCCGACCCACAGAAACACCCACGTGAAATAGCAGTGCTTGTATTGTTGCGTTTCGTTCGGTCAGTTAGAGCGCTGGACGCCCACCTCCTTCCTCCGCCTTTCTCTTTCTTCCCCTTCCCCCTCCCTCCTTCCCCATCAACTCAGGCTGGCAACGCATTTGCGACTCCTCTGGTGTTGGTATCTATGGACGGTGGTGATTACTAAACATCAGGTGGCCCAGCTGTTCCTTTACCTCCTATGATATAAAAAAACAACATTATGTGACATCACAAGAGTCTGTGAACAAACACTAAAACAAATAAAGTAGGTATAAAAAACTGTACTCAATTCAAATGTAAAAATATTAAAAATGGACGCAAATTTATCTCGTCTACAAAGTTCTATTTTGAATAAATAACAAGTATTTGAATTGTTATTGTAAATGAATAATGTATTATTTTTCCTGTTATTTTATCTTTTAATAATCTTATTTTGATGTTTATAAGACAAATGATAAAAGAGATATGTTAAAGTTACCTGTTTAAAAGGTTAAAAACCTTTGACGCGTTTGAACTAATCTCTGCAGATACGTTTATCTCATGCAAACCACATCTAGATATATTATGCGGAAAAGAGATGAACATATCTTTCAAGGTCAACGGGTGTACGCAAATGCAGTTTGATCCTTACACTGCACTTATAATAACTGTAGTCCGGTGAAGCTGTTTCAATAGGTCCTACTAGGACCTTGCTAGGTCAATAGCGTAGTTAGGTCGAGAAAAAAAAAACTTATAATAAGGAGGTCTACTGCTTATTTATCCCATGGCGCATAGTCATTGGTCGTGGAGTATTTCAAGCTCGTATCAAATACGAACATTTTAATAATAGGCTTACTTTACTTATGAAATTGCCGTTCAATTTCGTACGGCATTTCAAACCAAAATAATTTTTGTTTGGCTAAGAATTCTAATTTCAAATTTATTTTATTTTAAAAACATGACATTATTTTTGCAAAAGTAGTCATTTGTTTATTGATTAGTGTTATATTTCCATATTTTTTATCATCATGGATACGTTAAAAATTCGAGTAATTATGGAATATGAGTACCGTCGTGGCTGGCAGCAACGCGGCACAAGCGAAACGCAACATCAACAACGTTTACAGAGCTAACACTAAAAACCAACGCACCACCTGTTATTGGTTTGCTCGCTTCCGTTCTACGAATTTTGACCTGAAAAATGTACCTCGTGGTCATCCGAAGACTTTGATCGACAATGACGAATTAAAGGCGATTACGGAAGCTAATGATACACAATCTACGGCTGAATTAACAGCAGCTTTCGACGTTAGCGTCAAAACAATATTGCTCCATTTGCGTTGAATTGGTAAGGTAAAAAAGCTTGACAAATGGGTGCCCCACGGACTCAATGATCGCCAGCGCGAAGTACGCGTCGATACGTGCCTTGCACTGCTCAAAAGACACACAAATGAAGGAATTTTTAACCGCATTGTTAACTGCGTTGAAAAATGGATTCTGTTTGATAGCCGCAAGCGCTCAGCAAGTTGGTTGGATCCTGGTTCAGTACCTAAACAATGCCCTAAACAAAAACTTACCCCTAGAAAAGTGATGATCACTGTTTGGTGGTCTAGCACCGGTGTGATTCATCACAGCTTCTTACCAAACGAGGTGAGCATTACTGCAGATGTGTACTATGAAAAACTGAACACAATGATGGAGAAGCTGGCACATCTCCAATCAGCATTGGTCAATCGCTCGTCTCCGCTGATCCTGCACGACGACAACGCGCGACCTCATACTGCACAGCAGACAGTCTCCAAGTTGCAAGAACTGGGGTTGGAAGTTCTCCATCATCCACCCTACTCACCAGACCTTGCGCCTACAGACTACTACTTTTTACAGAATTTGAATAACTCCTTGGCAGGGAAAAAGTTCAATACCCGAGAGACAATACAAAATGTCTTTGTAGAATTTGTTGCCTACCGTCCAGCTGATTTTTTTAAGAAGGGCATCAACAAACTGCCCCTGCGTTTGCAAATATGCATTGATTGCATGGGTGATTAGTTCGATGAATACAAACAAAAAATATATGAAAAAATTGTTAAATTTTTTCATACATTAACCTAATCATACAATGACCTAAATTAGGTCTTTACCTATGAAATTGACGATTTGCATGAAAAAATTTAACAATTTTTTTCATTATTGATTGTTACAAACTTCGCAATAAATTCAGCTTTTCGTCCATTCTTATTAGTAAACTCCTTTTTAAACTCGCTACAGTCATAAAATGAAGCATGTTTAATTAAAAAACGTACTAAAACAAATAGCGTAGAGCAAAGTAAGAATAAATAGCTTGACAAATCGATGACAAGAACCAATTAAGCTATCACCATCTGAGATTAGCTTCGCCTGTACCTCCCCATTGCGCAACGCTATGATGGCTGTTTTGAAGTTCGTCCCGTCGTGAAGTTTTGTAAAAAATGTATAGCTACGTTTCAATGAATTTATAGCTATTCTTTATGTTAACAATTACCCGATTATGCCTCCCACGGCAGCGGCTCAAGCCTAGGTTCGATCCCTCGGTAGGGAGCCCTTGAGTGCGTTGCTTGCGCGATACGGTGACACACAAATATATATCACTGCTACAACACTACACGATCACCTCCACACACGTGCACGCCTACACGCTTACACATGAAAGTGGAAGGGTTTACTTTTTTCCCTTATCGAACTGAAAAACTCTCAATTTCCCGATAATAAATATATGGAGGAGTTGTTGAGGCGTGTATGCTTGGTACACATATACGTTTCAACAACTTATACATATATGAATAGTTAGCTAGGTTACCTAAGATAGGTCGCGATTTTGCATGCAACAGGCAACAGCCAGGCCGAGGTGTGCCGTGCACCCTTGAGCTGGTTGCCAGAATGGAATCGGCTGAGTGCCTTAAGCGCTCGCCTTAGTAGTCCGGTGAAGCTGTTAAGACCTTACTGGGTCAATAGCGTAGAAATTTCGAAAAAAAAAAAAAAAAAAAAAATTATGTTAACAATGACATTCAGGTAGTCTAAAACTTATATATATATTTATGGCTACCTCTTTTCGTTACGCATTTCCGTTTCATGATATCCGATTGACACCGTTCCGAAAGAAGTTTGACTTTAATATATAGATGCATAAATCACTTTCAGTGTCTCGTCCACATCCTGTCATGTCACGGGTGGGACATCACTACGATTGAAGGTGTGGGGAACCGCAAGGATGGCTACCACGCGATCCAGACCCGTCTCGCTTCATTCAATGGAACGCAGTGCGGGTACTGCACCCCGGGGATGGTCATGAATATGTACAGGTATGTATTTTTATATTAGGTCTATGAAACTGTTCAATCTGACAATTCGAGTTAAACCCTTCTAGACGTAAACACAGCATACAATTGTTGTAAATGGAAAACGATAAAAAAAAAAAAAACAAGATATAGAGACAAAAACGGCGCGTATGTAGGAAAATATAAAAGACTAAC
>JACEII010000029.1:3566822-3635049 GCA_014332785.1 Antheraea mylitta | reverse complement strand
ATTACTTTCGGCAACATCTCAAAAATTCGAGGACATGTCAAAATTTTTTAACAAGGAGATTCTATGTAAAATTTCATGCATCTAAATTTAAACTGTACTATTTGTCTTAAAGCTTTAAAATTATTATCAAGTGGATCTTACACTGTTTCACTGTGAATTGTGAATTATGTTACTACGAGCTAATCTATATTGAAAACTTCAAAGAATAGGGCCTAAGTTAGCCGGTCTTTTGTAAGTGTTATTTTAACTCTCATCAAAGTATTATGACTTGTCGATGTAAAAAACTCCGAGTAACAGAGGACGACTAATAAAAATTAAAATCAAGTGATCTGTTCGTTAAATCGTCCAGAGGTGAAGAAATATTTGCTCCTTATTGGTGTTCCCAATTGGCATCGATTGGTTTATTCACAGAATTGACTGTACCTAATTTTTTTTTATCGCTTAACTTGGTTTTTATATCAGCGCTGAGCATTGTTTCTTACGTTTTTTTTTAATTGATATCGGGTGAGGTAAGAGAATGCATCTTATAGAATAAATACCTTTTGTGTTCTTAGGTTACTTACTGAATCTTTAAAATGAAGCGACGATGATTTAGTTGATGGCGTATTCTAACACAGTATCGATGGATGTAGGTTCTAATGTTTGTAACTGACGTAGCTTCCTGTGAAACCAGATTAGGCTCCCTTCGGCAGCGACTCAAGCCTAGGTCCGTTCCCTCGGCGTGGAGCCCTTGCTTACGCTGCTCGCGCGATACACTCACACAAAATCTTACATTACTGCGACAACATTACACATGTATCAGACAATAACCCAAGCCGGGTGTGCACCCTTGAGCCAGTTGTTATATACAATCGGCTGAGTGCCTTAAGCGCTCGCCTTAGTAGTCCGGTGAAGCTGCTACGTTAATGTCGTAGTCAGATCGAAAAAAAAAGAACTGCCAGTGAGGAAAACATCGTGACATAACCATATCATAGTGGTAGAATTTTTCCTAAGTTCGTCGCTTGCTGCAAAACTCATGTTGAAAATCTGTCGCCACACACCTGGTGGGGTATTCGGGTTATTCCACTCGAGAGTCAATCCCCTCTAAGTTTAGTATATGTACCATCTTAGATCACGTTATTTAATGCTAAAACCTATGGAGTATAAAAAAAAACTACATTAAGACATTAATTTTGCCTTATGTTCCAAAGTGTTTAAGAAAAATCTGATAAGTTTACTAAATCAGCATAAAGATATGCCTAAAAGAATGTGAATGAGATTACACGAAGAATTTTAATTTAGTGCCATCAAGTTGCGAGCGTTAAGAAAGAGCAGTTATTAAGGGTATCATATGATCGTAACTCTGTACTAAAGGATAATTAATTCAGTTAACTACACGTAGCTAATTAGTCAACGTTGTCTGTGGTTTCCATGACATACTATAATGCTATAACCCTTTCAGTTTTAAACATAGATTTACACTGGCTACACTTATCATCTGTAAAGATTGATATGTGTTTTTACTTTGTCACGCAAAAACTATGAATTTTGATAAATCTTTACTGTAATATAACTTATACATGAATATAACACACAGACTTATAGTTTATGGAGGCATTTTTTAAATTAGCCGCAACATGTAGGTAATAGAGCCACGTTGAAGCTATTACTAGTTTCAGCATGAATGGGTCGACTCATCTGGGGTAGTACCACCCTCTCACAGAAAACCGATGTGAAGTAACAGTGCTTTCGTTCGGTTAGTGAGAGTGCCGGAGATTCAGCTCCTCTCCCGGCTCTTCTCCTCTCTCCCTCCCCGCTTTCCAACATTTCCCTCAAACACAGGCTGGCAATGCACTGGCGACTCCCCTGGTGTTGCTAGTGTCTATGGACAGCGGTGAACATTTAAAGTAGTAAATTTAATGAAATCCTGTCATCACAAAACCAAATCTCTGCATGTACTGCATTATCTATCAGAAATACATGAAAATAATTTATGTTGTCATCATTTATATATTATACAAGCGCAGCCTAAGTTAAGGGCGGGTTTTTTTGATTATAATTATATGTAATTCTGCAGTCTCGCAAAGAGTTCCCCGAATGGCTTAACAACCCAAAAGGTTGAAAATTCGTTCGGAGGCAACATGTGTCGATGCACCGGCTACAGACCCATACTAGACGCTTTCAAAAGTTTCGCCAACGATTCCGAGCCGAGTCTGAAAAGCAAAATTCACGTACGTATGAAAATTCATAAAAAGATATCGCATTACTTCGTTTAATTTGAATATTTTTAACTATATAAATGTTATTTTAGTTTTCAATTGATTATTTTTGCGCTCTTTTCCAAGTAGTAATTTTATAAATCAGCGTGAAAAATAGGAATAAATATGATTTATTTTTAAAATCTGTACTCAAAATGGTAGAAGTCGATTGAATTTATTCTTAGAATTTTATGCACTCGGCAAACAAATGTTTTATTTCCATATTCAGCAAATTGTAAGGGCAATTCTATTCTGTTGTCGTTCAGCTGATTCTGTTTAAGTGAAACAAGCTAGTAACACGCTCTATGTTCCGTAATAATTTGTAGTGATTCATTAGCTTTTCAACAATACTATGTTGTATTTAGTATTGCTACTTTATTGGTAAGGATTTTCAAAGATACCTGGATACTTACCACCCTCAAATTGAAAATGTAACGCCGAACATTTTTAGGTTCCTTCTGGTAGTCGCACGCAAGAGCTAGTCCCACCCTAGGCTTAACGTATCTACCAAATTAGACCACACACATTTAACATTTGGCGAGATTATGGTAAAATGCAATAAATTATAAAAATTCAAAGTAAGTGTAGGGTGGTAGGACACGTGAGTTATGTCAAAGTCTGATGTAATGGTCATGGTGGCACACTTCTTCTTCTATTTCTTCTTGTGGCTCTGCAAAAGCACTTGCCAGTGTCAATGTTTTCTTTCAATGGACGTTATAGTACACTAATATTACAAGTGTCGTGTGATTATTTCAATATTCTAATAAGATGGTAGCTCCCTTGTTAGAACCTTTCAGGGAGGTTTTATGGCATCTCAGAATTTCATGCTCCATGGTATTATTTTCCATTCACTTCACTTATGCACAATAAACTAACTATATTACGTAAAACACCACCAAATTTATGAAATATAGAGTCAAATAACACAAGATTATGAATAGAATATAAAATCCACTACATGATAGACTAAAATCCCGCCAAAAATCCGGTGGCATACTTAGATATTTTGGTTAGCTGATAAGTATCCAATTATCAAGGAGGTTGGTACAGTGCATATATTAAATCAATGTTATCACCTTGTACCGGTAAATAAGCCATCACAATCTCTTTTGTTTATCACATTGTAAAACCAGCTAACATGTTTCCAACTACCAATATATAGCAGCTGGCTTGTAGGATGATCATGACAGTTGTAGTAATCTCTCGTAAGTCGTTATTGTTTGCAAACTGCATTATGCCTACCACCGCTATTACACACTACAATAGAAGAGAACAAAATCCAAAAGTTCTAAAACAAAGCAGGAAAAATCGAATGCAAAAAAAAAACCACCAAGAAATAGAAAACAGGTCATAATATTGTAATTTATAATCTCACAGGACTTGGAAGATCTTGACGCTATCAAATGTATAAAGAAATGCGAACGTAAATGCAGTACTTCTGATGATGAATGGTGTTTTGTAGAAAAGCCTCGAGAGTCAATTATGATGACTTTAAACGTACAAGGAGGTCGTTGGTACAAAGCGTTTAATATACAGGACGTATTCAAGGTAAGTTTGAACGCTCTAAATAAACAAGTAATTTTTTTAAACTAAATTCATGATGGAATTTTAACATTGAACATTTTTAGAATTGATTTTTATTTGCAGATTTTAACACGCGAAGCCACTAATGATTATAGATTAGTTGCTGGAAATACAGGAAAAGGTGAATACACAAATATACGTAACTATTAATATAAAAAAAAAACTATGTATTTCATTGCATATACTAATGTTAGTGTTTAGAAGAGAGCAATCAGTTAAGGTTTAAGGACGTGTTGTACTTTAATACCAAAGAATGGTTTTTGAATAGGCGTTTCAACAAATGTTTTGGGGTGTAAGGGGTGTCGAGTAACATCTTAAGACTTGAGACATACAAGCCAACCTCACCTGCACGTGGTGCACCCTCCTGAATAACGAACGAGGCAATGGCGACAGCGGCGTGGTAGGGTTTTACAGCCCGACTGGGTCGCAACCACCATGTATATGGCGAAAAAGCCCGTCATAGTGACTCGCTTCTGCGCGTCGCGTTTCGGGATCAACCTGTGCATATCAGGTACCGGGTGATTTTCGTCATTATGGCCGGCATGACAGCGGCGATCGGCGATGGATAATCTGTCTCTCGGTGGTTGTCGATGTTTTCGAATGTACTATGCTTACCATCAGGCATTGTGCAGTCACTTTGTCGTGCTACAATAAAAAAAAATGTTTCACCGATCGCTTATCCGTACATCGTTTGATCGAATTTGCCCGAATTATTAAGCGAGAAATTATTGTTATGAAACATCTATAGCGACGGGTTAAACAGATTGTTGGCATGGCGCACGCTTCGCCATGGAAAGCGTCGCCACCCTATAAGACTTTTAATTTTTGTATAGTATATTGACATATTACTAGCGGGCCTGGCAGCCGGGACAATAAATAATTTAAAAAAATCCTAGACAAATTATATACGAAAACCTTCCTCGGGAATCATTTTATCTACTGGTGAAAATCGCATGAAAGCCCTTCATACTTTTTGAATTTAGTGCAAACAGACAGACAGACTTGGCAGGAGACTTTGCTTTATACTATGTAATGATTTAATAACCAGTCATCTTTTTCTTGGAACAAATTTTAATATATTATTTTTAATTATGCTATATTTATTTCCTGACGTCAACTATTCTTTTAACCTGATTACTGATTTTACTTGTATAAAAGAATTTAGACATTTCTCATCTGCCAGGCGTCCCGCGATGAATCACAATTTTTTTTTTCTTAAAAACCAAGAGTCTAGCATCTAGTAGTAACTATTTTTAAATCGTGATTTTCAGGAGTATACCCTATAAATTCTGAGCCCCGAGTTCTGATAGATATATCTTCAATAGAAACCTTGAAGAACTGTATGAGTGATGAAAACCTAGTGATTGGAGCAGGCATGTCCTTAACAGATGTTATTAAGGAGTTCTCTCGGTGGGCTAACAAAAATCAAGATTTTAAATATCTTACAGAGTTCAGCAAGCACTTGGATTTAGTTGCTCATATACCAGTGAGAAATGTAAGTGATGAGATGACATTTTATAAAAGACTAGCTTCTGCCCGCGACTTTGTCCGCGTGGAATAGTTACATTGGGCTAAAGCTAACATGCAGCGGAAGCTCTCGAAAGGAAAAATAGCCCAGATCTTGAACATTCTTCATTGGTGCTACGCTCCTATTCTATTTCGGACCAGTAGGTCCTGAGATGACAAACTCTTAATAATATTAGTGTACATGAAAATGTATTTTATTTTCATACAAAATTATCCTTTAGATTTATCATTTTATATTTGAAATTTACTTTCTTCAATATTGCCGTTTACGTAAAATGACTGAATGATTGTAATGAAAGTCTAAGAGGGTTCCAGATTACCCACACTTTACTATTTTAAGTTATTTCTTTATTAGTAACTGAAACTCTAAATACGAAGTATATGAACTTTAATAGTCTATTTTTTTTTTATACAAGAAACATATCATCTAAATATTATGACCTTCAAACGTTTGGTCCTGTGTTGATACCTGATATTAATCGATCTTTTTATAGGCCTTTGGCCACAATCTCATTTTATATTAAAAGACGAGAAGCACACTAAAGCAAAAGGGACTAGCTCTCAGATATAGGTGCCGATAAACACAAACTGGTGCTTAGTGACAAATTTTCAACTTGACCTAGCTAGGTAATAGGCAGCAAGCTGCGGACTTAGAAAAAACATTACCACCATGTGTAGACGCAGTTAGTTTGAGAAACAAGCTACTGCCGTACTATGGTTTCATCGGAAATTCCGATGAGTTTCAAGAATACGAACCTACGTCCATTGTCGTTATGGCTGAACATACCATCAACTAAGCCATCTCTTATCAATTATGATCAAATTCTTCTTTACATACATAATTTATAGTTTAAGATTTTTTATACAATTCGTCTTCATCTAAAGGCAATGCTGAGCTCTAAACCTTCTACATTGGATGTGTGACTCTATGTAATTTATATAATAGTCTAGCTCTGGTTTAGAATAATATATACCACCATTCTCATTTCCATGAAAGTACAAAGATGTTATTGTTTATACGTTGTAGCAATAACCGTATTTCCTTAAATCATTTGTTATTGTACATTGTCACTAGATTGGAACAATTGGTGGTAATTTAGCACTGAAGAATCTCCATCCAGATTTCCCATCCGATGTATTCATCTTAATGGTTACTGTTGGAGCTACCATCACACTTGGTATGTGTTAATTACTAATCTGTTTAGATCATAATTTAAAAAAATTGTGACTATTGTTCAGAAGGTATTTGCCAATATTATGACGAATTATGAATTTTAGCGTATTTTTGTACAACGTCTTATTACTGAATGAGCAATTTTTTTTTTAATCGTGACGCTCTTTAAGCCACTTTTATTGTAGTATAATTTAATATCAGACTAAATAATACATTGAATTATACAATATAATTATAATATAATTTTCAAATAATATGAATTCAAGCGGCCGCGTATTACTACATTTCATTTCCTTATCTAATATTTCTGTTTTTAGTTGACAGTAACATGAAGAAAACGGAATTAAAAATGCAAGAGTTTTTGAAAATGAATTTGAAGGATCGTATGATAAAGGACATACAGGTGCCTCCGTTAGCAGCTAATAATTACATACGGACGTATAAGGTAATTAAGATGTTTTCTTCTAAGTTTTTAAAATGGTCACCTATCATATAATCGAAATCTTAGAAGTGAGGCCCCACTAAGCTGTTAATCTTTCTGATCATCTTTATTTGCAACTGAAGGCATATTTTCGCGAATGGTAATTTGTATAGATGACAAGTTCAGCTGTTTAATGTAACTTCTATGAAATATCTGATATAGCTGTAATCCATATACCAATGGCTCGGCTCAGCTCGGTTCGGAATCGTTGGCGAAATTTTTGAAAGCGTCTAGTACGGGTCTGTAGCCGGTGCATCGACACATGTTGCCCCGGAACGAATTAAGCACACGAATGGCACAAATAAATAAATTAGAATAAAACAAGTATTTTATAGTCAAATCTTTAAGAAAATCACATATGAACTTGCTAATTCCAAATCATTTTGTGATAATATCTAGGGGGCGTTCCATGCTAAATCTGATGTCAGTTTTTTTATACTCTCAATTTTGTGGTATGTTATAATATTTCGCAAAATAATCCTCCTGGTAAAGTTTGAAAATTGTTTCAGGACGCGTTCAAAGAATTAAATAAAAAAAAGATTATTTTTAGTTTGAGGAAATATATATTATTAAGCCGTCCGATTTGGTGTGGAGCACTCCATAAACTACAGAGGCAGTATTTTAGATATTCATTAGTAGAAATATTTTTCTTTTAGATAATGCCACGAGAACAAAACGCCCACGCAATAGTTAACGCCGGCTTCCTCTTTAAAATCGATTCGCAGCAAAAGGTCATAAGCGCAAACTTAGCTTACGGCAACATAAGCCCTTCCTTTGTTAGGGCAACTGAAACGGAGAGCATCATAAAAGGCTCCGAATTATTTACGGATGCCACATTAAGGTTAGCCCTGAAGAAATTGAGTAAAGAAATTGCTCCAGTAGATACACCGCCAGAACCTTCGCCGTACTGCAGGAAAAATATTGCTCTTGGGCTGTTTTACAAGGTTTGCAAACAAACGCACCTTTTTGTATCTTTAATGCAATGTTAAAGTAATTCATCCTAGGTCTTCTGTTACACCATGTAATCAGCGCTGACGAGTTAGGACATGCTTCCCTATCTGCCTTCTCTTAGATCGTTACGTAGTATTATCCACTAGCTCATTATATTATCTTATTGCTCGTATCCCATAGGATTACCAGAAAGTATCACTGTTTCTAATGGCCTATTTTAAACCGCTTTATGGAATTACATGAAATGGATTAAAGAGTGAAAAAGCAAATTTATGACATCTTAAAACCAATCTGTCTTCATATATCAAGTGAAAAGCCTTCATAATACAATATAACATTGGTCAGCCCTAATACTTGGTGTACTGGAGAGTTAATGGGGTTTATTTATAGGTGATTCCTGATATTTTGAGAAATAGAAATTGTATTATCCTAAGCCATCAAAATCCTATTTAGGTGCTAAGAATGTGTCTAATTATACCTGCTGAATGGTTAGAGTCGCAATATTCACAGGGATTATTGAGTAATCGTTTCTGTTTCTAAATTAATTAAAAAAATAGATGATTAATATTTGACCTAATTGTCTTGAGAAACGGAAAACTAATATTTACTTAACATCAAATGATTTACTCGTACACAAAAACGAGCTGGTGTAATAAATACCGACACGGTGAATCACGCCATGTCACGCATTCTGGCTCAAACCTCGCACCTCGGCACACATCCCACTTTGCATTTCCACAATAAGCAATTACGTAATGATTAACCTTGAAAAGCTCCCCTTCAATTTTGTTCATTGGACCTAGGTGTTATTTTTTTACGTTTAAAAGTATTGTTTCTATACCTTTAAAAGTTTTAAAACAAACATTAACTAAGGTTCTCTTTGTTGCTTATTAGTATTTATTCTGATATTATTATTTTATATGTTAAATTTGACCATGAGCTATCACACGATTGAACAGTGTCACCCTTTAAACCGTCAGTATACCAGACTATATACCTACAATTTATAGTCCAGTGAACGAAATTCGACCACAATTCATAATTCAAATCATTTGTCAAAGTATGTACAAATATTATAGATTAGTAGACGTAAGGATCGTAAGATATGACGAATAGATGCTTATAAATAAATACAGGCTTATATTTTTTGATGATAAGAAAAAAATCTCCAAATTTTTAATCGTTGACACTAAAGTTTTTCAGTGGTTACAAAAATCCATTGACACACAGAGAAGAACCGTTTTGTTAACGAAGTTATTTTAACAAAATCACCACCTACCAATTTGAATTATAGCTAAACTATCTAGTTAATCTCATAAATACAACAAAAACCCATCAAATTTCGAATCGTTTTGGAGGCGAATAATTAAGAACGCATGCACATCAGAGCTGAATGGCTAAAAGGGAAAAAACTTGCTAAGTCACATTTACAGCCCTTAGAATTACGTGACAACGGTCAATTAATTCCAGACGGATGTGACAAGTCACGTCCATACTAATATTCAATGACGGATTACCACAAAACAATGTTTTCATCAATCAAATGCAAAGATTAATAACTAAAATATTATCTTACAGGCAGTCTTATCCTTAGCCCCCTCGGTTAATAAGAAATACAAGTCGGGTGGCACAATATTGCAACGGGAACTTTCTCACGGTACACAGAATTTCGAAACGGACAAATCGTTGTGGCCTTTAAACAAGCCAATACCAAAGTTAGAAGCCCTAACACAGGTTCGCATGAAGCTTTAATTAACAGATTTTAAATACCTAAACCTTCCCATAGGTAGATGTCACTTAGAAGGCCACACTGAAGCTATTACTGGCTTCAGCATGAATGGGTCGGCTCGTTCAGAGTAGTATCACCCGACCCACAAAAACACTGACGTGAAATAATAGTGCTTGCGTTGTTGCGTTTCGTTAGATCAGTGAGAGCGACGGAGGCCCACCTTCCCCCTTTCCCTTTACAACTTTCTACTATGTACCTATAACTAGGAAACTTCTCCTGCTTCGTATTGATGTTATACATTTTTAACGCATTTAAATATATGATATCTAAGATGTTATTTAAAATATTTTGTTATAAAAATCAATATCGATCTAAATGAAATGTCCAATGTTAGTTGATTATTTCATTGATAAACGTCAAAAATAACCAACCAAACCATCGAACCAAATCTAGGACTTCTGTGTAGGTCTTTTTCAGATATAATATTCTGTAGTCTATACTAATATTATAAAGAGGTAAAGTTTGTGAATTAAATATTCCACGCGAACGAAGTCGCGGGCAGAGGCTAGTACATTATATTTATATAGCTCATAAAAATGTTTAGCTAGCGCTAACTATGCAGTGTAAAAGCACGAAAACACATTCATTGACGACTTAAAATACTTAGGTGGATCTACTTTACACTTCCGCCTGGAAATGATTGACCACTACTACGTCTAACTACAACAAAAAGAAAATCAATTAACCAATAAACATATATTTTGTATATATTAATTATACAAAATATAATTAATATAAATGTAATAATTATTAATAAATTAATTAAAATATGTTGTAGATTGACGTGTAATCTCGATAATCGATTACACGTGTTTCGCTCCTACACGGAGCATCATCAGATCGATGTTGACTCCTCCGTTGTGAGCGGGCGAGATGAATAATTAATATATACAGAATATATATTTATTGATTAATTGATTTTCTTTTTGTTGTAGTTAGACGTAGTAGTGGTCAATCAGTTCCAGGCGGAAGTGCAAAGTAGCATCCACCTTAGTATTCAATGATAGATTTCCGCGAAGTAACGCCTTCTTCAATTAAAATTTATTAAAATACGTCCACTTATCTCTACTTATAAATATAATATACATAAAAACCATCCCTAAGAAATTCTCTATATGTTAGAGAATCGTATCGAAATCCGTTGTGCATTTTAAATGAAAGTACCTGGGCGACCGAGCCTGGCTCGGTTTTCTAAAAACCATTTTTAAGTTAAAATTAACTGTTAGGTTTGTCTTATAAAATTAACATTTTTTTACAAAAAAAAAGAAAAATGAAAAATATAGCTCTTTTTCTGTCACTCGGATTGGAACTGTGGTTACACGGATTTTCAAAGCGACCGATTTCCATCTGAGCTATTTTTGTTATGACAGCCTCGGCGAAATTTACCTATATATTGTAACTATATTTTTTAATTTCTTGAAAACTCAGTTAAAAAAAAGTGTTCTATTAATAAAATCTAGTTAAATCGATTCATTGTCCCCGAAACGACCTATATATAATTAATTTTACGGAAATAGATGTCACCGTTTTCGAGATCCTGAATATATACATATATGAAAATATACAAGAATTGCTCGTTTAAAGAATAAAGTACCTGGGCGACATAGGTTTTTTAAAAGCTCAGTTCTTTAAAAATCATTTTTAAATTAAAATAAACTGTTAGGTTTGCCTCACAAAATTAGCATTTTTATACAAAAAAATGACATCTCTTTTGTTGTCAGTCCGATTCGAACTGATTCCAACCGATTTCATCTGAGCTATTTTTGTTTTAACAGCAGCGGCGAGATTTACCTTTATATTCTAGCTATATTTTTTCATAGCCTAAAAACTCAAATAAAAAAAGTATTCTATGAATGAAATCTAGCTAGATCGACTTATCATCTCCGAAACCAACTACATACTAAGTTTCACGGAAATCGCTGGCGCCGTTTCCGAGATCCTGAATATATACAAATATAAAAATATACAAGAATTGCTCGTTTAAAGGTATTAGATATGGTAGCACACAAGCATACATGAAAGTAACTGTGAATGTTTATTGACAGATTACCATTATAAAATAAACTATTTGATAAAAAATATGAATTTTGTGAAAAGTTAAACTATGAAATTAAGAAAAGAACTTAATAATATAAACAATTTCAAATAAATTTATTGTTTTTTCAGTGTTCCGGTGAAGTGAAATACGCATGTGACGTGTACACGGAACCGAGAGCTGTGCACGTCGCTTTCGTATTATCTAATATCTGCCGCGGAGATATAATATGCTTCGACCCTGGAGAAGCTCTGGTGACGATAAATCAATTTTTATTTTTATTTTAAATACCGTATCCAGTTCTATTGAAAATATTTATTTGCAACAATAAAATCAGTATTAATATTAAAGCTATAAAAGCCGAAGAGATTGATTATACGTGTTCGAAGGCACTGACTTTTTAAACTATATGACAGATTTGAAAATTATCAACAGTCGCGCTTTATACTGAAATAGCGTTTGCTCGCGGCTTCCCTCACTATAATGTTTACGAGATGTCAGACTAATTTGGATACTACAATTTCCTCTTTCTGTAGGTACTCCGGACATCGTGTTGTTATTTAGTCACGTCCAGTATGCCAAGTTATTACGCTGGATGACCATCGAAAAGATATTTATCTATGTCTCGAGCATAGCATTTATTTTCTGCATCAAATGTGTGCTGTGTTATGTTCTGTATCCCTGATAATATTTATGTAAAATTGTATACGCAAGAACTGTTGACGCACAATACCACAGCTACTATATCTAAAACGTGGTGTCTATGCAAACGAGCCACTAGGAACAAAGCGAAAACGTTGGTCGATGAGACTCATTATAAATCGATTATTAAACGTATAACAACTACAAAGTAAATCTTAAAAAAAAATTAAAGCTTCATTTTTTGTAGTGTCATCAGCAACTCTTTATAAAGTAAATGACATATAGAAAAGTACGAATTAAATTAATTATGATTTAATAGAAATTTTGGTTGTTTAATAATAATTGTCAAACCGGATGGTACAGTAAGTGATGCCATATTGCCACAAGGAACTTCCGTTGCATTATCGTCCTGTTATCTCCTAGTCGCGCCTAAAGAAGATCTACTTCAATAATTTTAAATTTACAAAAACAAAATACAAATATGCACTTTATATATAGCCAATGTTTAAATAAAAACTATAAAATATTTTTCTTTTTTTTTATATCATAGGAGGCAAACGAACAGGTGGGTCACCTGATGTTAAGTGATCACCACCGTCCATAGATACTTGCAATACCAGGGGAGTCGCAAGTGCGTTGCCAACCTGTATTTGGGAGGAGGGTGGGGGAGGGGCAGGAAGGAAAGGGGGAAGGGGAAAGGGAGGGTAGTGGGTCTCCGGCTCTCTCACTGACCGAACGAAACCCAACAATGCAAGCACTGTTACTTCACGTCGGTTTTCTGTGAGAGGGTGATGCTTCCCCGGACGAGCCGACCCATTCGTGATGAAAACAATAATAGCTTCAGCTTGGCTCTACTTGGCTTCTCTTTTATTTCAGAAAATGCCTGGAGTTATCGCCTTCCTAACAGCAAAGGATATACCGGGACAGAACTCGTTTACCCCACTTGATGTACCGTGGCAAGACGGTCCTGAAGAGATACTTGCCTCAAAATCAGTATCATACTACGGTCAGCCTATCGGCTTAATTGCTGCAGTCGACCACAATTTAGCAATAACTGCAGCCGGGTTGGTTAAAGTCAAATACAAGAAGTTCGAAGGCAAACTGGTATTAAACATAAGAGATGCAATGTCGGCACCTGATAAGAGCAAACGAGTAAGTTTTGTAACACCGAACTAAATTAAATTATAACTAACCTGGCTATTTTGAAAGTTGCCTATGTGAGCCAAATGGTAAATCTTCTAATTGTTCATTTAATAAGATTTAGCAAATATCACACAGCTTTATTTGGTACATGAAATTTTGAATAGTAATTCGTTATATAATGTTAGAAATAACTTTTAAAAATTTGTTCAGTTATTTGGTATGACTTTCTTGATGGTTGTTGAGAACAACCTTTTCAGAAACGTCGAAAGTGTTGATATTCATAAGTAACTGAACGGAATAAATGTTTGGCTTTAATCTAAATGAGTTAACAACAGGATATTTTTTAATTATTATGACATAATATAATAAAATATAATATAATAGTCCTACTTTTTTATATTTATTAGTGTATTGTCATGTTGACGACCCTAAAATAAATAAATAAATAAATGAATAGACATTGTATAATCTATACTTCTATGTTTATTATTTATTATCTATACTTCTATCTATACTAATATTATAAAAAGGTAAAGTTTGTGAGTTTGTGACGTTGCAGGGGGTAATCTCAGGAACTACTACTGGTCGGATTTGAATCATTCTTTCAGTGTTATATAGTTCACTTATCGAGGAAGGTTATGGGTTATATATCACTACGCTAAGACTAATAGGAGCGGAATACTAATAAAAAATGTTGCAAAATCGTGATATTTGTTTCCTCTTGAGAGCTTTTGCTGCGTCTTAGCTAACTATTCCACGCGAACGAAGTCGCGGGCAGAGGCTAGTTAATTATAACAAGCTCCATATGGATAATTTACTTCAGTTTACCTGGAAGTAATCTATTATATTTGCCAATCTACTCCATACCTTAATCAAATTTTAAAGATTTGTAAGAAATAATTTTCATTATCCGATAAAAAAAAATATTTTAATTAACTCTAACATTCTATATTTTATATAACAGGTACGTAAAGAAGCTACAGTGAATCCTACAAGCAAAGGAACAGACATAAAGCATGTGTTGAAAGGCAGTTACACAGTACCCTCGCAGTATCATTACACGATGGAGACGCAGTCCTGCAACGTCCGCAATACTTCCCAGGGCCTGTCTGTACGTTCAGCGACGCAGTGGATGGATATAGTTCAAGTGGCTATTGCGCAGATGCTCAGTTTAGACACAAACCGGTATGTTCTGAAGAAGACGGCTACTTTCATTTTCAAGACTTTTATAATTTTAAGTGCATTTATGGAGTTATAAATTTGAAACATTCTAGTATTATTTTATTGACTTCTTTATTTTAATTTTAAAATTTTTGGATTTTTTACAATTGGCTTTTTTACAAATGCCTTGATATTGAACTTTGTAAACATTCTCTAAAGCGGAAATAACACAACCAAATTGTATTATCCATTAGTACCCTCTCAAATGTCTATATTACCGCCGCATATATTGTAGTCCGTTGAAGCTGTTAAGACCTTGCTAAGTCGATAGCGTAGTCAGAAAAAAAACCGCTGCATATTTTTTGTTACACTGTCCTAGGAAAAGCAGTAAAAACTAGTATAATAAGAAAGGCATATCTATTTAGAAGGAAACATGTGAAATGACGTAACATTGATAGTTAAGGAGTAAGAGATAATAAAAATCTTTAAGGAACATCTGGATTTAAATTAAAGGCAGTATGGCACCCCCGGTTGCTCAGATTAACGGCCCCAAGAGTAGACTAACTAGTCTGTGACTGTAGGCGCACTCGAAAATGCCTGAACTATGGCATAGGCATAGCACTGAATAGGCGGACGTTGTCTCACCGTGATAATAAAAAACCTTGACAAATTGTATACCACAATTACATGAAATATTACCACAATAAGCCTAAATACAAAATACTTGGAACCATTATAAAACTTACTAAACTAACTTATAATTCCTATGCAAATACTCAAATAAGGTTTAGTTTGAAAGATATATTGTATAAAACAATTATCCAATCAAACCCGATTCATTTCTTTTTCAGGATTACTTTCTATTATTATTTACTATTGCGTATTTACCACGACCAGAATGAAAATAGCAACACATTAATATAAAATTACACATATTTTCATGCATACCCCTGTAAGGCTTGTTTACTTTTTTCTTTATTTATTATTTTCTTCAATTTCCAGTATAGAAGTTGTTGTCCCTCGGGTTGGTGGTGGTTACGGGGGCAAAGCATCTCGGGCTTCCTTAGTGGCTTGTGCATGTGCTCTCGTCGCGTACAAATTAAATAGAACCGCTACGCTAGTCATGCCTATGACTGACAATATGGGGGCGATTGGAAAGAGGCATGATTGTGAATTTGAATATGAGGTGATCATTTTTATTTACATTCTCCTGTTTATATGATCTAGGGGTGAGGAGCTAGCCCTTGCCTTACATATGTTCTTGGGGCGCCCGTTTGTGGGAATAATGTTGTTTGTTAATTTACGATTAGTTTATTTAATAGTAGGTAGTAGAGCCACGCTGAAGGTATTATAGCTTTCAGCATGAAAGGGTCGGCTCGTCCGGGCTAGCACCACCCGACCCACAAAAAACCGACGTGAAGTAACAGTGTTTGCATTGTTGCGTTTCGTTCGTTCAGTGAGAGCGCCGGAGACCCATCTCCCCTCCCCTTCCCTCTCTTCACCCTTTTTCTCCATTTCCCGAAACAAAGGCTGGTAACGCACTTGCAACTCTGAAAAAATTGTTACAGTGGTACTTTTGTGTAACTAAATTAAGTGCTTGAACGCGACTAACAAATAACTATTTAATAAATGTAATTTTAATCCAACTGTGCTGATGCGCACATAATAAGTAGGGCAACATGTAATGTACCTAATCGTATATGGAATGTTGGCAATTATGTATTTCTATGGGAGAATAGATGGGTCGCGTTTGAAATAATTACTTTTAGATATGTGTCATCTATACTTCTATACTAATATTATAGAGAGGTAAAGTTTGTGAGTTTGTGACGTTGTAGGGAGTAATCTCAGGAAGTACTGATCCAATTTGAATAATTCTTTCAATGGTATGTAGTTCATTTATCGAGGATGGTTATAGGCTATATATCATCACGCTAAGATCAATAGGGGCCGAGCACCAATAAAGAATGTTTAAACATCGAGATTTTTTTCCTCGTGAGAGCTTCCGCTGCGTGTTAACGTTAGCCCAGAATATCTATTCCACGCGAACGAAACCGCGGGCAACGGCTAGTATATAACTAGACTAAAATGATGCAGGTATTAGGGACGCCTATAAAAAAGGTTATCACCATCTGGATATTTATTTAGTCGGTCTCAAAGAGTATTATCACCTTCTTTAATTCTCACTTTTAATATTTACTTCTTGAAGGAGCAGATATAAACAAAGTTATTTATTTAACCAGCTTGTTATAGAAATCTAAACTTTCTAATTATGATAAATACCGTAATAGCTATAAAGGTGATCTTAAAGAAAAATATTAGCCTTTAAAACCATTACTGGAGAAACTGCTCTTTTCGAAGCATCCAAGGATGCTTCTCGTTCCAACAGAACGTTGGGATCCTCATCTTTTAAACATTGTAAACTATAAATTAAAAATAAATATAAATACATAATGAATTTATATAATACCAAATTGCTTACTTTTTTCCCAGGTCGGAATTGATGAAGCCGGCGTAATTCAGTATCTTAATTTAAAATTCTACGCCGACTGTGGAATTTCATATAACGACTCGTCCGCAGGAGATATTCCCGGCGCGCTGACAAATCTCTACGAAAGCTCAACTTGGTCCATAGAAGGTTACAATGTATTGACAGATAAACACAGTAACACTTGGTGCAGAGGGCCGGGTTAGTGTTTTACCATTTTTTGTAAACGTGCCCTCTTCGATATAGCCAATCTCGTTAAACTCTTAGAGAAAACCAAAATTTATGGAGATTTTACAGTCAAGTATAGCCTAAGCACTATAAGGGTGCAGGGATCTTTAATTTGATTATTTTTATTGATATAACTGAAGAGAAATATGGATGTGAAGGTCTGATATGTAAGGTTCCCGGTTTTATCCACTAGCCTACCATCGCCCTAGTAACGAACCCATTTTTCTATAGATTATAAATTCCTTATTTCTAGATTTGTTATCTGCTGCCCATGAATCAATAATGAAGCTAGAACAGATATTATTGGAAAGTATTTATTGAACTACTTTATTGATGTGTCAAAATCTTTAGCGTCTTCACTCTTAGCGTGTTTAAAAGTGGTATAGACCAATTGGACCTATTAACTTTATAAGCAAACTGGAGTTCACATCAGAGGCTTCCTTCTGCACTACCGATGTGTCTAAAAACATAGTAAACTGTTTCTGACCTTTACGCCATACATTGGTGCGGTTAGCCGGTCCACATTCAAGACATAATTCTCCTGATGGTCTTACGAGTTCCATTGCGAACTTAAAATACAACCTTTTTTACACGTAATCACTGATATTTTACGAAACTATACTTTTCGGAACTGTGTGAAGGGACGGTCAGAGATTACAAAAAAAAATCTGCTTAACCGTAATACATGAACAATCCCCTAAGCACCAATAAAATTGTCATATTTTTAATATCAGGAACAACTGAAGCTATCGCTGCAACCGAGCATATAATGGAACGCATAGCACATGCAACGAATAAAGACCCAATAGATGTCAGACTGGCGAATATAGCGCCAAAACATGTAGACTTTAAAAACTTGATTGAAACTTTCAAATACGATATACAATACGAAGAAAGAAGAAAAGAAGTGAAGAAATATAACGAAGAAAATGCATGGAAGAAGAAAGGATTAAAGATTTCACTTATTTCATTTCCCATAGGTATTTATATTCGTACTAGCTGATAGCCTCTCGTTCCGCTATTTAATATTTAATTTTTTTTAATCGCAAAGGGTCAATGCAAATCAACATCCTTGAATCATCTACAAAAATTCTACAACAAATGATAATAGCTAGTTTGATTGACATGGTTCACATTAGTATGAGTTAACCTCGAATGAACTATATTTCCATGATTATATAATATAATACAGAGTCCGCTGCCGCGCTTGTCTGTCTGTTTGTTCGCAAAAATCTACTGAACTACTAAACAGATTTTCATGCTGGTTTCGCCAATAGATGGAGTGCTTCACAAGGAAGGTTTAGGCATATAACGTTCGCCTGGCCCGCTAGTTATATATGTGTGAAATAAGAATAAAGAAATGAAGAGTGTGAGTTAACAAGGGGTAGAAGTTCTGATTAATTTTACAAAGAATGCGATGAAATACACCATGAATGTGGTAAATTTTGCTTTATTATCTGTATAAAAAAACTAGGTTGCCACTCAGACACTTTTAATAACCAATTAGCATACTAGAATTCAGAACAAGATACAAGCTTGCAAATAAGGTATAATTAAGTATATCAAAATTATGTCAGTTATTATTTATTGCACATCAACCTGTAACATCATATCTTGTGTATGTTGTTCAATTAGAAAGAAGGGATTTTCCGATAATAAATATATGGAGGAGTATATGTTGAGGCGTGTATGCTTGGTACACATATACGTTTCAACAACTCATACATATATGAATAGTTAGTTTGGTTAACTAAGATAGGTCGCGATTTTGCATGCAACAGGCAACAGCCAAGCCGAGGTGTGCCGTGCACTCTTGAGCTAGTTGCCAAAATAAAATCGGCTGAGTGCCTTAAACGCTCGCCTTAGTAGTCCGGTGAAGCTGTTAAGACCTTGCTAAGTCAATAGCGTAGTCAATTCGAGAAAAAAAAAGAAAGAAAGATATGTATTGCCAAAGATAAATACAAGTGTACAAAATAACCTTGAACTTAGAAACGTGAAACTATGACAATGAGATTTGGCATCAGCATATTGCCGTTTTTGAAAGGAGAGGGGGAAAATGAGGAGAGGTGGGCCTCCGGCACTCTCACTGACCGAACGAAACGTAACGATGCAAGCACTGTTACTTCACGTCGCTTTTCTGCGAGAGGGTGGTACTACCCCGGTCGAGCCGACCCATTCATGCTGAAACCAGTAATAGCTTTACCATAGCTTTCTATAAATTTTTGACTCTATGGTAATCAGATATAAATTATGATCATTAACCAACATGGATATTAGGGTGTCCGTATTTACCAAGTTTGCTTTTTTGACTTGGGCATCGTTCAAATGGTTAATTTATAGCCTTAAAACATATAAGAAAAAAAATCTAATACAGTGCATTAACCGTGCCTAAGTGACAATATTTTTTCCATTAATTTTAAAAGTTATTTAAAAAATAGTATAAAAAATCCGTTTTGATTTTATTCAAATTAAATTTCTTGACACACATATCAAAATTTCTCCATCCCAAAGGATAGTAATAGATGGGAAACATTTGGTAAGTTATTTAATAAATCAAGCAAGATAAACAATAATTTTTAATACTTGATAAATGCCTTGTTAAATTATTGGGAAAAGTAAAGTCATTTAGGCAGGTTAAACAGTATTTTTATATAGCTTATAAATGAAAGATTTGAACGATACCCAAAAAAGTCAACTTGTTAAATAACGGACACTCTAATGAATATATTTCTGAACAGCGTACTCCTGGAACTTCTCCGTCACTGTAACAGTATACCACGCAGATGCCACGGTCGCTATATCTCATGGAGGTATCGAAATGGGTCAAGGAATCAATACTAAAGTCGCTCAGGTCTGTGCCCACATTTTGAAAATTCCACTGGAGAAAGTGATAATTAAAGGCAGTGATAGCTTCATCTCGCCAAACTGTATGGCCAGTAATGGAAGTATAACAAGCGATTGTGTCGCTTACGGAACTGTGAAGGCTTGTGAGGAGTTGTTACAGCGGTTAGAAGAAGTCAGGGAAAAGCTACCTGTAGGTCAGTCCACGTGGGAAGATGTAGTGAAAGAAGCTTTTAATAAAGGTTAGTGAAATGCATCTATAAATGTTAACTCCAAGACCTTTAAAGTGAGCAAAAAATAATGTATGCATATAATATTATTTTATTGGTAGGTAAATCTTGATTCTGAATGCAACAATCTTTTGAAAACATCGGAATTTCAAGATTAATTGGGAGTAAATAAGCTTTACAAGGTCAGCAGTGTAATTCATAGACTTTTAGTGACTCGGGTTGGTTACTAGCCTTCTGCGAGCAACCATTATATGGATAGCTAGATAGTTTAATCGTGTTATTTGCAAGATCATCAGAAGATAATCAGAATTTCTACTGAAAATTAATTTCTAAATTTTTACAGTAACATACCGAGAGGTTTTACAAGTTTCACCTGGTTAGAAGAAAATCTACAAAGCTTCTGGTTTGATGAGTTGATAAATCACAACCTTATATAGCTAAAGCTACCTTTTAGCTATAATATTTCATTTCCATAAAAATGGTGGCAAAGCTTCCTAAGGTTTTATTCACGTTAGATTTATGAGATTCAATATCTCTATCTATTGTATTGACATTTATATTTATCTAAGAAAGAAACGCTAGCCTTTTGGTTGTTTTACTTAGAATGCAAAGCATTTCTCTTTTTAGCTTAAGTAGATAAGAGAATGTCATATAATCCACAGGCATAAACCTCCAAGCTTCTTACATGACGTCACAACGGGATGGGCTTGTAGATTATGACGTATACGGTGTCTGCGCAACAGAAGTTGAATTGGACGTACTAACTGGAACTCATATCGTGACTAGGGTTGATCTGCTTGAAGACACCGGTGTTAGCCTCAGCCCTGAGATCGATATCGGCCAGGTACGTTTAGACTAGTGAGATTTAGTTTATAGCAGTACTTTTCTATTGTACCTCTATAGCTTAGCAATTTCATGCATAGTCTTACGTAACGCCAGACGTTGGCGGGGATGAGGATGTACTCCGGATATTAAAGGGGTTGCATGATGTAGCTGGAATGGAATCGATGTTCTGTTACATTAAACCACATACATCTGTCTGAACTATTAATGGTGGCGGACAAACTTACGTACTTAAAATTGAAAAAGTTATCAGTGTACCTATAACTAAATTTACACATATGTGCGGTCTTGTAGATTTTGATACTAATTTCGATCTGAATGAAGATGGTAATAAACTCAAGACAGATGTTTCGGGTTTTCAGTGCAACTACATTCCTATTGATGGCTAACGATAAATTTATTAACTAAAGCTGGTCAAACGGATAACAGAAAATATCCCCAATTTATGATCAGATATATTATGATTTTTCCACTCATCAAAACTGAAACCGAATTTAAAAATAGCTTTAAAGGGTAATAAGAACATCATGATAATAAAAATATGCAGAATGAATATTGTCCATTCTTCGAGTGCTTGTATTGTATTCTTCAATGTCAGTTTTACAAGCTCTATAGATTTGCAAACAATTTTAATAAGTTATCGAAATAACTTTCGAAAGGACATATAGAATCCTCCTGCATATAAAACTTGATGAACATGTGTCTGATTTTTAAATTAAATCCTGATATTTTTTTTGATCGGACTACGCTATTGACCTAGCAATGTCTTAACAGCTTCACCGGACTACTAAATTCTGATATACATATTATATTATATTTAATGTAACCTTGATATCAGTAGCCCTTATAGTGGATACTAATAATAAAATTTGCGAAAAAAAAGGATTATACTTACAGACAGAACCGTAGATCTAAGGCAATGTCCTACGAGAGCGATTTACTTGCGAACGCGAAGCAATGCGGCGCGGCGCAAAAAAAAAACAAACAGGTGACATGTATTGAAGTGTCTTACGTGATCAACACAGATGCGGAGTGGGAATGGTATGGAAACTACTAGCTATTCGCTCCGCGTGTGTCGCACCGCATCGAAGCGCTTCGCAATTGTGTCCGCTTTGAATCACCTACGTAGGACATAGCCTATTAATAAGAGTCTCGTCCATAGAGATTTTTTTTCAATTTTTTTAAAATAATAATATTAAAATTCGCCAATATCTACATAATAAAATAGAATGAAAAAAAACGCCTGAGAAACAGAAGAAGGACACGTTCTTAACCGTTATCCCACTGCCTATTCATATATAGATTTTTGTTTTAGATTGAAGGCGCTTTTATAATGGGTCTTGGATTATGGACTATAGAGCGGTTGGTGTACGATGAAAATGGACGACTCCTCACTAATCGCACGTGGACATATAAGATACCTGGAGCTAAGGACATTCCTGTAGACTTTAGGATCTCATTTAGGCAAAACGCGCCTAATCCGGCTGGTGTATTGAGGTCCAAAGGTGGGCGATCTTCAATAGCGACATCTTAATAGAATCCTAAAATCATGACCTTCCCTATTTAGATAATCAAAAGGTATATCAACAGATATAAAAACAACCAGGTACTCAATGGGTTTCCCCATCGGCAACGTCCCAGCATTTATTCAAACTAAGCCTTCATTTAGTTCTGTTAGGAGATAAATTTTCAAAATTTTTTTGGTTATGTTTTATAAGAAACTTAAACTCATAATATTATGGTACTAGACCCAGTATAAGTTGAACCAACCCTAGATGATTTTCAAGTCGAGTTAGAATTATACTTAGAGCAATACAGGTAGAAATAGCTAAATTTTCGCGTCAAAATAACAAATTCAATTTTTTTATTTATTAAGGTCATTAGATACAAATCCTTTGAGCCTAAATTACCAGCATAATAATTCTTAAAAGTACAATAGAGTCCTCACTAATCCGGCACTCTACGCTCATTCTTTCCCCTTTCATTCCTGCCTTACTTTCGTTCCCTGCTTGCGCACCGATATATCAGTACATCCTCCGAAAATTATATATAGTTTTTCTATATAATCCAATAATCCGACATGGTTTTCAATAGTGCCGGATTAGTAAGGCCACTATACTGCATATATGAATAAATATGGTTTAACAAAGAAGTTTCATACTGTAGTTTATGGATCATAATCTTTCTTTACGAGCATGTATTCAAGCACCAATTAACCGGGTACAATAATATTCTGTACGAGTATTGAAAAGAGGTTTCGCTACTGAAGGACAATTGTGCATAGGGTTTTTAATAATTTTATACGGAAAATATTACGAAATGAGGATCCAAAGGGTCTTGTAATTAAAACTCATCCGAAGCCTTCCTACATGTATACGAATAATACTGATGATGAATTGCTCTCTGACTTGCAAAAGAACCTTTAAAACAAAATTCGTCGTCACCTAGTCGTGCTTATAAACGAATACAGTAAAGCTCATCCAAAAGAAATGAATTAGCTTTAACTGGATATATAAATCATGTATGTAAAAATATAACAAAATTAAGTATGCCTGTTTACATCTGGCTGCGAAGAGATGCGTTCAAGTGCAACGGCAACCGTGATTTTAGATGTGATGTTGTGGATTGGATATTTAATTTAAAACCTTTTTTTTTTTCGACAAATCAATTTAAAACACTAGCGGCCACATTTTAAAAGACGCTTTGGTAGTTATGTATTCTTCTATTCATAAATGTATGTAAAAATAGGTATAAGCATATACTTGATGAATGTATTAATTCTGCAGTCGGATCTTCTTCTCAGTCACTTTTAACATTAGACGGTTGATATGCGGGCTTGATAAATTTAGACATTACTTATAATTTCTCTATCAATATCGCCACCAATCTAGTTAATTTTCCCTTTTCCAGCTACTGGTGAACCGGCGTTAACGTTAGCTGTGTGTGTGACGCATGCTCTACATGAAGCCATATTGGAAGGACGAAAAGAGTTCGGGTACAAAGACGTCGAGTGGCTACAAATTGGTAAGCCTGTTTGTAGCCTAAAAGAGAGGAATGACAAAGACTCGTTCACTTAAACTGCTCAGCTAGTACATAAAAATAATTTATTACTTAAATTATAAGATAGAATTTTCTAGAATACGAACCCACAGACGATATGTATCACATACGTATATATAAATAAACTTTTTTTATTACGTGGAACATCCTACATAGGATACCTTCACACTACCGACAATATGAGAGTTTATCGGACTCCTGCCGACTAAAAACACCCTCGGCAGCTTAGCGCGAAAATATAACAGGGTGCGGGGTGACGACTAACAAACTCTACTGCCTTGGCCACGCGCTTGGGTCACCCGTGGATGGAAAAATGGGGACCCACCTCTCAGGGAGAATGCTCTCTCTGGTCCTCACTTGAAGCGGCGGCAATAAGACGTGCTCTATCCGCAAGAGCCTTCATCTCGTTAGGAAGGCATGGGATGGAATACGATTTCACCTCTGCGACGCCCTCGACCGCTCCTTCCGTGCCGTATTGCTGGGCCGTCTGGCTCCCTCTCTCTCATCCTCTTTCCGGCAGAGAACACTCTCGGAGAAATTTGCGACAACGTTCCATGACCTCTTACTACGGATCTTGGAGAGGAATATATAAATGACTAAGATAGTTCAACACCGTTTCTCCTTTATTTTTTATTGTTTTTAATAATAGTTTTATAGCTTTACTGTGCACGGCAGAAAAGATATTTTTTTATACCATTGACTACAATTTTGAGTTCATTTTTCGAGTACAATTCTCAATGGAGTTGTTACTATTTAGAAAACACAAATCAAAAAGTAATACAGATAATATCTATGTAAAAGATCTATGAAGAAAAAGCTTTCTTATCTATATTGAAACTGTTTTTATTTATTTATAGGTTATATAGTTTCCTGTAATATATGTTATAACTCTTTCTTTGTTTCAGATACTCCTTACAGCGTTGAAAGCATAATAAAAGCGTTAGCCGCTAACGTAAATTACTACAAATTGAAATAGATACATTTATAAGAAATGTGGTTTCCTTTATTGCTCCATTTTATCAACTTTGGTCGCTATTTTGATTTCCTATTTTAATTTTAAAGTATTTTTATAAATCAGACTCAAGATTATTTGGGGTCTCCACTTCATTATTGACCCAAGACTTTTCAATCTTTAATGAGTGCTGTTATTATGTTCAGCAAAATAAAATAAATTTATACGAAAAAACTACTCATTTCATTCATAATCGATATTGTATTAGAAAAACAAATTCTGTTTACAACTTTTTTTCTTCTTCTTCGGTATGGCCTCTGCCTATGTAGTCAATTCTGCCAATCTCAAATATGGCAAGTACATGTTTTAAACTTAATTATCGTATATTCGGTGTAATAACGTAGAATAATCTAAAATAACAACATGTCACCTTAGAAAAATCCCCAAAGGTATATGCTTTCAGTCTCACTGAGATAATATACAATACAATAATGGGAATATAAATACATATACATAACTATATAAGTAAAAAGATGGATAACATTACAGTTTAATATTATTTCGATAAAAGAAGATAGTAAATGATTCAATATAAGTAGAACATACATTTTTTTTTTTTTCGAAATGGAAACGCTGTTGACCTGGAAAGGTCTTTACAGATTCACCGAACTGTTCAGGCGAGCGCTGAAGGCACTCAGCCGATTTGGGATGTTTGGGTGACTAACTCAAGGGGACCTGGAAAGGTCGTTACAGCTTCACCGAACTGTTCAGGCGAGCGCTGAAGGCACTCAGCCGATTTGGGATGTTTGGGCGACTAACTCAAGGGTGCACGGCACACCTCGGTTTGGGCTGTCGCCTGTTTTGTGCAAAATTGCGACCTATCTGAGCTAACCTAAGCTATCTAGATATACGTATATGAGTTATTGAAACATGCATGTGTACCAAGCATGCGTGCCTCAACAACTCCTATATGTATTTTGTGTCCGATAAATTCCTCTAAACTATATAGGATAGGATAGGATAAGGGAAAATAAGGGTAGAACTCCTTGTCGTTTATTTCTCTGAAAAAGAAAAACAGCGTGTAAGCGTGTAGGCGTTCACGTCTGTATAGGTGATGTGTGTGATGTTGTAGCAGTGATGTAAGGTTTTGTGTCACTGTATCGCGTGCTCAAGGGCTCCACGCCGAGGCAACGGACCTAGGCTTGAGTCGCTACCGAGAGGGGCCTAATCTAGTGTGCGGGAGCGAAATTTACCCCCAGAGAACATACATATTATGTAAGTAATTTATTGATTAATATTAATTAATATTAATAGGACGATAGATGTTAGCTCTATTGATTTTTTTATTGTAAATTTCTTTAAAATGTTATAAAATCTTGAAGTCACGTGGAAACATTTCAGTATGTCTATCTAAGAGTAAGAACTCTTTCTTAGAAATACGTAAGTGTGAATTAGTTATCGAAGTATAATTTCACATCAGAGACTAACAGTTTTTGTTTCTAATATTATATACATCAAAATCGGCTACCAACTCAATGCTGAATACATGTATATTATATTCATAGATAATAATTTAAAACAAAACAAAACAAAGCATCGCACAACTTTATGGAAAACAACGTTGTTACATAATATATGTTACTGTTATAAAGAGGCAAAAACGGTTTTTTGGTTGTAATGGTTGATGTCAAACTATTTTTAGCGACTTTTAAAAACCTTTCATTTATACAAAGGTACATTATCGGTGAATTACGTGAAATGTTAATTTTATTTATAAAATCTACAACACTGCATCAAAAGTTATTTATATTTTTTTAAATCAGTATAAATCTTTTAAATCCTAAAGAAAACAAATCAGGCGGGCATGATAGTCATTACTGACAATAAATCCTCAATCATCATTCATTTCACTGTATTGCATATACTATTAAAAAGTAAATAATGATAACAGTAATTAAAAAAAATATTTGGATAATCAATTGACATTGTAATGTTATTTATCAAGCAACGAGCGCAGCCCAGTCGAACATTACTATACGACTTACCACAATTTCTTACGAGTACATTTATTGTATAAATAAAATTTAATTGTTAAATAAAAACTAAATATAGTATAAACACAAACTTCACTTCAAGTAGGCTGCACCTAATTTGCTAATTCTGTTTTTTGTTCTTGTCAAAACAAAATTTGTATGAATGACCATATTAGGAACACATACAAAGTGGAAACTTCGGATTACCTCTGAATTATTCCAAATCATAAAGATTCAAGCTCTGTGCCAACGAAGTTAGAACTCATGAAGCATATATAGATAAACACTGTTGACAACAAAAGCTTTAAAAATATCAGACTTACTACAAAACTTTAAAACAACTTATTATTTATTGTGAAGTCATAATTTTTATGTAAACTGTATTTTAAAAATATTTTTTTCTTTGTACTAAATCATGAAATTTACAATTTACGACCATCTGGGCGTATATAAAATCACTCACAGGCAGCTATTTCGAGAAAGCCGCGAATCATCTCAGTCCGTTAGTGGTATCCGCCGCGAACTATGAACCCGTACCCAACGCTGCGCAGTATAGAAGATGACCGTGACACATTTTTACCGACCCTCCTGATTCAATCACGTCAGCGAACGATCAGTACCAGCCTGTCCGTCGAAACAGAGCGTATTCACGCCCACGCCCGCGTAACCACAGATCACGCCGCCGTGGTCTGGGGGTAAATTTCGCTACCGCACACCCGATTAGACCTCCCTCGGCAGCGGCTCAAGCCTAGGTTCGATCCCTCTGTAGGTAGCCCTTGAGTGCGTTGCTTGCGCGATACGGTGACACAAAATATACATCACTGCTACAACACTATACGATCACCTCCACACACGTGCACACCGACACGCTTACACATGAAAGTGGAAGGGTTTACTTTTTTTTCCCTTATCGAACTGAAAAACTCTCAATTTTCCGATAATAAATATATGGAGGAGTTGTTGAGGCGTGTATGCTTGGTACACATATACGTTTCAACAACTCATACATATATGAATAGTTAGCTAGGTTAGCTAAGATAGTTCGCGATTTTGCATGCAACAGGCAACAACCAAGCCGAGGTGTACCGTGCACCCTTGAGATAGTTGCCAAATATAATATCGGCCGAGTGCCTTAAGCGCTCGCCTTAGTAGTCCGGTGAAGCTGTTAAGACCTTGCTAGGTCAATAGCGTAGTCAGTTCGAAAAAAAAAAAAAAAACAATTTAGGATATCGTGAAATTAAAATCATAATCCGCCATTTTGAGATCAAGTCTTAAAAAATCAACCACCGAGCTTAATATATTTATAAAATTGACAGATTGATGTTAATTGTCATTTAATTACATGGTCGTACTGCAAAGAGAAAGTTTGTTATCACTTTGTTAGTATACAACTAGAATAGAATAAAGGTTGAAATGAAACAACTATATATATATTTTTTTTTAATTCTTCATACCATATCAATATTCTTATTTCAATGCGATATATATATAAAATAACAATTATAATTAATTATGTCGTTACATTTCAAAATATGCTGAATCTAATATTAATCCTGTATAAAACATGTCTATTTTTTATTAATTTTTCCAGTATTAACACACCAAGTTAAAACCGAGGTTAAAATTTTGCAGCTCATTTCAAATTTGAAGATCTTGAAAATTCATAAAATATTAGGAACGTCTAAAATTGGATTTATATTATTTTGAAATAAATTGAATGAATTGTCTTTTCCTTCCATATCTAATCACTCTTTGTCATTCCATCCCTGGTGGGAGTGGTTCCAGTGGTGGTGGTACCATCGTTGGGTTCGGTGGATTCATCATCATATTATTAGCATTCATCGGACTGGATATATTTACTGTGTTCGTCCCTGGTGACTGTGTTGTGTATTGTGTATCCTGTTGACATGCAATTAATGTTAAACATGAAAAAAAGGTTTTCTGAAACCAAGATGCAAGTTAAACATTTTTTCGGATCATAGCTAACTGATTTTTTTTCTGAAAATTATTCGATTTAGATTTATAATCTCTCTATAGCCTGCTGAAAGACCTCGGTCTATTCAGAACTGCAGTAAGTTCTATACTAGAACGAGCATCTAAAGCTGAACTAGCAGGTTCATACCAGATTTAGATAGGTAGGGAAAGAAGCACGAGTAATTAAGGTAAGTGTTAATGTACATTCTAAAGGGGCCCCTTTAACCTATACCCATGTCACAAGTTTCTGGATCGACTCGGAGTTTCTCTCGTTGCCACGAGATGGACACCGCACACGCACGGTGAATCCATGGTATGCTAAGTAGTACGTCTCTTAAAATCGCGTTTTAAATCTTAACTTTATAAAGCAAAATGGATAGTCAATAGTAGACGAGATTTCCAACTATTTTTCAATTTCCATATTATATTACGGAATACATAAGGAATACAATCATTCAGATGATAGATGCATCTTAAAAACTGGGCACAATGTGTATCTAGATTTTGAATCATTTTGGATTAAGCAATAGACGGACGAAAAAATTTGAGAAAAAATGTTTCACTTCCAAAATGTTTTATTTATTTTAGTTAGGTTTATTTATTTGCATCACTAAAATTAATAACGATACTTATTCCTTATCTATATTTCTATACTAATATTATAAAGAGGTAAAGTTTGTGACATTGTAGGGGTTAATCTCAAGATCTACTGGACCGATTTGAAAATTCTTTCAGTGTTATATAGCTCATTTATCGAAGAAGGTTATAGATTATATATCTTCATGCTAAGATCAATAGGAGCGGAGCACGAATGAAAAATGTTTTAAATTCGGGATGTTTTTGAGAACTGCTGCGTGTTAGTGTATCTAATCTACGCGAAGTCGCGGGCAGGGGCTAGTTATAAAATATAGTGGGAAATACAGAGGCAAGATTATAAATAAAATATAAAACCCATCGCATAATACTGCAAGATTCCACCACGAACTACTTTTTATTGCATATTTCCGAGTTTGTTTACATCTTTGGTGGTTATAACCGAGTTCGTTTACTATTTTTGTGGTTATTTCTGAGTTTGTTAACATGTTTGTTGGTCATTTTTGAATTCATTTACTTTTTTGGTAGTTATTTCTGAGTTTGTTTACTTTTTTCTTAGTTATTTCTGAGTTTATTAATATTTTTGTTGGTTATTTCTGGGTTTGTTAACATTTTTGTCGGTCATTTCTGAATTCATTTACTATTTTGGTGGTTATTTCTGAGTTTGTTAACAGTATTGTTGGTTATTTCTGAGCTCGTTTACTATTTCGTTTATATTTCTGAGTTTTTTGACAGTATTGTTGGTTATTTCTGAGTTTGTTGACAGTATTGTTGGTTATTTCTGAGCCCGTTTACTATTTTGTTGGTTTTTTCTGAGTTTATTTACATAGTTTTGAAGTTTAAGCGATGATGTTCATACATACTTGTAATAGTGCAGCAGCTATTTGCGGAGGCAGTGCCGATATGTGTGTCGATGGCAAAGCTTTGAGCAGCGCCTGCGACCCCGACAGAGCCGGGACCGCCCGCGCCGGCAGCGCCGAGAGTAAGACCCGGGAACTCGGTAGGAGCCGTTCACAGCACTTCACCCATCCCTCCCACGCCACTTTGTTCATCCACACCTGGATTTATTTTCCACCATATATTTCACTTTTTTATGTCGTAGGAGGCAAACGAACAGGTGGGTCAAGTGATGTTAAGTGATCACTACCAGCCATAGACACCAGCAACACCAGAGGAATCACAAGTGCGTTGCCAACCTGTCTTGGTGAGGAAGGAGTTGGGAGGAAGGGGGAAGAGAAGGAAGAGAGATGGAGGGTGGTGGGTCTCCGGCGCTCTCACTGACCGAACGAAACGCAAAATGCAAGCACTGTTACTTCACGTCGGTTTTCTGTGAGAGGGTGGTATTACCCTGGACGAGCCGACTCATTCATGCTGAAACCAATTATAGCATCAGCGTGAATCTACCACCTACCAACTTCCTGATACCCGCACCTACGTGGTTTATCCCTGGAAGCTCCCAGCAGTCCTGACTTCTTCCGACACTTCCAACAATTATTGTTATATTTCAACCAATTTACACAAAATCTTGACAAATTATATACCCAAACCATCTTCGTGAATCACTCTATCTAATAATCAATAATATGCACAAATATACAGACTTAACATACCTCTTTCTCGATGAGCAACTGTAGAATATTCATGACGAGTGGACCTAACCCAGGGTATAAGGTAAGAGCCTGAAGGACACTCCTCATCAGCAGCACCGGGATATCAGGTTCTTCAGTGAGCCGCTGCAGAACCGCTGACAGTACCTGCAATTAGTTATCAACTTAATACATAAAAATCCAGTGTCATGTTTGTCCACAATGAACTCAGAAACTACACAACCAATCTGTATGAAAATTGGCATTTATGTATAAATTCCTGCAATTTGAAAGATAACATAATTTATACTTCCAATAATGGCCTCAATATCTAATAACTTTTAATTACAAATGAAATGATCGTCAATGTTGATTATTGTTATTAATTGTAAGTTTCATCAGTCTCGAACAGATGGCGCTTTAAACTAGTTAGTTGACAGAAAACTGTAGGACTGACTATTATAAATATCTCATATACTTACGTACGTATTAATTTGAAAATAGTTGATGATTAATTTAATTCAACATGTAATAACTGAGCCCCAGGAAGACGTGGTCCCGTTAGCTAGTATATATATAAAAAAAATATATGTAATTTATACGTCACACTCATCATCACAATCATATTAATTCACCCATTGGTCACAATTCGGACATACTTCTTTTTTTTTAATATTAAGGAAAGAAACAATTCTATCCCAATTACATTACTTTATTATAAAAAAAGACAATCTACATACTCAGGATAATAATTTTGAAATGTATATATATGTATCAAACCGAAAACTTCGTAACTATTAATTACATATTTTAATGGCGTACTTTAACCAAAATTTCTATTCTATTTTCATAGACTTGCCAGAAAAATACTATAACATGATGCTAGAAAGAGAAACTTTCGTCAAGGAGTAAGTCTATCGTCAAATAAATAAGAAAGTTTACCCGTATTGGCATTTCAGAACAAATCCCACACCTGGGAGTAGGATATCCCCATACTATAGCAAATGTTTTTTTTTTTTTTTTATTGCAACACGACAAAGTGACTGTGCTGTGCCTGATGTTAAGCATAGTACAATCCAAAAACATCGGCAACCACCGAGAGACAGATTATCCATCACTGGTCGCTGCTGTCAAGCCAGCCTTTTTTATTGTCTGTAATTTTTTTTCTCATTTTATATAGATGCTTAGCTAAAAAAATATATTATCTTACGTCTTGTGTGTAGATTTGTTTTTCGAAAAAACATATAGCGGTGGCCTTTATAATATGTTTTAGATCAGCTTTTCCAGGATCGATCAGATGTAGTGCTACGAGTAACTCTGCTGGACTAACTGAAATAAAAAAAATGAAAAATTTACTTTTTTTACAATTACTTTACTAATCGTTAAGAAAACACATCTAATTTGAGTAACTTTCAGCAAAACTCACTTTTACCTATAATTAGTAACAAAATTTTAGGATGGAATTTACTAAATAAATACTGCTTTTTGTCATTTAACACCAGGTGAGATAATCGCCAAAAGTTAAAACCTATAATGTATTTAAAAAAAAAAACCCAACATGACCCTTAAGTTGTGCCTTAACTCTGACACTACACAAAGTCTAATGTAGGTAACATTAATCATCATTACGTAGTATAAAACAAAATACCCTACTGAGTCTGTCTGTATGTTCGCTATAAACTCAAAAACTACCAAACGGATTTACATACGGTTTTCACCAGTGGATAGTTAGGAAGGTTTTAGTGGTTTTTGATGATGGAGATTATATCCCTAACCACTAAGTTATATTTAATGAATTTACTTTTATTTTTCTACTCGAGGGTATGGAAGACAAAACAACCTTTGCGTAAGACGATTTATTTTAAACTGAAGTGCGGTACAATGCTTTGACTTAAACATAATGTCGGTCGCAGGATTATGACGCTGGGGCATTGCGTACGGCGATTGGCCAATATATGTGGCCATATTAAAAGGGGTGTGTTTTACGAGTGAATTCTTATCGCTCGTGGAGCGTTGGAACGTACTAGCCTACTATCCTATTTCTTAGAATAGTAGACTAGTTATACGCTCGCTACAAGGTCTTTATATAATTTGTCAGGATTTTTTTATTATCAGGGCGGGACAATGTTCGTCGGGCTCACTACTTAATGATAAAAATAATATTCCCAAAAATTATACAAACTGCATATTTTAATAACATACTTTGGCAAAATTTGATCATAGACTTGCATGATAAAAAAATTATTATAAAATGATGGTAGCAAAGAAAATGCTTTTCGGAACCCATTATAATGAAATCATACCAAAGTAACATTATGGCCGCAAAATTTTTTTTTGCGGGATCTTGGAATTAGGAATTAGTGTGTTTTACATTTGATCCATATTCTTATGTTATTATACTTTTATATTTTGTATGTATGGTGATGTTTTACCTAATATTGTTCGGTTATTGTGGACAAGTGAAGTGGATGGGAAATAATACCACGGAGCATAGACTCTGACTTGCCACAAAAACTCTCCGGAAAGTTATAACAGGATGACTACTAAGTTATTAGCTCATTGAAATGATCGCAGGGAACTTGTAATATCATCACCTACTCGAAAATAACAGTATTAATCTACTAGAAGATTGGTTACCAACAAAAAGAAATATTATGACACTCTAACCGACACAGTATTTACCTCATCACTTTTTGTCACATACAATGGTTGCCAACCAGAATTTCAAAGATTAAGGTTTTTCACGTCATTAATTGCCAAATTGGTTTATGAACCCCGAATGTCATATTTCCTTATAAAAGAGAGAAATATATACATCTCTAAAATTTAAAGTACGACAAAATGAAATAGAACACATTGTACAATATTTCTTAATAAAGATGCATTATTTAAATAGACAAGAAAAATGTACACCGGATTATTTTGAAAGTTAAAACTTTTTTAGCCCCATTGTAATTTCAAACCTGATATGACAGAGAAGCAAACATATACATTAATAGCATTTAACATGCGAGAGAATGAGATAGAACATAATATACAGTATTTCTTATATTCAGTCTCCTCATTGTATTTTGCACTACATGATACTTGCTCTGGTTCAAGCATTCGTATGTGTGTATGTTTGTATGTATATAGTACATATTTATGCGTGCCTGCGCATTATGAAGCCGTTACGAAAAAAGCATCATAACCGGCGTAGTGTTACTGTTCACTTGTATAGCTTATACGAGTATATTATGACTTTTTTCAAGGTTTCACTTCTAGACTTTTGCATTTAATAATTAGGACAGATAAATTAACATACCTGGTGAATACTCGGTATGTGGACCCTGCAATCCGAGCAGTTTGTTAAACACCTCCTTAACAACGATCGGATTCAACTTGATCAACTTCGGTAAAGCAGCTAGAATCTGAAAATATAAAAATACGTTTAACTCCATTCAATCATACTAATATTTGGTTTTTTTTTTTTTTCGAAATGTCTACGGTATTGACCCAGCAAGGTCTTAACAGCTTCACCGGACTACTAAGGCGAGCGCGTAAGACACTCAGCCGATTTTATTTTGGCAACCAGATCAAGGGTGCACGGCACACCTCAGCTTGGCTGTTGCCTGTTGCATGCTATCTTAGCTAACCTAGCTAACTATTCATATATGTATGAGTTGTTGAAACGTATATGTGTACCAAGCACACACGTCTCAACAACTCCTCCATATATTTATTATCGGAAAATTAAGAGTTTTTCAGTTCGATGAGGGAAAAAAGTAAACCCTTCCACTTTCATGTGTAAGCGTGTAGGCGTGCACGTGTGTGGGGTGATCGTGTAGTGACAACACAGTGATGTATATTTGTGTGTCACCGTATCGCGCAAGCAACGCACTCAAGGGCTCCATACCGAGGGATCGAACCTAGGCTTGAGCCGCTGCCGTGGGAGGCCTAATCGGGTATTAATATTTGGTATATTTCATCATATGTGTAGTTACATTTCACGATGAGCTAAATTCAATTTAAATTGTTCATGTATCATGTTTAATTTTTATAAATCTTTCAGTTTTTATACACCGAGAACAATGTGCAAATTTTGCCATTCATAAGGTTTTTAGTTTTTGTTAAGAGCTTCATATTTGACATGTGCACAATTTCAAGATCTTGAAAAATAACGTAAATATTAGAAAAGGCTGATTTTGAAATGTAACGATATATACAATTTAACTAGCAACTATCAACGGATCCGACCCCTTTTTATTCACGAATTATTTTCGACTCTCTATTTCACTTTATCTCATTAAAATAGGTATAAGTAAATTTTACATTTTCTTAAATAATGCTTAGTCCTTTTTTAATAAAACGCCGTGAAAATTGGTTAGAAATAAAAAAATACATCTTTTTGCATTTAAAATAATCGAAACTTTATAAATTACGCGAAATTGTAGGTAATTCCTTTTCTTTCAAATCACTATGGTGAGAATAATTTAAAAAAAGATCCCATCGGAGAACAGTAATTTAAATTACATAATTAGTTTAGAAACCAGAATACAAAATTGAATACTCTGAAGGAATAAAAGCTCATTTTAAATTTTAGAACAATGAGCGACTAATGTCGTTTGTCACAAACTTACAGTTAACACACATACACAACAAACACAAAAGAATAACAAACATTTACGGCTAACAATGTAGTAACTAAGATGAGCGCTAGAGGGCGTTAAAACAATTTTGACTCACCTCTTTCTTGGTAAGCCCGGTGAGGACTGGTATGAGGAATCGAACATCGGAAACCCTTGTGGCGTATAGTTCTCGTACACGAGACACCAGTTCTGGTGTCGGTGGTGCTGTAAAGAAGTTTATTAATATCAAATATTAACACGCTATATATCTTTAGGAGGCCGTTAAAAAAATATGGTACATAGAACTTTCCCCCTCTCTTTACTAAGCTGTGAAATTAATTACATCAATATTGCTTCTCGAATGACAAATAGATATATACATACATACTACTACACATACATAATATAGACATGAAAAATGTGTAATTGTTTAAAGAGCTGCAAGAATCACGTCTCTTTAGACAACCCCACTCACATTTGACAGTTTTTATATTGCATTTACTTTACAATTTACACTATAAAATAACTACGCTTGACTCTTATGATTTTTTTAAGATACAACAAACTTGTTTTTACTTTGTATTTCACTTTTTTATTCTTTATATTAGAATATACATATGTAATAATGACACACATTCTGCAAACATGATAACCTACTATGTTTCAATGATACAACCCACTAATGTAGACTATCCAATTATTAATTAGATAAATGTAGTGAGGCTCATTTTTGAATTAAAAACTTCTTTAACCATATTGTATTTTGTAAGTTGATGCAGAGAAAAAATTAAATTAGAATAAGACACACATCTCTAAGGTTTGTAAAGAGTGAGATAGAATACGTTATACAGTATATTTTATAATCGCGTATCAATATTGTATTTCACACAACTTGCTCTAGTTCAAGAATTGTTTGTATGTGTATTAGCATGTGCGTGAGCATGCGTATTACGAAGTCTTGAGAAATCATATTTTACAAATCTTAACATTACTATGTGTAAACACATCTTTTCCTTAATATTAGAAAAAAAAATTCACATCTCGGTACTCACTGTTTGAAAATGTTTGTAGGGAATTTTCTAGAAAGAAGGTTTCTTACAATTTTTTTGTAAACCTCACCGTTTAAAAGTTATTGAAGTTTGAAGTTTGTTTATTTTCAGACAGATTTCTTTTTTCTTCTGAATTTTATAACTCGTTAACAAAATATTATTATTATATGCGCACCTCACCTCATAGGAAACCCTCTAATGATTAAAGTAAGTTTTAAAGATATTCATAATCAAACTTCATTGCTCACTAATTTTAACAATTTTTGATTAACTTTGTTTAATTCAGTTTAATTATTTCAATTCATATCACACTTCGTCGTTACCCAATGGTATACATATCTCTATAACCCCATAAAATAATGTAATACTAACATTTCTCTGTGTAAATATGGACGAGCCTGGTGATCAAAGTCTCAGCTCCACGAGGACAGTCCCGGAGTAGCTCCCTGAAGACCGGTCTCAGCTGGCTCTCCTCGTCATCCTGATCTTCTTCCACCAAAGGTGTGGAGAGGGCGACCCTCACTGGACCCTCGATGCACCGTAATACGACACGTTTCGCCTCTGAACCAGCCATTCCGTATATCCGACCAACTTCTACTAACAGTTCTGTGAAGAAATCACACCATTTGTTACAGACTTCAACAATGTCTTTTATTAAAATAATATATATGTCCTTAAATTTCAAAATAAACTAAATCTAATTTTAACCATATGTAACATTTTATGTTATTTTTCAAGATCTTCAAATTTTGTACACGTAAAACAAAAAGATCATAAAAAAAACTAAAGACCTTATGAAAGGCAAAAGGCAACGTTATTCTTAGTGTATAAAATCTGGAAATCTTAAAAACAATTAACATGTGATATGAATGATTAAAATTAGATTTCGCTCATTTTGAAATGTAAGGACTCATAATTTTAACTTCTATAGTTACAAGATTTTATAATTTAAACTAACTTTCGGATTGCGGTTTCACTCACGTTAATATACATTTGATTTTTATACACTAAATGTACCCTATGTCCTTTTATGCACCACTTAGAACATGTATGCGAAATGTCATAAAGTTGAATAATTGTACCCTGACAAGGTGAACACAAATAATCCTTATTTCATATTTATAATATTAGTAAGGATAAGGATGTATTATAGAGTGATTATTGACATCGTTCTATTAACTTTAGTTTTGTAATACTGATCAAATGTTTATACTAATGACCTAATATTTGTATTATTGTCCGTCTACTATTAACAAGTTAATAATTAACACTAGCATTTACTATTGACTAAATAACTTTAAAAAACTACAGAGTACATATACATACTATTTACATTGATACCACTTTTTTGTAATCTGTATCTGTAGCAATATATCACAGAAGTAATTAAGAACCTGAGATCTATACCTAAAAGTACACTTGTATGTATACAAAATTATTAATAAATATTTTCACTAATCTTTAAAATTAAATGGATGTGTTTATTTTAGAATTAAATGGACATTTATGCTACTAAAAAAGGTGTAAAAGGATTGGAAAAAATGCAAAGGAGTAAAACAATGCAACCAGATTACTTATCTTTTACATTTAATTATATGTTTATTTTAATTAATTATGAAGCACAATTTTGAACAGTTCTCGTCTTAAGGTGACTAGCAAAATAAGTTAACAAAAAAATAAATTACAACATTTTTGCATTGTGTTTTACAAAAATGGTAAAATTCAACAGCAGTACCGCCTACCGGGTCTAATTATAAATCTAAACCATTCTTGAATCGACCTGGACGCTCACAAAAACTTTCATCAAAATCTGTCCAGCCGTTTAGAGGGAATTCATTCACACACCCACAAACAGACACATAAACTGAAGAATTACATATATAAACATATTATATAAAAAAATATAATTATCATATGACAAATACCTTATCATTTTAAAAACAAAAATACTTTATTCAGTTTAAGCCCTAATAAGGCGCTTATGAACGTCAAAAACTACCACTGGTTTGGAAAATAACCCAGTCATCGAAAAGAACCGGCAAGAAACTCGATAGGGTACATTTTTTTTAACATATATTTCCAATACATAATACAATAGTTTATAGTGGATGCACAGAGAGGAGTCAATTCCAGATATCACTATCGTTCACATACTTTAATATAAGAAATGGCAGTAGTTGTTGTTGTAGTTTTTAGTTTCAGCATGAATGGGTCGGCTCCTCCGGGGTAGTACCACCCCTCTCACAGATAATCGACGTGAAATAACAGTGCTTGCATTGTTGTGTTTCGTTCGGTCAGTAAGAGAGCCGGAGGACCACGTCCCTTTCCTCTTTCCCTTTCCTTCCCCTCCCCCTTCTCCCATATACAGGCTGGCAACGCACTTGCCACGTCCCTGATGTCGCTAGTGTCTATGGACGGCGGTGATCACTTAACATCACGTGACTCACCAGTTCGTTTGCCTCCTTTGATAAAAAAAAAAATACAATGAGATATTCCTGCCGCATTAACTTAATAGGAAATAATGTTACCCTTACCTTCCTTAACTGGGAACAAAGCCATCACTAAGTTGAGGCAGAGTTTATACAGATCATCATTCCAGGGTATGCGACCATGTTCATCAGTTATCTCTGGTGGTGGTGATGAGAGAGCTATGAATCCCAGATATAATAAAGCATGTTTCTCTATCACCTTACGTACTGCCTCCGAACCACGTGTGTATATCTTCAGTATTGATTTAAGCACTATTTCTCGAACTTCCTCTTTCTCATTCACTGTAAATGAATATTTATATTTCTATTGCAACATGTAGATTTTATTAGAAGGCTTTTTGAAGAGAATTAAAAAAAATCCGTATAAGTACTTTAGAAGTCATGTTAATGGGAGTTTTTGGCGGGATTTCAGTCTGTCATGTAGTGGATTTTATATTTTATTCATAATCTTGTGTTACTTGACTCTATATTGTATAAAGTTGGTGGTGTTTTATGTAATATGGTTAGTTTATTATGCATAAGTGAAGTGAATAAAAAATAATACCACGGAGGATGCAATTCTGAGATGCCACAAAAACTCCATGGAAGGTTCTAACAAGGGAGCCACCATCTTGTTAGAATGTTGATTCACACGACGCTTGTTGTTAAAATGATCGTTCTACGCTTGTAATATTATTGACTACGTGACAATGGCAGTAATAATGTGAACGGTTGATTACCAAAAATAAAGTTAAAAAAAAAAAGTCATGTTAATAAGTACATCTCAGTAGACGTGTTTGAGCATCAAGCTTTTAAATTGAAAACAACAATTAGACACATTTTATGTATGTGACCGTCTAAACAACATTTAGTAAATTATATTTCAATATTCTTCGTTATATTTGCCATCTTGTCTTCTTTTCCACACATTAGTTTTAGCTTTTATAAATGAATTCATTTTCATTCTTTCATCTATTTTTATATTTTTTGTTTATTTGCCAAAAGTTTATTTATTTATTTTGAAACACCAACAAGATTTACACTAGAATAGTACATTAAATGCATTTTAAAAAACCCTATATAAGTGCAATCTTAATTATAGGTATTTACGGCGTATTTAATATATTATACAGCAAATAACTTAAGTAGTTGAGAAAGCTAAGACAGAAACAATGAATAAAAAAGAAAAACCCCAATGATACATTCTAATTTTCCTTGTATTTTAAGTTGATAATAAATTTGTTTATACTGACTGAGACTTTGTGAATATATCTAGATTATAATCTAGATCTAGAGTATTTAGATCCAGAATTATAATGCGATATCATTCTATTTAGTGGAGAGCAAAGGCCTAAATTTGTTCGAAAATACTTCGTAGCGAAAATATTAAAACAGGAAGCTCTAAGCGGCTTCGCAGGAACAGTTATATCAACTCTGCTAAGTAATTCAGGTGCGTCCAAAATTCCATATCAATATTCCAATGTTCCATATCATTTATCAATATTTACTGTTACATAACTTTATATCCAAAACCTTCGACAGTAGCGAAAATCTAACATTATTTAATGTTGCTTTCATTAAAAGGAGTCTATGTATGTCAATAATTTTGCAAGAGCTGTTGCTCTCAATTAATAATATGGAATCTTAGAACTGCATAATACCAGAAGATAGAGATAGAAATGTGGCCTGTAAATCTGTAATAATTTTGGGAGGTCCTCCAAAAATTCTAAAATTCATATGACGTAATGTATGGATGACTACTAAAATATACATGTAAATCGCACACCTGATTAGGCCTCCCACGGCAGCGGCTCAAGCCTAGGTTCGATCCCTCGGTAGGGAGCCCTTGAGTGCGTTGCTTGCGCGATACGGTGACACACAAATATACATCACCGCTACAACACTACACGATCACCCCCACACACGTGCAGGCCTACACGCTTACACATGAAAGTGGAAGGGTTTACTTTTTTTCCCTTATCGAACTGAAAAACTCTCAATTTTCCGATAATAAATATATGGAAGATTTGTTGAGGCGTGTATGCTTGGTACACATATACGGTTCAACAACTCATACATATATGAATAGTTAGCTAGGTTAGCTAAGATAGGTCGCGATTTTGCATGCAACAGGCAACAGCCAAGCCGAGGTGTGCCGTGCACCCTTGAGCTGGTTGCCATAATAAAATCAGCTGAGTGCCTTAAGCGCTCGCTTTAGTAGTCCGGTGAAGCTGTCAAGACCTTGATGGGTGAATAGCGTAGTCATTTCGAGAAAAAAAAAAACATGTAAATGACGCATAATTGTATAATTATGGAGGATAAGTTTCTATTAATTAGTCATAGAATACTAATTGGGCATAGATTGATTTCTTTCTAACTCTATACTTACAGATATGACACACCAAGGAGTTGACATATTTATGCGCTTTTGGTAATCGCATTAAGCACAAATCTTCTAACAGGTCCAAAGCTAGAAGTGACACCTTCTCCTCATTCACAAGATGGTTTAAGTAGTTTACGGCTTCATCAGTAATCAATGGACTTTCAGCATATATCTTTCTTAATAGAACATCTTTACAACCCTCCATTACGGGGTCACCACGTTCGCAAATCTGGGTAACTAGCGCACAAAGCAACTGGTTGTAGTTTTGATCATGCTTGTCATGGACTTTAGGTTGCAGTGTTGCGGGGTGTCGATTAAAACCTTGCATGAAGGCATACTCTTCATACAGCCAAGATAATGCTAAATCGATTCTGTTAGCAGGATCATCTAATATGTAATTAAGTACCAAATCGCGAGTCGCAGGAGTGTAACTCGACGCAAAAATTGTTATGAATTTTGCACGAATTTGCGCTGCACCCCCAATCGCTGCTTCCTTCTCCACATTCAGAATTCTACCCACAGCTTGAAGCATCAACTTCTCTTTAATTTCTTTCGGTATCGGACGTGTTATTTCTTGCAATTTCAGAAGTTTCACCTTTTTCTTCAATTTGGGTACTGTTGGTGTCGGAGGAGGTACAGGCTTTTCGTTATCTTTCGCTTTCTTTTCTTCCTCTTTCAGATGTTGCTGTCTCGTTTCCTCCATCAATTTGGAAACGGCACTCTCGATCTTTTCTGCTTTAGTTGATTCTTGCAATTTGGCTACGGCATTTTTAAAAGTCACTTTTTCATCGTCATCCTTTAGCAGAGGGATCTTCGCAGGAAGATTTAGTAATGGAAGCTGTGGTATAATATCGGGCTCTTTGTTCACCAAGGCGATTATCATTTTCGCCAGACCTTGCTTTTGTACTTTACTACCCGAATTCGGTATTGGTTTATAAGAAGAAGCGAATGAAGCTGGCATTTCAGCCGGCAAACCAGTAGTAAGTGTCGACATGACAAGGTTTACAACATTATCAACATTGTTTAAACCTTCACATATACTAGCCTCAGTGACTGGAGTTTTTTCAGTGCTCTGTTGATTGGAATCATCATCAAATAGATTAAAATCACTCCTGCTGTTACTGTCACTACCTTGACTAATACTCTGAGGAGAATCTATCCTAAACCTTTTAGCTGGAGTATCACCACTTTTTACTTCGCCTAACCGTTTATTCCTTTTTTCTTTAGGTATAACTTTGTTTATCTCTTGCGACGTCATTCCGATGTCCACGAGCAGTTGCGTTAATTGGGGTAACATATCATTTGATGATGGATGTTTTATTAAATTTATGAGTAACATTCTCAAATGTTTCCGCACAGAATTAACTTGCGACTGGGATAATGTCGGTGGAAGTGTGGTATGTAGGTCACCTAAAGCTTGTATCACTCGCGGCATATATTTGGGTCGGAATTTTGCGAGTAAACATAAGGATGTCATACAAGCCATTAAATTAACGCTTGATATGTGTTGTGAGTTGTGGAATTTAACAAGTAGTTTAAATATATGCCTGGAAAAGAAGATACCACTGTAGTCAGTCAAAGATATTTTTTTTAAATGTACAAATACAAATTTAGTGAATGGTTACATTAAAAGTAATATTCTATACTAATTGATACCTACAACTTCGTCTGCGTTTGTATTATCTTAACAATATGTTTTATGTACATAGGAAAAAAACACAGGTACAATACCCCTATTTCCTTTTCTCCATGACAAGAAAACACATTTTTGTGGATGTCTAGTTAGTAATTTTTGTGTGTTGGGCTTATAATAGCAGTACTCTATCATTTTATTTATATGTACACAACATTATTAGAAACAAAAGGTTATAAGCAGTAATACACAGTACTATTAAAAAATTTGAAAATCACATTTACAATATTTTTTCATATAGAAATACAGACATATGCATACTTTTAAAGTAGCAATGTTGAGCAATATAATGTAGGTCAACATTATTACTCTTAGAAAAGTAAAGGAGATGTCCAAATATGTAATAATAACAAATGATGCTGATGAAGAAAGTAATGTAAAGGACATGTATATTAAAACATGCATATGTTCAGTAAAGGTTAATAATGGGTTATGTAATTCAAATTTAACTTTAAATTTGATAACAGATCCACAATTTGGAAGATATTGAAAGATACCATATGTCATGGTATTCCATGCTACCTATTAAAACTAAGGTCTTAACGAGAAATTTCACTTGTTCTTTTAATAATGCATATTTTAATTGGCCTTTATAGATCCAGGAAGGATAAATAAAAAGTTAGCGACTTACTCAGATTCTTCCTCAAGGGAGCGTCTCTTAATAAAAGGGAGATGACTCGGTAGACTGTCCAAGCTAAAATCTTCATCGCTACCTTCACTGGGACTTAGCAATAGCACTACTTCTTCTAGAAATTTTATTGAATGTGTTCGAATACCTTCATTGTCACTGTCTATCATATTCAAGACTAAAAGCTAAAAGGGAATTAAAATTACTATCCATTTAATACCTCCAATCATATAATTGAAACTGCATTTGAAGATGTTGAATTTTGGTACAAAACCACATGCAATTTCATTTTATTACATACTAGACTTGGAGCACTGATTCATTCCCATTAATGTAGATTTAGAAAATAAAATACGGTTCATATTAGTCACTGATATATACAAAAGATTTTTTTTTATATTTTTTGAGTTTTCATTACAATCAACCTTTTTTTTTATATAGATTTATTTAATACTAACACTATCTATTCCCTTTGAACTGAGAATGTTTATTTTTTTAAGTCACATTGTAACTTAATATCAGGTAAGTTTGTAGTGAAACAGATGTCTACTGCTGATCACAGGCCTACCAAACTTTCTTCACAGAGTGCGACTCTGAGGCCTTCTATAGATATAATGAAACATGAAAAAGGGGTAAATATTTTTGAGTTTATTGATTACACCAGAACATCAAACCTTTTCTTGTTATGAATTTATTTAATAGTAGTTGTGACCTGTTTATTCCCTGTAAGCTTAGTGCGTTTACTATATTAGGTCACATTATATCTTAAATCAGGTACAATTGGAGGCAAAGGTTAGACCATGATGAAGCAGCTATTATTCATCTTAATTACATCAGCCTACATATGTCCACTACTGGAGATAAGTCTCACCAAACTTTCTCCTTAGTGTGCAGCTCTGTGCCAGCTGCACCTAACAGCTCCCAGCAACCTTCACAATATCATACTTCCATCGAGTGTGAGGCAGGCCCACACTGAGCTTTCCGGTACCTTACAATACCTCTGATTACCTACTGCTAAGAAGCAATAAAACAGTTAATTACTTTCAGCTCCGATAGATATTTCCATACATATTCCATTTCAGAGAGCTCTGCCTCTCCCTTACATATCCACATCAAGGTGTTTCTATAAACAATACTGGCTGCCTGGATAGCACGCTTTTGAACAGCAATGACTGAATCAGCAATAAGGAGTTGAAGCTGACTGATGATCTTAGGTAGATAATTTGGATGAGTTTTGCTGAAAATTAATAGTTATCCTTAACACTGACCCACAAAATAATTTGACTCATATTGTAGGGTATTAATGAAAAGATAATATTGTGAACGGTTTTTTTTTCTCGAACTGACTACGTTATTGACCTAGCAAGGTCTTAACAGCTTCACCGGACTACTAAGGCGAGCGCTTAAGGCACTCAGCCGATTTTATTTTGGCAACCAGCTCAAGGGTGCACTGCACACCTCTGCTTGGCTGTTACCTGTTGCATGCAAAATCGCCACCTGTCTTAGCTAACCTAGCAACTATGCATATATGTATGAGCTCTTGAAACATATAAGTGTGCCAAGCATGTACACCTCAACAACTCCTCCATATATTTATTATCAGAAAATTGGGAGTTTTTTCAGTTCGATAAAGAAAAAAAAGTAAACCCTTTCACTTTCATGTGTAAGTGTGTAGGCGTGCAGTACTGTGAACGGGACATGGTCACATATTAAGGTATATTTATTACTAGCTGTGCCTCTGAGTCCTCTGACCCTATCATGTGGAAACTAATGTAAAAAAATAGTGATCAGTGAAAATCTTCTGAATGTTATTGAAAGTCTGAAGTCCATTTACTTATCTACTTTTCTCTCTTATTAAAATTACAATACTATATATAGAGTGGACCAATTTTAATGAGACAAAGACTTAAGTTATTCTTGAGGATATGCTTACTTCTTAGTGAGGTTTTATCTAAAACTTTAAAAACGATTTTATTACTTATTTTAAGATACAATTTTTTTCACAAAAATAGAATTTACATTCTTGTTATATGTATAGATATTTTTTTTCTTCATATGTTATTTGACTCCAGGTACCTATGTTTTGAATGATTTTGATCAATTATATGTAAAGAAACACATAATTTCCTTCAAAGATATTTGTTACATCCAAACCAAAACAACAAATTTATTTCTGGTGATCTATAAACCTACAATCTATGGATGAAGATCTGTCATTAGAAAAAGCAATTTATTTTGAAAGTAATCATTTTGTATGAAATAATTCTAGTGTTAATTATATTCAATGTTGTTTCTCTAATTTCATGTAAAGTTTACATATATACTATCAATCATATTATTCCAACATGTCAGAATAATAAAATCTTTGATTTCAGAAACTCAATTATGATCGCTCTATCATCCAAATTAACAAAAAAAAAACTATTGTTATAGATATTTAATAATATTTATCAATCTCCTAACTGGTTCTTTAAAACACATTTTCAAATTAAAATAGACTTAAATTTGCTTCACAAAATTAGCATTTTTTATACAAAAAAAAATCTTTTATAACAATAATAATCAAATTATTTTTAAATTAAAATAAACTGTTAGGTTTGCATCACAAATAGGCATAAAAAGAGAATTTTTAAAAAGAGAGATCTCGGTTTCCAGATGGGGTTAGACAGATTTTTAACATAACCAATTTTCATCTGAGCTATTTTTGTTTTGACAGAGACGTGTAATTTACCTTTCTATTCTAGCTATATTTTTACTATGCCTGGAGACTCAGTTAAAAAGTTTTATATGAATGAAATCTAGCTAGTTTGATTTATCATCCCCCGAATCCACATACATACTAGGTTTCACGGAAATCTCTAACGCTGTTTCCGAGGTGAATATAAAACAATATACAAGAATTGTTTGTTTAAAGATATTAGATTAAAAGCACCTATTGAAATATAAATATAAGGTTAAACAGCAAAAATTAAAACTAAATTCTATTTGCTTCAATATGATGTACCTTATATTGTTAACTGTTAAGGCTTTGTATTTTTGCTATAATACTGTAAAAACTGTTTCCGATTACAGTAATTATATAGTTTACAATGAATTCAGGTTAAGAGATATATTCCTTTAATAGTACAATCTATATTAAGTTTATCCTATGCTTTTTGTAGTAGACTTTATATATATTAGATTTTTCCCATAGGTATATTAACAGACTGGGTTTTCTCCTTAAAAATATCTGTGCCACTGTATATCTAGAAGCCCATATTACAAGATATTTTACTAAGATAACAAAGTATGTCCCAAACATTGAACAGTATAATAATTTTGATTCTAGATATGTAACATTATTATGGCTTCTACTCAAACACTAAGTACAGAAGTATTAATCTTAAAATTTGTGGAATGAATGAACCTTATCTCTCACCTTAATTCTTCAATAAAACCAATAATTTGCCTTTTAACGTCAGTGTTTTTGTCATTCACGTAGCTCAATATGTTTTCTATGTACACAGGAAGCATATAGGAGCATTGGTGTAGTAAGATTTCTATGATTTTTCGGAGCAAATCCGATTTCTTTTTCCCTTCAGACATGCCGGCATCATTGATCCAGCGTACCAGCTGAAATTGATAAATAGTGAAATGAAAAACATATTCGCTGTATACAATATTTGAAATTAATGGAATAAGTAATTTATTGGGGTATACAACAAACCTGGTTTTTAGCCGTGACTGTCGCATTTTGTTGATATTTATTCGACATTATGACATATATATTCTAAAATGAGTACATATATAGAAGTATTTTTTACATTTACTTCGAACCGATTAATTAAATATATATGTTATAGAAACAAAAATAAAACGTAAGGCCTGCTTATTGTTCGATTTTCCGGGACATTTTCAACCACAGAATAATATTACTCCTAGCGGAGTTTTCAACACCTGTAGATAAAATGTACTGTAATTATAGGTGATTACGATTATACGATAAAATTTAATATGTTATAAAAAAGAGACACACAACCAATGTCAAAGCCATAGATCTAAGTACACAGTATCAAAGCGGAATATTAAATTTTAGGTTATACACTGAAAATAAATTTATTAATTCATTAGGGTTGAGTACCTACTCAAATTAGTTGTATTATATTCGAACTTTGACATAAGGAAAATAATTGCCATATACGAAAAGTTATTTACACGTTCAGAAACATAGGTAATAAAAAGAATATTGTTAGAATTTCACATACACACAGGTTTTCTTTCTTTGCTTGTATAGAATATTGCAAAATGTACTTTGCTGCAGCTTCATAGTACAAAAATCGTAATGCATCATACTACGAAATTTTTTATACGTTAATAAGTTCATGGTAACGTAAACACAATATTTATAATGGCGACAAAATGTAAAAATAAGTAAAAAACTTGTAGTCCGGTGAAGCTGTAAAGGCCTTGCAAGGCCAATAGTGTAGTCGGTTAGTGAAAATAAAAGTGAAAAACAAATGAAACAACCCGCATTTTAAAAGCCAAAGAGTTCCATTTTCAAATGTCGTAATTGTAAATAAAGTTTTTAAAGAGTTTTTGGCGGGATCTTAGTCTGTCATGTAGTGGATTATTTTATTCATAATCTTGTGTTATTGGACTCTATATTTTGTAAATTTGGTGGTGTTTTACGTAATATAGTTAGTGTATTGTGCATAAGTGAAGTGAATGGAAAATAATACCACGGAGCATGAAATTCTGAGGTGCCACAAAAACTCCCAGGAAGGTTCTAACAAGGGATCCACCATCTTGTTAGAATATTGACTCACACGACGCTTAATATTGAAGTGATCGCACGAAGCTTGTAATATTATTGATTACTCGACAATGGCAGTAATAATCTAAAAGATTGGTTGCCAAAAATAAAGTGAAAAAAAAAGTTTTTAAATATTCATAATAGAAGTGGCTAGTTCAGCAATTTTCTTTGCATTATGTAACGTGATATCTTTACGATAATAATCAACCCACTATCAATTTTTATGGTAGTGAACATTTATCTATATGTATTCACAAACCTATAAAAATGAATAAATAAAAAATACTTCCGTTGTTGTGCCTTAATGACTCTTGATACTACGTCGCCTGCAATACCAAACATGGGTAAATCAGTAGAATAATGCAAAAAATATGAAGACAATAAATGGGGAAACTCAGCACTTTTTTTTTGGTATACTGATCCGGCTGCTTATATGGTTATTTATATGATAACTCACTTTTTCGGTTCTTGTGATTATGATTCGTCTTTTCATTATTGTAGCCACTAGATTTATAATGAATCGAAGGGAATTGATTATAATCATTCGATGTATACCAAACCACCACACATTAATATTTAAAATTTATTATTGACTATAATTAATTTAACACAAAATAACAAAATTAAATTTATCGTTACTCAAATTACCACCATTATTTATTATTTTAACAGAATTAAAAATAACCGTCATGGTGAAGCAAAAATAGTATATTAATAATCTCATGATTTTATTAATAAGAGTTCTATGCCATTAGCGGAGCTTGTTGAGGCATATACAAGCTCTGCATCTCGTACACTCTCGGCTTGTTCTGTTCCTCCATTTCCAGATATGTGCTCCGAACTATGATGGCGCATACCAGTAGAGTAACTGCAAAAAAAAACATGAATATTTTCACTCGAAGGCACCTTCAATATAATTGAACGCTGATATACAAAGATAAGTTTTTGTTAATTATAAAGTGTTTTATTATCCACGAATCATGATTGAACAATGCATTTTTACTACACATTTTCTCCAAAGCGTTGAATTAAAAAAGGAGGAATTACTCAATTCGGTTGTATTTTTTATGTTGGGTAACCTCAATTTTTTACATTAAATAACGCCATCTAGTATTTAAATTAATAAGTATCTTCATGTCTTAGGAGTAAAATTTTTTTTTGTTGGAATTTTAATCTGTCATATCATACACTTTTTTGTTGATGTGAAACATCTATAGGCGAGGCTATACCTGATTGATGGCGTGGCGACGCTATGCCGCACTGAGCTCACATACCTATAGTGTATATAGTGTTGTCTACTACGTTACACATTTTCATGTTTCACATCTGTCATGCGACCCGTGGCGGCTCACATTTTTTTATAATTTTGTGTTATTAGAATTATCGTATTGGTGATATCTTATATAGTATATTTTGGGTATTATGTAAAACTATATTATTTAAAATAAAAGCACTGAACAAACCTTCCGAGAGCTCAGACAATCTTTCTAGAAGTTCTAACAAAAAGGGTACTATTTTAGTACAATACAGAAGTCACTAGGAGACACTAATTTATAATATAAAAGAATTATCTGTCTGAAAGGAGAGTAACGGAAATTGGTGGCTAAAATGAAAAAGTTGTATAATGTAGTTTTTTTCACAATGTTTAGTCTTTCCACCCTACATGGATTAATTTGCCAATACAGCAATTAATTTACAAATAACTTTGAACCACAAGTTTAAGAATCTTATTAGTATTCTTATTATATCGTCTCGCTGGGTTGCTATTCGAACTGGTGGTAGTTTTCACGTTCTTAGGGCTTAGACTAAATAAATTATTAATTAAGTATTTAATTTTTGATTTTATCGTGCACTACATTTTTAACTACTGATATACTTAGGTACATAAGTAAAGAGAACTAATAATAATAAAATGTTTTTCTTTGAATTTATATTTGCTCTCCTAGTTCTATAAAATATTGCACAAACAGAAACATACATTTTGTAAAACAGTAAATATATAGTAACAATTAATGTGAGGTGTGGAGTCTGAAAAGGTACAATGACCTAAACTACAGACCTTAATTTTAGTTTAATTTAATCGTTTTTATCATAAATCTCACTTACCACACCATTTCAGCACTGGAACTGTAGCAAGGAAACCCATGAAGATGGTCGTAACCACTACTAATGCGACACCCAGTGTAAATAAATATAGAGTTGCTTTAACGTAAATTTGAAGGTAGCGTGGCTTATTCTGTAATAAATGTTAATATTAATATGTATCATATAGTATTTGTGTATTAAATGCACCGCATCTTATCTTTTTTCACAGTCTAACCTATCCTAACCAAACCAAGACAAAGCTATTTTGTTATAACTTAAAAGTCCTCAAGTTGGTAATATACAAAATTGGCAAATGATTGTTCGGAAGTGACACATAACCTCAAATCTTTTTTTTTTTTTCGAAATGACTACGCTATTGACCCAGCAAGGTCTTAACAGCTTCACCGGAGTACATCCTCAAATCTTTGATCATGAATATCTCAGTAACTACGACTTTTCCTTTATAAGAAGATGCGAATTGCAAATGCAGCCCCTCAAAATACTGCTTGCTCTTTTATTTCGGTTTGGTTACAAAAGTACCGCAATATCTTTTTATAATCGAAACTGACTAATAATGTGCATATCTTATGCGCAAACCTTTCCCAGATTTGTCAGTTAGCCCTTTACATTTTATTATTAATGATATTTTATGAAAGAATTGATGTAATTCCTGAACTATTTAATGAATACGCAAACTGAGCAATACTCTTCTATATTTAGACAATCTGCTAGAAAAATACCAAATTATATATTGTTGTATTATTTATTGTTTAACTTCAATAATTATAACAATTGTGAATCGTATAATACCAACGAAGATAGATAGCCCGTATTGAGTCCATCGTTTGCAATTAATTCATTTCAACAATTTATAGTAGTGATCGCGGCAAACGCCTTGCCTTCATAATAAAAAATCCTAAAAGTTAACCGCAGCGCCACCTACCGGGTCTAATTAATGAAACATTTTGTGAGTGTTCAGGTGAATTCAAGAATATTTTAGATTCTGTATTTCGCTCGGTAGGTGGCGTTGCGGTTGAATTTTAGATTTTTTGTTATTATCAAGGCAGAACGTCCGTCAGACCCGGTAATTTTCTAATAAAAATAATGAAATACCAGTTTATTATAGTAGTTTTTTGTCTCTCACTTACCTTGTGCACACCTATAACAAGGAGCAAATTAATAACTAGGTTATATAGAAATACAAGTATATAATATCCGAACGAGACGTATAGACTGAGAGCCAGCTTCGCCACTTCTTCAGGTGGATGCTCCGGTTTTGGATTTTGGTTGTTTTTATCAACAAACATCACCACTTTATATATGTATACCGCCACCAAAGACATTACGAAACATGAGAAAACCTGAAAGATAAGTGAAATTATTTAGTACAATATTGTTTTTTTCTCTCTTCTTCTTCTTCTGTTTTGCAGACTCTTGATCCGCGCCTATTTTTGCTTTCGCTTTTTTTTTATTGTGTGCGTAAAAATTTGTACAGCAACTATGGGTTATTTTTTATTTATTTAGTATTATTTTAACTTAACTATTTATTATTTTTATTTCAATTAACTGTTTACTATTTTATAGTGGATTTTTTTAATTATGTTATTGCCTTTATGGCGGTTTCATTATGGTTCTTTATGGCCATTTTTAGGTTAGAATCCACAATGTCCCGCGCCGGAGTGTTCACGGCTCTAGTACAATATTTGACTCGTTACATTTCAAAATGATCTAAACCAATTTTAGCAGTTCCGAACAAATTTACAGAATTTATTAAGATCTTCAAATTGTATACTTGTAAGATATGAGAATTATAAAAGAAAAACTAAAAATCCTATATACGGCAAAATCTGAACTTCGTTCTCGGTGTATAAAAACTGGAAATCTTAAAAAAAATATATATGTTATATGAACGTTTTAAATTGGATTTAGCTCTGTTTCAAATGTAGCGACACATACCTATCTAAACTGTTTGGCTGAGATGCTAGACGCGTATATCAAAATTATCAACATTTTAGCATTATTTTTATATAGCTTGTGCGAGATAAATGCATAACCATAATTTCACGACTTATTTTTTTTATATCATAGGAGGCCAACGAACAGGCGAGTCAAATGATGTTAAATGATCACCGCCGTTCATAGACACTAGCAACACCAGAGGAGTCGCAACTCCGTTGCCAGCCTGTGTTCGAGGGGAAAGAGGGAATGCTGAGGGGAGAGGAAAGGGGGAGGGGACGTCGGCCTCCGGCGCTCTCACTGACTGAACGAAACGCAACAATGCAAGCACTGTTACTTCACGTCGGTGTTTCTGTGGGTTGGGTGATACTTCCCTGGACGAGCCGACCTATTCATGCAGAAACCAATAATAACTCTAGCGTGGCTCTACCACCTCCAGACGTGAGGTGATAATGATACAATAACTATAATAATTATTACTAGATTTTACTTGTATTAATATAGATTAGACCTATCCTTTCAGAGTAATACTTTTTCTGGGTAAAAGGTATGTCCTGTTCTTGATTTTTGGGAACGTCTGTGTAAAATATGATAATGATCAGTTGAGAGGATAAGAACTGAAAGTGTAACAAACAAGCTCACGTTAGCATTTACAATATGTGAGGTCAAGAAATAATGATCACACCAATTAATAACAAAGTCTTACAGAGCCGTGGATATTTTAAATTTGATAACAAATCACGAATCTCTTTTGTATTATTTAATCTATTATATTTGGTTATATATTGATTAGATTATTTTCGTAATAAACAAAAGATGCTTATGAGTAATTTGATTATTATACATTTTTCTGCGTATTTAAACATGACATTATAACAGAATAATTATTGACAATATTATATTAACAGCTTATAATATTATATTACATTTAAAACCGTAACAATACTGGAGATATATGCAAAATACTTTGCTTAAAGTATAATACCATCGACTGAATACTTAAAGATACTTTCATTTATTTCAGCACGAATACTGATTGGAAACACAATTAGGCAAAAAAGAACTGAAAACTAACACGCTGTCACTAACAAATATTCTTATCGATTGAGATAAATACTATTCCACAATCCCTGCCCGCCTTCATATAACAAGAACACGGCGTGATGATATATTTGTAAGTCACTACAAAAATTCCAAAATCCGAATGACTCATGAGCTATCATAGAAAAGGTGTTGCCACAACAACAAAGACATCAGTAATCTTAATTGAGTTTACATAGATAACGAATTACCCTATTAATAAACGAAGTATCTAAATAAAACTATGACCTTATGTACTTACAATAGATAAATATCCAATAATCAACGAGCCAATCCTTAGAGGTATGCAGCAGCAACACTTTTGCACTCTTGGTAATTGGAAGACCATGTTTTTGTACGAGTCACACGCAAAAATAACCAACAAAATCGAATATCTAACATTCAGAACATCAGTCTATCGCGCGACCCAAAAGTATCCCAACAATGAAATAATAATAATATTGTTGAAATAATTGATGAAATAGCTGTGCATCGTACTCTGTCGGTTGTTATCGCTTATCTGTTATCAAAGTAGTGATGATAAGGCGTAGCAATGAGCCATTAGTCATTCCAGCGACGGGCCTCAAACTGGATTGTTATCTTAAAATTCATAGTATTCGGTGAAAGTTTATTTTTAATAGATAACATTGCGTACACAATAAAAATGGATACATCCCGGAAACATCGAAATGGAGGACTATTTTTTTACTCTATAAGGCTATCTGCAATCTCAGTAATTAGTATTAAAAGGGCCCAATAATTAATTTTTAGGAGTCATTAGCAATTATTAGCAATATTATTATTCTCATTATTAATTAATTGTGAGTTCCGTATTAATACATTTTTGAGATTATGGTTAACATTTTATGAATTTTAGATTGCACACGGCTAGATTAATGTGACAAAAGTTGCTCCTGTAAGGTTATATGATGTTTAGTCACAATGCAGTTTGAGAATAGAGGAAAACACAGCTATAAGGATAGACGTCTAAGTGCTTAGCGACAAAATGTCAACTCGGGATTGGTAATTAGTCATATGGAAATAAAAAAAAACCATATACCTAATGTTCTTTTGTAACAAAAATAGATATGTTAGCAGTGATGTTTCAAATCCTATAAACTTGCGTGTTAATCAAACATTTAACCACAAACAAGCATAACAAGTGAATTATATATTATTTTTTTTTAATATTTGAATATGATATTAAAAGACATGTGTTAATTATATAGACTAAAGCATTCTCTGACCAACTAACACCGTCAACATTATAATATATCATATAAAATTTATAAAATCGATTTACGAATATTACACTATTTAACTAGTGTCTTAGAAGCATGGAATTTGCACACTAAAAAGAGGTTTTGAAATTCATCACGGAGAATTGTAATTAGAATATGATTCCTTGAACGTAAGTGATAGGACATCCTATAGGACAGCTTTATAAACATTTCGCATGAATTAAAGTAAATATAGAAAAAAAGTCATAAGGACGCCTGGCAGATGTGAAACATGGAAATTGTTTTGTATAAGTTATATGCATAAAAAACAAATAACGACATGAATCAGCTAATAAAAAGATAAAGCATTACAAAGTTGTTCCGCAATATAATGACTATTTATTTATTTAATTACATGAATATTCATTTTTATTAAATACAAAAATTCAACTAGTCGCAGGCGCATAGTGTGTTTAGCGGCATTTACCAAAGAGCACTAAGTCGTCGGAGCGAGCACGTAACAACACTAGAACGAGTGGCCGACAAAACAGTTTGAATCTTATGGTTATACAGATAGGGTTGCCAATGTTTTTGAGTTTTTCTTTAACAGTGCAAAGTTCTTGTTTTGCGTCGCCACGCCAACAATAAGGTTTACCCTCCACCTATAGATGTTGCACATCAAAAAGGTTACATATTTTACTAATTATGTGACTCAAGGTAAGCGATCCAAATTCACCCGATTAGGCCTTCCACGGCAGCGGCTCAAGCCTAGGTTCGATCCCTCGGTAGGTAGCCCTTGAGTGCGTTGCTTGCGCGATACGGTGACACACAAATATACATCACCGCTACAACACTACACGATCACCCCCACACACGTGCACGCCTACACGCTTAAACATGAAAGTGGAAGGGTTTACTTTTTTTCCCTTATCGAACTGAAAAACTCTCAATTTTCCGATAATAAATATATGGAGGAGTTGATGAGGCGTGTATGCTTGGTACACATATACGTTTCAACAACCCATACATATATGAATAGTTAGCTAGGTTAGCGAAGATAGGTCGCGATTTTGCATGCAACAGGCAACAGCCAAGCCGAGATGTGCCGTGCACCCTTGAGCTGGTTGCCAAAATAAAATCGGCTGAGTGCCTTAAGCGCTCGTCTTAGTAGTCCAGTGAAGCTGTTAAGACCTTGCTAGGTCAATAGGGAAGTCATTTCGAAAAAAAAAGATCCAAATTACTTTATACTACCACGTGAAATTCGCAGCATTAGCTTAATAGTTAGTCAGTTTCTATATTATATTTTAATATTCATTATTTATGTTTGCCAACCTGTTCTTTTTTTTTTCTTCCATGTGGTAATTTTAATTCTCATAATTGAATTCATTTGACCTTTTTCGTCTATTCTTTTATATATAGTTATTTTAATCCAATGTTTCTAAATATTTAAACAATTATTATTTCCTTATTATTATAATGATTAGTGTAAGTTAAGTTTCTATGTGATAAAGCGTTTTAGGTCTTCAGTTTAGTTTGTTTTTTTATTATTGCTATTGTATTATTATTTTTGATTGTCGACTGTTGCTTTATCCATGTGTAAATAAATAAATAGTTCTGCTACATGAAACTTTACATGTGAGGAGTCATTTTGAGTTTCAGGCCATTGGTTATGACCCTCGTAGCTCATGCCTTACGCCGCATCTGTACGCTTCATAGGATATCCGGTACAAGACAATTTTATCAATTTAACAACATTTTAACTTAATTTTTTTTTTTCAAATGCGAGATAAAAGTGTACATTTATTTATTTATATAATACATTTTTTAAGCTGTAATCTATTGACATGAATTTTACACAGGCACCGCTATTTTCTCTGGTCACATAAAACACGATTCGTCAGGATCAAGTTGTTGTTTGCAGCACGTGTCTCTTTCGTATTCCAAAATTTGGTCATAATAACTATACACTACTATGAAAGCGTAGAACTCCAGTACTAGAACAAAGAGCATAGAATGAGGCATACAGAGAAGACACTGCAGGAATTATATGGTGAGATATAAATATAAATTATGTGAGTAAGAAAAAAAAACTATGATTATCGAAATAATAGGTTTCGACTTACAGCACTGCCTTCAAACTGTAGCTATAAAGTTAAATAATTAAATATAGACGGATATAATTATACAACGAAATGTGCCGAGCAATTCACTAACAGGAACTAAGTTTATTATAATATATTGATTGTTTTTATCATTATCAATCAAGAAATTAATAAAAAAAATCGTGAAATCTTTACAATTCATATTTACAAAGTTTTATAATACCTATAAAATCAATACTTGAAGTTCACTTACTTTTTTCTGCATACCTTAACCCCTAAATTGCATAAAATCATAGCGACATCTCTTTTTAACTTTTAATCTATACTGGTATTATAAAGAGGTAAAGTTTTTGAGTTAGTGACGTTGTGATGTTGTAGGGTTTATTTCAGGAACTACCGGTTCGATTTGAAAAATTCATATAGCTCATTTATCGAGAATGATTATAAGCTATATATCATCACGCTAAGACCAATAAAAGCGGAGCACCAATGAAGAATGTTTAATAATCGGGGTTTTTTTTCCTCTTAAGAGCTTCCGCTGCGTGTTAACGTTATCCCAAAGTATATATTCCACGCCAACGAAGTAGCGAGCAGAGGCTAGTTGCTTAATAAAGCGGTGGAATGAGATAGATAAAATGAGAGCTTGCTTCTGTATTGCCTCGAGAAATTATCGCGAATATAATAATCAAAATTTTGTTGTACTGCTAACCAAAATCCTTAAATTTATTCAAATAGAAGGCTATTCTCGAGTGACGTCATAGAATAAGGATGGCAATAAAATCGAATAAAAAATGCTGTACTCTAATTCTAAGTTCTTTTTCTCGAACTGACTATGCTATTGACCTAGCAAGGTCTTAACAGCTTCACCGGACTACAAAGATCTTAGATAGCTTGTATACTTACTGACAAATACCATCATAGCCAAATACCATCCAATGAGCAGTTTGTGTGTTAAGCATAGAACCAATAGGAAAACATTCTCCATGATCCATGTAACAAAGCGACAAATCAAATAGGGTACAAATAATCTAGACTCGCACTGTGGAATGTGAAAGAGCATTATCAATATATATTTTCCAATTTTCTGTACCTAACACTACTCTACAAAAAACTTAAAAAAAGAGGCAGGATTAAGATGTTTTACTAAGTTTTGGAAATGAAGGGACAGAATAAGAATCACCATCGAGATTTCCCATCCGATGTATTCATTTTAATGATCACTGTTCGAGCTATCATCACACTTGGTAAGCATTTATTAACAATGTATTCTTTACCTTGTAGGGACACAATGTAAGCATGTAAAGCAGAGTGCATGGTAAGCAAATAATTGTTGTGTGGCTTTGACTTTGGCTTTGTGAGCTTTGACTTTCATAACCGCCTTCTCAGGGCCTAAATTGAATAAAGGATATTTTGATTTTGAATTATATGAGAGCGCAATTTTTTTTTTTCGGAATGTCTACGCTATTGACCCAGCAAGGTCTTAACAGCTTCACCGACTACTAAGACGAGCGCTTAAGGCACTCAGCCGATTTTATTATGGCAACCAACTCAAGGGTGCACGGCACACCTCGGCTTGGCTGTTGCCTGTTGCATGCAAAATCGCGACCTATCTTAGCTAACCTAACTAACTATTCATATGTGTATAAGTTGTTGAGACGTATATGTGTACCAAGCATACATGCCTCAACAACTACTCCATATATTTAATTATTATAAGGGGAAAAAAGTAAACCCTTTCACTTTCATGTGTAAGCGTGTATGCGAGTACGTGTGTGGAGGTGATCGTGTAGTGTTGTGGCAGTGATGTATATTTGTGTGTCACCGTATCGCACAAGCAACGCACTTAAGGGCTCCCTACCGAGGGATGGAACCCAGGCTTGAGCCGCTGCCGTGGGAGGCCTAATCGGGTTGGGAGCGCGACGTATGAGCGGCGAGCCATTTACTGCGCACTGGCCCTCACGAAAGGTCGTAGGTACAGGGAACATTGAGATTAAAATAACGCAAGCTAACAATTACTCTTTTTAATTCAATACCCCAATGGTAATGACCTTCAGTAGTGAGCAGGGGCAGTCACTTAATTGGGGTACACTCACACCCAACCCAGAAAACCCCAAAGATACGTCTTGTACGTAGTTTATATCTGTGATTTTTTAACTCTCTTCGTCTATTGCTTTTGCGAAATAGTTAATTACGGGGTTGAATATAAAGCTTTTTATTCGTAATACACAAACATTAATGTGAAAACCTATCAGGGATCATAGACTGGGTTTTATGAGTGATACCTTTGTTTATCTAATTTTTATTTTATACTTTTTAAAATGTCTGACTACTATCTCTCTAGATATTATGTGATGAAGTGATCCAAGATGGTAAGCACGGTAAACAAAGTTACTGGCACTTAAGTACAGCTATCGGATCACATACATATTTTGTAGGTGGTAGGGCCACGCTGAAGCTACAACTAGTTTCAACATGAATGGGTCGGCTCGTCCGGGGTAGTACCACCCTCACACAGAAAACCAACGTGCTTGCATTGTTGTGTTTCGTTCGGTCAGTGAGAGCGCCGGAGCCTCCCTTTCCCCACCCTCCTTCTCTTTCTCTTTCCCCCACCACAACACAGGCTGGCAACGCACTTGCGACTCCCCTGGTGTTGCAAGTGTCTATGGATGGTGGTGATCACTTAACATCAGGTGACCCATGTCTTCGTTTGTCTCCTATGATAAAAAATACACGCATAGGTGATTGGTGACAGATTTACAACTTCGGTCCTGCACTAAATGTGCTTTCCTTCACCAATACCAAGAGGAGGGGTAGAATAAATCTACCTTAATATGAGCAAACCCGCGGTCAGTAACTAGTATTTTTTTTAATATCATAGGAGACAAATGCGTTGTCAGTCTGTGCTTGGGAGGAGGGGAGGATGTGCACCAGCGCTCTCACTGACCGATCGAAACGTAGCAATCCAGGCACTGGTACTTCAGGTGGGTGGGTGTACTACGCCGGGCGAGCCAATCCATTCTGGCTGAAACCAGTAATAGCTTCAGCGTGGCTATAACACCTTATGAAACTATAGTGACACAGATTACGTATGTTTTGTTTATGAAATTTTGCATACAATTTGTTAAGGATCCTAAAAAAAGTGTACTGTTCCCTATGGAAAGGTTAAATCTGCACTAAAGCGAGTAAAACTGCGGCCAAAAACTGGTAAAATATATAATTAAATAGGGAATGAACATAACCACAACCGAATGGAGAGAACAGTAACCAAACTTACGTAAAACAATCCAGTACATAGATATATCACATGCACACATATAAACGCTTCTGCTAGAAGTAAAGCGATGTAAGACGTATAAACGAAGAAGAAACTGTCTTCGCTTACAAGATATTTCGTTGTATGGATGAGCACATAACCGAAAGGGAACGAATGATGAACGAATAGCTCTAATATCGCCGTTAGGAAGAACAGAAAGCAGAATAGAGAGCGAAACTGAAATATAAAAATTAATAATTAATTTACTTGTTTCGAGTACTTCCACAGAAAACAAAACTTGTCTCTTTATATGCCTCATATATTAGAGCATTTGACCACAATCTGTGATGGTTATGGTCTAATATAATAAATAAAATCCCCAAGTAGGAACTTGGGGACAGATTTTCAACCTGAGAGTCTCATCCCTAGGTTTTTCTTCACCGAAAGCCAGTGCTTTAGGGCCTGTGAGTCGAAACCCAGTTGCAAGGATTATAACTTACTTCGAAGCGGTGTCCAAATACGGTATCAATTAAGCCATTATTTAATACTAGCTGTAGACGCGACTTCGTCCGAGTGGAACCTGACGTAAAATAACAGTCACTAATAAGACTTGTTTTAGACTTAATGATGTTAGGTTCTACAATAAAGTCTCAAAGCATGTTACCGATTTGCCGGACTGTAAATTTAAGCGCCACGTCAAACGGGTTTTAGTGTTAAAGGAATATTATACAGTGGATCAGTATGTAAACGATAGTGATGCCTGGAATTGAACCCTCTCTGTGAATCCACTAAAAGTTATTGTATGCTATGTTAGAAACATGTTAAAAAAAATGTACCCGATCGAGTTTCTTGCCGATTCTTATCGATGATTGGGTTGTTTCCGAACCAGTGGTAGTTTTTGACGTTCATAAGTGTCCTTAGGGCTTACTTAAACTGAATAAAGTATTTTTAATTTTGATATGAATATATTAAGTTCATTTACTTATATACTTTTCTCTCATACTTCAGTCGCACCGTCATTAAAATTACAATAATTTTTGATAGTTTTTTTTTTTTTTTTTTCAAAAGTTTAACCGACTTTAATGAAGCAAATAATAAACGTTACTCAAAGATATGCTTTATGATTCTCTTGACAAGTGGTTATTATGAACACAGTACTCAAGCAGTGATGTGTATTCACACAAAAAGTCGGACAATTCTAAAAATAATTGAAATGTATTTTATTAGTTACTAGCCTCTTCCCGCGACTTCGTTCGCGTGGAGTAGATACACTAACACTAACACGCAGCAGTTCTCAAAAGGAAAAAACATCCCGATTTTGAAACACTTTTCATCTGTGCTCCGCTCCTATTGGTCTTAGCGTAATAATATATAGCCTATAACCATTCTCGATGAATGAGTTATATAACACCGAAAGAATTATTTAAATCGAACCAGTAGTTCCTGAGATTACCCCCTACAACGCCACAACATCACAACGTCAGAAACTCGCAAACTTTATCTCTTTATAATATTAGTATAGATTCAAAGACACCTGTAACAATTTCTTTCAAAAAAATCTAAAAAGTATAGATGTTAGCTTTACATTCCAATTATATGTTTAGAAGATGTAATTTATAGTATGCAAATATAAACTTACTAGAGTCCATACAAGTATCGTTTTGCATCCGCACCGGAGCGAGTATAGCAACAGAAATTTTTCAATTGTGGGTAGCGTCACGTTTATTTTCATACACATTATTGCAGTTTATTGGATCGTATTATAATTCAGGTCATATTCTCTGTAAATAAAAAGTATTTCATTATATCTCTATTTATTTATACGAGTCGTCGAACTTCGAACATAGAGAAGAAAAAACTTTATCCGAATTTTGTATTGATAACACTGGAGCTCGTCAGTAGTAACAAATTATAAAAATAATGAAGAAAATCGAGTGAAAAACAGAGGTGGGAGATGATAACCATTTCCCAACTCCCTATTTACCCCCTTGTCCCCCTCTGATAGTGAAAAAAAATTTGACAAATTATATACCTAAACCATGCTCATAAATCATTTTATCTACCGGTGAATACCACATGAAAGGCTGTTCAGTAGTTTTTTAGTTTGTTACGAACAAACAGACAGACATGGCAGAGAACTTTTAATGTGTAGTAGATAATAAAAATCAATTACCTAATGTATGTAAGTGAACTTGACTACACTTAAAAAATAGTAAACTTTTTTGTTATTTGTGTTATTGTAAAGACGAAATTAGTATGAAATAAATTATTTAAAAAAAAGAAACAAAACATTGTGTTATAAGCCAGCACATAAAAAATAATTGACACAGAAGACAAAGAGAAATCTTAAAAAATATCAACAGGCTAATTTTTAGTTGTTCAGTTACTATTTAGTTAATTAGTCTTACTGTAAACGTAAGATTTCGAAAAATGGCGCTGATGCCGCACATTTAGTTGCGTGGTCCGGCTGCCCGCTACGACGTTAGTTCTTTACGCCACTCTCTCTCTCTTGTCCGGTCAAAACAACTAAACTTATCCCAAATAACCGGTGCATTATTTATCACCACACACATACGAAAGTAGTCTCATGTTTATTTGTACACTCGAGCAAAACTGAGATGGGCAGCTAGTGGTATATATAGTCGAAACTGCTAAACTAACATTGAGTGATTACCATGAAATATACTCATAACTTAATCAACCCTAGAACACTTCATTAAAGCATGAATATATCGGGAAATATTGGTTTATGTCAGATCTCGCTAAGGGAAAATGACGGCTATGCTATTAGTTATACGATTGATTTTAATTTTGTAGGAAGTTTAAACACTGAATAAAACCGTGTATCAATCTGTATATAATTTACTGATACTCGCCATTTCGTATGCGTCGTTTACTATCTTAAAATATAAATTATGTACAGAAGAAAAATTAAAAATAAATGCTAAGTAAAGATATACTTTGCTAACAAAATATATTTGTAAACAATGTTATACATTTATTTCATCCCTCCTGGCTACACTAACTCACACCGTTTGCCCCCACCTCTATATAGCAAGAAAACACTCACACAAATAAAAATCATAGTTTTTTATAATTTTATATTGAATTAGCTACTGTGATAATATTTTATTAGATAAGCAACGAGTGTCTAAGAAGAATAAAAAAGTTGATCGAAATCTGTCCAGTAGTTTTTGCGTGATGCGCGCACACCGGGAGACCATCATTTTGTTATATATAATAGGAGATTATACCAGTCACCTTTTTACGAGTCGACAACGGTTATTGGTCTGGAGATTCACAATACCTAAACTTTTAATATAGTCGCTGAAGAAAAATACAAAATTGGTCACACTGCTGTTTAAATAGTTATCGTACCTTCTACACAGGAATTAGGTTATGCTGTTTATCGTAAACAATAGCTTTCTCATATCTAGAGTACTTATAATAACTATAAAAAATATCAAATAACAAAATATGTCAATGATTATATAAATATGTCAAAATACTATGTATTATACAATCTGACGGATATTTTAAATTTACTTTGTGAATTAGATCATAGTCAGTAATAATATTCGTCCAACAGGACAGGCGAAGGAATTAATTCATACTGCCAATTCTGAAGTTGTCAATATAGGTAGTTCCTATGTATTCTTTAACCAATTTCTTATATGTCCAAGTTAATGCCAAGGCATAAGCGCCAAATCTTCTATAGAATATTTCGCAAACTTCCTTTTTATCATCATCATCATTACCCTTATCCCACTTAAGTAGGGTCGGCACAACATGTTTTCTTTTTCCGTTCTCTCCTGTCAGATGTCATCTCAGTATTCACACCTTTTACGGACATATCGTTTTTCACACAGTCCATCCATACCTTTTTCGGTCTTCCTCTACTCGTATATCCGTCCACTATCATACTCAACACTTTTCTAGTTACATGGTTTTCATATCTCCTCATGACATGCCTATAACATGCTAACCGATTACTTCTCAACTTCTCTGTCACTGCTGCTATTTTAAAATTGCCTCTAATATACTCATTCTTAATCTTATCCATTCTAGTTACACCACACATCCACCTTAACATTCGCATCTCTGCCGCATGTAATTTTCTCTCATCCGTCTCTTTCGTAACCCAGCACTCAGATGCATACAGCATGACCGGTCTTACCATAGTTTTATAAACCTTCTCCTTGAGTTTCACAAGCATTCGTGGATCACAGGCTACCCCAGACACATTTCGCCATTTCATCCATCCTACATTTATCCTATTCCTCACGTCCTTATCAATCCCACCGTCGTTTTGTATCAATGAACCGAGATACCGAAAACTGGAGCAGGCAGGTAAGGCTATAGGATTTAAGGCTATAGGAGAAAAACTAGATGTACAACCGAAATCGCAAAACATATGTTCAATTTTTGTTCTACTAATTTTCAAACCAACATTCTCCAGTCTTTTTCGCCATTTTTCCAGCCTGCTCTGGACCTCTGCGATATCTTCTCCGATAAGAACAATATAATCAGCAAACAGCATACACCAAGCCGCTGACCTAACGTGTGTTTTGGCATGACCATACATACAACGAATAAGTTGTAGGTACTTTCTAGGCACTCTTTTCTTTTTCAGAGCCCACCGCAGAACATGACGGGGTACTCGATCATATGCCTTCTCCAGATCAACAAATACCATATGTAAATTCTTATGTACTCGTCTGTATTTTTCGCACAGTTGCCGAAGTGCGAAAATTGCATCTGTTGTCGCACGTCCATGCATAAACCCAAATTGATTTTCGCTATCACTCTTTCCCAAACCTTCATACTGTGTGAAGTGTCTATGTACGGCGATGATTACTTAACGTCTGGTGACCCGCCTGTTCGTTCGTATTATGGTATAAAAAAACTCGGTTGCCATAGCGTTATTTTTTTAAAGGAGAAGCGTTAATATATAAACATGTTTTAGTATCTCGTAACTTGTGAATTTATAGACTCGTATTTTAATGAACGTAACGAAAATTCTTGTGAATATAAATATGGCACGGTAAAGCATATAAATAAAATCTCACTCATTTTTTTATATAATAGGAGGCAAACGGAGACGTGGGTCATCTGTTCTTAAGTAACAACCACCGTCCATAGACACTGGAAACACCAGGGGAGTCGCAAATGCGTTGCCATCCTATGTTTGGGGGAGGGGAGAGGGAGGGAGGACTGTGGATTGGAGGGAAGGAGAGGAGGTTAGGTTAGGTTAGGTCTCCGGCGCTCTCACTGACCGAACGAAACGCAACAATGCAAGCACTGTTATTTCACGTCGGTGTTCTGCGAGAGAGTGGTACTACCCGGACGAGCCGACCCATTCATTCTGAAACCAGTAATAGCTTCAGCGTGGCTCTACCACCTTGAATTCATGGTTACTAAGTTTAGTTATGAATAATGTCGAACAATGAATTCGATTAGTCATTTACAACAATAATATTTCTTTGATTATTTGATAATAAATAACTCCGTATAAGTACTAATATTGGTAAGAAAATATCGTATTTTTCAATACGGAATATACACACATATGATAAAAGTATGGCGGTAACGGAAATAAATTATCACACATACTAATTTGAAATCCTAAAATTAAGTTGTAATGTACCAATCGAAGCAAAAAGGGACCTGAAACTATTAACTTCACATACTAGTTTGTTTTATGTGCGCTTGTAGAAAATTATAAAAATATATAAAAACGCAGTGTCATGGTGTCCACGATGAACTCCGAAACTACTAAATCGATGTTCATGAAAGTTGGCATTTATGTATAATTTGGTCCAACTTAAAAGGGAGGATAATATATATTTCAATCAATGTCTTCAAATTTTTTAATTATAAATTAAATGATTGTCCATGTTGATTATTGTTATTAATTGTGTTTCATCCTTATAACAGATGGCGTTTTAAATTAGTTTGTTGACAGAAAACTGTAGGACTAACTGTTATATATATCTCATAGATGGAGCCATGATTTAATTTTGAATTTCTTATTCAATAACTGAGCAACAGCAACGCGTGGCCGGCTCAGCAAGTACTTAATATTTATCAAAGAACGTTCAGTAATTTATTTTTAGTTAGAATTTTTATTCGCTTTGACATCCGCGTCTAATTTTCAGCTAAGGGTTACTTATTCTAATACTATTTTTCTTGCAATGTTAATTACAGGAAAAGTAGCTATGAAAGTTACTTGGAGTAAATATATGTATATCTTAATTTAACCCGTTTATAATTTTACTTAAGAATATATATTTTACTCGCTTTTGACCGCGACTTCGTCTGCGTAAAAAGTGAAAGGATTTTTAAATAATGAAATGTTTTTCCAAATCGGGCCACTAGTTCCTGAGTTTAGTGCGTTCAGGCAAACAAACTCTTCAACTTTATAATATAGATATACATAACAAATATATGGATTTTAAAAGTCGGTTTAATAAAAGAAATAAAAAATATTGGGTATTTATATAGAAATACCAATACATAAATATTATGTCTCTATTCCAGGAAGGATATGACTGAAGATAAGAAGAAATTTCCTGGTATGTTGTAGAATTTTGAATTTTTATATATACGAACAATCGCTTGCGTGTACAAAAAGGATAGTGAAAGAGATATTTCATACTCAGCCCGTAATGTAAAGGTAATTAAGCGATTAACCAGTTTTGCGTTAATTTAATATTACTATGACGTTTTTCCATTAGGTCAAGTCTTTATCAAAGTTCTCGTTGTCATTAATTACATCCATAATGTCTGATTATTCAAGAAATAATGAACACAATAATATAGACGTTTTCAGTAAACATATCTACAGGAGCTTATCTTGTTTAGTAATAATTTAAATGTACAAGTTTACTCAAGAATTCCAAACGTAAATAGTTTGTTTAATTTCTGAGCATAATAATCTGAGCATGAGCATAATAAGAATAATATTATAATGAGGTAAATTTTGTGTGTTTGTGACGTTGTAGAAGGTAATCTCAGGAGAACTGGTCAGAGGAAGATACCGCGCAGCACACGCTTTCCGAGTGTGTTGCGTGGGAGGGACAGCGCCGCACTCTAACGGCGGCGGTAGGAAGGAATTTGTCGCTGCCGAGTGTGGTCTTCGCCATGCTCGGCAGCGAACAGGCGTGGCGAGCAATGGCCTCCTTCTGCGAGGAGGTCATCTTGCAGAAGGAGGCGATGGAGAGGGCCCGCGAGGTGGATCCTCTGAGTGGCCGTCTCCGCCAACGGAGGACCGGCAGGAGGAGGCGGCGCTTTGCCCAACTCCTCCTGCCACTGTAGCCGGACCTGAGGGGATGGGCGGGGGGGGGGGGGGGGGCCTC